>OU342741.1:43968510-44315373 GCA_910589775.1 Avena eriantha
AAACTTTATTAATGTCTTTTCCACTCTGTCAGATCCTGCTAAGGAATCAGATGATAAATATCCCGATGTGGAGAACCATCTATCAATTAGGTATTTTCTACTAAAGCTAACCCTAGTAGAACATAAAGGAAACAACAAGATAAGATTAGGGTTTTTGATTCTTCGATGAAATCCATTGTTATGTGCTGCCAAGCCGTATCAAGTGGTTCCAAAGGTTTGAGCAGACTTGGATATTGGCAATGTTCAGCCTTGGCTCTTTGACAAATTGCACACAGTGTTCAGCCTTGGCTCTTTGACAAAGTGCACACTCAGAGATGAATTTTGTAGTATCTTTCTTCATTGCAGAAGCATGTAAGGATTCCAGTAGTTGCTATTTTAGATTGTTGTCGCAAATATATATTCTCCCCTTATAACGAAGCACTCCAGCTCGCAATGAACAAGCAGGTTCAGAGTTAGGAGCAACACTGAGCTTCTGATGAACTTCCTTACAGTGATTATCTTAAATGTAACTGTGCTCAACTGATTCAACCCAGGTTGGTATGATAACAGTTGTTCCTATGAGTTCTTCCTGCTAAGAGCATCAGCGGCTCTGTTTTCCTACGTACCTTTTTTGTATTCAATTGAGTAGGTGAACTCCAATAATTTGAGCAAGAGCTTGTGTTGGATACCCTCTGCTACTTTATGATCGACCATGAATTTAAGGCTCTTTTGGTCAGTTTTGATTACCAATTCAGTGCCTAGAAAGTAGTGCCTCCGCCTTATGAGTGCTTCCAAAATTGCTAAAGCCTCTTTGTCATGTGTGGACATAGCTGCAGATTTAACATCCAAAGTTTTGTTGTAGTATGCTATGAAGATTTAACATCCAAAGTTTTGTCGCGGTATGCTATTGGCTTCCCTTTTTGCATAAGGATTGCGCCTAGATCCATGCCACTGGCATCTGTCCCTAGTGTGAAGGGAGTAGTGAAATCTGTCAATGCCATCACAGGAGCAGTAATTAAGCTAGTTTTCAGTTGCTCAAATGCTACAGATTGGTGGTCAGTCCAGTTGAAGGAATATTTCTTTAACATATCATGTAGTGGACGAAAAATTAATCCATACTTCTTGACAAATCGTCTATAGTAGCCATCAAGTCCTAGGAATCCCCTCAAACCGTGTTGTATTCTTGGGCAACAACCTCAAACCTAGGAGTCCCTTCTAACAACATCAATCTTTTTAGGGTCTGTAGCTACCCTCCTGAGAAGAAATCACATGTCCCAAGTACTCAACCTGTGGAGTAGCAAAAACACACTTACTTTGTAGGAGAATAAATTGTTTGTTCTCGGTTTCTTCAGAAGTAGATGCAGGTGTTGTAAGTGCTCAGTCTTCGTCTTGCTGTAGACTAAGATGTCATCAATGAAAACCAATAGGAACTTCCTGAGATATTCAGCAAATACATTGTCCATTAAAGTTTGAAATGATGGTGGTGGGTTTGTGAGTCCAAACGTCATGACAAAGAATTCAAAATGCTCGAAGTATGTTCGAAAGGAAATTTTGTGAATATCTGTTGGTTTCATTCCTATTTGGTAGTAACCTAATCGCATGTACAATTTGCTGAAATATTGAGTCCACACAATTTGTCAAGCAAATCCCTGATCACGGGTATAGGGAACTTGTCCTTGATAGTTTGTGCATCCAAATTTCTGTAATCGATGCATAACCGCTGAAGGGATTTATAGCAGAAAACAATATTTTTTCTAACTAGCGCAACACCAATACCAAGATCCAAAACTTTCTGAATTTTGTGTATCCCAAAAGATAACTTACAGTACTATTTAACAAACCTTTGCACATATATTGAACACATGTCTATGTATGTACGAGAAATACTTCCAAATGCCACCTTTTATATCTATGAGTTAGTGCAGTAACGGGAGAGATTTGGTGACATACCCTTGTAGACCGAAAGTGTCTAACGCTTCACGAGAAACGTGGATGATATAGTCGTACTCGTAGCCGACCTCAAGGTCGCGTTACTCCTCGCACGACGTCCATGTGCCACAACTAGCAGCACCTCCATGCTCTCGCACATGTCCGGTATTTAACAACGACCCCCGTTCTTCTTGATCCAGCCGAGATGCGGAAGTAGACCTTCTGGAACTGGGATGCAGCAGCGCGATGGTGTGCCAGAGTGGTGTCGTCTCCCACGCGCACAGTTCTTCTTGGAACTACAAGCACGAGAGGCAACAAGAGAGGTGGAAATCCCTAAGGAAAAATGCCTTAGGATTTTCCCAATTATTAATGTATATTTTCCCTCTCCATGGACCCCTCTTTATATAAGAGAAGGGGAGGGACTCGCACATGCCAGCTGACAATGTGGGACTAAAGGAGGAGAGGCACACTAAGGGGAGGAGGGCCGGTCGGGTGGGCCCTACCCCCACTCCGCGCGCGGCTAAGGCCAGCCGGGTGGCCCAAGGCGGCTCCCCCACATGGGCCTTTCCCTCCAGGAAGTGGCCCATTAGGGAGGTTATGCCAAAAATTCATTTGAAATATTATTTTTATTTATTAATTTCAATAATTAATATTAAAAACATATTTAATATTTCCTCATGATTAAAAACTCCTTTTCGATCATTCCGAACTACCTCAGACTTTACCCGGAACCCTTTGGCATTCTCTCTTTCTCTCTATTGGTGATCCCAATGATTCCAAAACAATCTCCAAGCGTTGTAGAACTCTTAAGTGTGTTACCCTACGGCCCGGAAACATTACAGACATGATTGAGACACTCTTCTCTAATCAATAATTATCAGCAGGATCTGGATACCCATAATGACCCATGTGCATTCCATGATGTCTCGTTGTTTGAACCATAAACGTTGAATCCAATTTCTTTTGTTATTTCGATACATAACTCATACGTGATCTGATCATCGGTATCAACATACCTTGTTCAATCTCGTTATTGATAAGTCTACTTAACACATTCCCATGATATCTCATCCCCATGACCTAGTCATACGTTGCAGCTTCTTGGATGCAATCTCATCGAGTGGGTCCAGTGTATCTTTCTGTCAAGCGGGAGAACAAATCCCGATCTTGATACATATGCCTCAACATATTCCTCTGGAATACCTGATAGACACCTTTATGATCACCCTGTTATAGTGTGACAATTGATCCAATCAAGGCAGCCTCGGGTGATAGTGATTAAATATGATCTCACGGTGTAAGGAAAATGTCACTTAGTTTTCTAATTATTGCAACAATGAACTATATGACTTGATCGTGTCACAATACTTACGTTGGGTAATATCGTCGATCACATCATTCACTAATGATATGACTTCATTATCAATTGGCATAAATGCTCCATAATCAGAAAACTTTGATCATCAGCTGCCTGATGAACTAGTTGTATAGAGCCTACTAGAGACTTGGTTTGTTTATATACCACACGTGTACTAATGTTTCTGCTTGATACAGTTATAACACGGTATAAAACTATTATGAACTAATCGAGATATGATAATAAACACCATTTATTGCCTCTAGGGCATATCTCCTTCAGTATCCCACTTGCACTAGAGTACAAATAATATATTTGTATTTATTACTAATCATAAACACAATATTACACGGTGTGCTTTTGATCATGCTTGCTTGTGGAAAACGTTCATGTCATCGATTTGTATTACTAGATCCATATGTTCTTTGCAAAATCGTTAATGTCTCCTAATTTAACATTCATGTCATTATCACATAATGCATCAAAGTATATGTTTGGCGATAGAGTGAGACTTTGTTTCACGGTGTCTATAATGACGGTTGTTCAGTCAAGTGGACTTTCACTGTATTCATGTATATCGAAAACACACTCAGCTAAAGTAAAACTTCCCTTACCCAAACTTATCATACTTGCCATTTTTGAAGTAGTCATATACTTCTATATCAATGTAGATCCTGAGTTTTTCTCTAAACACTGAGGATATGCTTAATTCGGGTTTAGTGATTTATTCATGAATCACTTCAGAACCTATTCTTCAAGCTAAGAATATGGGTCACATTTTGTCAAGTATTTGCACTATGGTTACATGTGGAAGAACCTATGAAAGAGGCATAGGGATGATAACCATCTCCATTCTTCTCCATTTAAACCATTGTTGCACATACTGATATAAACTCAATGTTTCACCTAGATTCACAAGTAAGAGCCCCCTTCTTTTCTTGATCCATTTAAAACTTCTTCAGAATCTAATCTAGGACATTCTAAACTTTCTTTAGAATCTAAACCAGAAACATTTCAACTCTAATGTTTATTAAACATATCAATCTATCCTGATAGTCTTCAATGTTTTAATACTTTGTTCAACTTCATTCACAACATATTTACTTACTATAAAGATCACTAATAACAATTACACCATTCACTATATGTCATTCACATATATAAGAATGCTTGTCATGCTCCCACTCAAATATTTATCCACATATGAGAGACTAGGATACTCACTTAGCTCCTACTCAAATATGTCATCCACACATTTGATCAAGAAACTGTTTAGCTCCCACTTAAATCTTCACAAGTGCATGTCTTATTGATAATCAATTCAAGAATTTCCCACTACGAGACACTAGCATCCACCTGGTTCGACAAATCCTGCTTGTTGTACCAATTACAACCCTTCTTCAATCTTGTCATTGAGAACATGTAGTTTTGACGACCATCTATCAATTCTCCAAAATTGTAGTAATTTCTTAGCGTAAATATAACAACTTAAGCATTGCTACACTTTGTAGTCAATCTTTGAATTCGTCAAGACACTCTTTGTGACAAATTGAGCCTTTTGTGTTTCTTAAAACTCCATTTCTTTCTTTTAACTTTGCAGTTATTGGGAAATATCAAGTAACTCATTACTTTGTAATCTTAAATGTAACTTAATTTTAGGATTTTTATGATTCTTAATCATTTCTCGTACTTAGGTCCATCATTGCTTCTTCATAGTTTGTAGGTATGTCTTGTTCCATTAACATGACAATTGAATCAACAATGTAATTCCACAAGATGGGGAAATGTATTCTTGAATCCTACTTTCTTTAGTAAAAGTACTTAGTTGAAACATCATGATCATTATCATTAGTTTCACCTCTACTTGTAGAGTTTTGTCTTGGAACATATTCCATTGCGCTACTCGAAACTTAGAGGTAAGGTCAAACACCTTGGACTTGAACTTTCACTTTCTTCCATCAACACTTTCTTCGAGAAACTCTTTCTTGAAAACAATATACTGGGAAACAACACGTTTGCCTTTTAGTTGTGGAAGACGTATTCATAATTTCTTAAGAATACTCTACAAAGATTTACACATTCATTACGACTTCGAATTATCGAAATTTGTAGAAACTAGAACATGCCATAACTCTTATGTTGTTGTTTACACGAATCTGGATGATTCCCTATTTCAGTGTTTGTTATTGTCGACTTATAACTCTTAAATACTGCATTAACCCGATAAGAGATAATATTAGACCATATGTATCTAATACTATATGATTATGATGTTTAAGACATATCAATACGCTTTGAAATATCCAATCATCACAATTTTTGGAACAACTTTCACGAGTCTTTTATGCCAAAAACATAACTCAAAATACTAGTCGTTTTGATCAAATCATAGAGACTTTTGTTTCTTGTTAATTTTATATCCATCTTTACTCTAAAAGATTTTGAACATTTCACATGCTTGTAGATTCATGTTTCACTTAGTAAATACTTCTATTTACTTAGATCCACAATCATGTTTACGAAATAATGATGTCTACTATATCGACGAATTACAATACATCACTATGTATGAATTACAACCACTTAGCATATATTCTGTTTTACCAGAACGTGAGGTTTTAGTCATCTTGCCCAATGAGGCATGGTTTTGCATGTGTCAAAGGATTGGACATCCAAAGACTTTTTATTTCATTGATATGAATTTATTACATGCATACACCATCATGACTTTAACAATAGTGTTATTTCATTATTAAGTTGGATATCTTTTAGCTTTCAATGTTCTATAAATGCTCAACCATTATCATCAAGATTATAATAAGAATAACGCATTTATAACCAAAAATGTGACCATAATAGAAAATATTCATAATAATAGAACAATTGATTTGTCACCGACTTATATAAATAACCTTCTTGCGAGATGCACGACACACTAATAAGTTCACGCCTCAAATCAATTAGAAAAAATTTCAAATTCCAAACTAATCTAGATGATAAATATAGAAGGAGAAGTATCGCTGGCCATCAACATCTTGCTTGCCATCAACACGCTATGTCTCCTCATCTCCTCCATGCAACTCTCAAGCAGACGGTCATGTTTCCACAAACAGAACAAGTATCAAATACTAAGTAAAACTGAAATAAGTGTTTTGTGAGAAACACATTTATAAACTGTATATCATATATAACTGCTATGTCGATGATCTCTCCCATGATAGGTTCTACCTTGATAGTTCTCAATTGCGCCATGAAATGATGAAAGGTGAGTGAATCCTCTATCATCACATAGCCCCTGTCGACCTCTCTATAGTTGGGAGGAAGCGAGCGCAACACCCCATCGCGGTCCCTCATCTAGTAGTCCACATAATACACAAGGCATGCATGATACCTATGCATGATCTCAAAGTGACTATCCAAACACGTATTTTCTTCCATATTTTGTGAAAGAAACTTGTCTAGCGGCTCAAACTTCAAAAGCCTGATTTGTTCTATGAACATTGCCTTCAACAATCCATCGATCATATCATATGGTACAGTCTGTGGAAACTGCTGTTGTAGATCAGGTACCATAGCAAATCACATGGTGCATGATACAATAATGAACATGTCACGATGATCGCGAAACTCATCATCCTCTTCCTCTCTTGCATTATCATCGGGAGCATCTCCTAGTGGTTCTTGTATTGTGGAGAGTATGTCATTAACGGTGAGGATGTCCATTAAGTATTGATACCGGTCTATGAAGTTGGACCTATCTAGTTTAAGTTCCTCATCATGCAATAAAGACCTGTGGTCGAAATACACATGATTGTATGCCATGATCTACAAGGATATTTGCAAAGACATTAAGACTAAGTTCATAATACGAGTTCAGTTTTTATAATCAAATTATTACATGAGCTCCCACTAAAAAACTATCATCCCTAAGGCGGTTTTAGTGATTACACGACCCAAATCACTACACTACCCCCGATCATCACGGCTGGTGATATAACTGCAAAGGTAGACAACATAGTTTCAATCACATCATTCATGTGACTCATGCTCCATCTTTCGATCTCTCATGTTCTAAGGCCATGTTTGTACATGCTAGGCTCACCAATTTAACCTAAGTGTCTTTGATGTGCAACATGGCTTACACCCACCATATGCGAACATCGATATGTCTAACACCCGATCATCACGCTGTGCTTCATCACGATGAACTTTCTTAGTGGTGCACACTAAGGGAGAACAATTTTATTGGTATTAGTTTGGGGATCTTCTTATAAATTCTACTGTCACGTATCTAATACTAGAAATCAAATAAGATGCATAAAGGATTAACCTCACATGCAATCATAATGTGTGATATGATATGGTCCTTCATTATCATGTCGTGATCTCCATCATGCGCTCCGACATGATCTCCAGCTTACCCACCAACATGACGCCAAGTACACGATGCCTCCAGTCGGTCGTCCATCATGATACACTACAACAACAACTTAGTAACATAAATTAATCTACTTTATATCATGATCTTGGCACGTAGGTCGTAAGAATAGAATGAACAACCAAATGGCTCCTGCTGGTTGCTTTACCAAAAGTGCATTTCATACATCAATATAAAATTACTATATCACATCACATGTGTTGGAAATATGCCTCAGAGACAAATAGTTATAAGGACTATTATCATATTTCATATAGTTTATAATTAAGTTTTATATCATGTTATAACTGTACTGAGTGGAAACATCAATACCCGTGTGATATACAAACAACCAGGGGTTCCCAGTGAAACTCTAGTCACTGGTTCATTGGTCAACAGATGATCATGTTTCCTGATCATGTGGCATTTATGCCAGTTGGAAATGGAGTCATATCATTCTGAGAATGAGATGATGAACCAATACCCAACCTAAACATCGTGACCCGATCATGTCACGAAGTTCAAGTTACGATGATTAGAAATGGATCCTCGTAGACTATTTCTTAGACAGTGAGGCTATATCAATCACTATCTCCCGAGAGTGCTTAGATAGCATCAAGCGCCACTTGGTAATACAATGGTTATAATGGTGTGTTCAGGTACTCAGAGGAAACCGTAGAGGAAATATATGTCAAGAGCGGGATTTGTCCGTCCATGTGACGGGAAGATACTCAAAGGGCCCACTTGGAGAAGTTATATCCAATAGCTGCACAACGTGTGATTTGATCACATGGATATCACTTGTCGGAACGAGTCAAAGTAGCGTTGTTCGGTAACGAGATTGAACACGAAATGGTGATGTCATTGATCAGATCTCGGGCAATGCAAGTATCGAGAGACAAAGGGAATAAGACACGACTGTCTTGGTTCAAACGACGAAAGATCTTCGTGGAACACACAAGGGTCACATGGCCATCTAGGTCCCTCTGTGAATCATTGGTGTGGGAGTGTCCTGACCATGTCTGGAGTGTTCCCGAATCGTGGGGTATCACGCTTAAGGGCTTGATGATGCTTAGAGAGTGTTTATAGGATCGATAGAATCACCGAAGAATAGTAGGGAGAAAACCAAAAGGGTTTTGGTAAGTCCGAAGGATGTCCAGAGTGGAGGTGGAAGTCTTCCATAGCCACGGAGGTTGAATAATATGTGAATGAATGTTAAAGATTGATTTAATCATTTATTCATAATTATTTAATAAAGAGAAAAATCAAATTAATTGGTCAAAGGCTTAATGGGCCAATTCCCGGAGGGGAGAGGGCCCATTAGGGAAAGGAGAGAGGGAGAAGGGGCCAAGGGGATGGTCGGTGCCCTAGTGGGCCAGCCCCCTCGCACGGGGCCCATGGGGGTGGCCGGCGGTGCCACCCCTCCCCCCTCCTCTCCTTTAGTCCCACCCCGGGACTTTGAGGGAGGTAGTACCTCCCCTCCCCCTATATATAGTGGGGATATTTGGCCAAATAAAATACACCAATAATCAATAAAGGTCTTCTCACTTTTGGGAGGACCTCTAATTGATATTTTCTCTCTCCCCCTCTCTCTCTCTCGTGACTGTGGTCCCAAGTCTGGACTGTGCGAATGGGAGACATCTTCACCGCGGAGCGCCGTCGCGCTGTGGGATTCGGATCCGGGAGCTCTACTTCCGCAACTGCTTCTGGATCGGGGAAGCGGGAGTCATCGTTAGGCACTAGACATGTGTAACTCCCCACGAGGTGTCGCACTTGAGGCACTCAAGTCATTGGAGCCAAGGGAGCGCAAGGACTTCATCACGACCTTGAGGTCGGCTTCGGCTCGTCTACATCAACCACGATCTCCTGAGTGTTGACAACGCTTTTCGGTCTTCAAGGGTAAGTTCACGAAAAGCCCCTACCATTACTGTATTACTAATAGATAGGTCCTGGCAGCTTTAGGGGTTCAGGGGCGTAGGGTAAAATTTATTGTTTTCATACGCGGAACCCTAACAGTGGTATCAGAGCTAGATCTATGCATAGTAATGCTGGTACGGGTAGAACACACGAGATGTAGCGTGTGGGCGTTGATATTTTAGTTGTTACCCTCCCATGTGTACTTGTGTATACCACAATAATGCTTGATGAAGCGGCCTCCAACCGACTTTACGCGTTCATTCGCGAGACTGGTCCACGCTTGACATATAGCTTGTACCATATAAAGTGGCTTAGGAGGGTGTCTGTCTCTCTCGCATTAGTTGGGATACCATTTGCAATGGAGGGCCCCAAAAGGGGTGTAGTAGAGACAACTACTTGATCAGCGTTGTGCTGAAAGTTCGTAGGTAAGAACGGTTCTTGTGCGAAAGCCCATTCAGCCATGTAAAACATGCAAAGATAAAGTAGAAGCATCTAACTTTGTTTTGCAGGGGGCGTTGCTTTGTGATATGGTTGTGGAAAAGTTAAAGTGATTACCTTATGTTACGTAGTAGTAGATAGTCATGGAAGTGACGGACTACCACGCCGGAATGACACTGGTACCCTGGTGTCTATGGCGCCGGAACCCTGGTGCCATGGAGATCACGATGTGAAGGACCATATCACATCGCATTTACATTCAATGTTATTGTTTGTATATATTATTGTGTGCTAGTATTAGATACTCGATAGTAGCTAATAAGATCATCCCTGTTAAAAATTACCAACGATTGTGTTTCCCCTTAGTGTGCACCACCAAGAAAGTTCTTCGATATGAGGCAGGCCGTGATGATCGGGTGTCAGACATATCTACGTTCGCATACAGTGGGTGTAAGCCATGTTGCAGAACGAATACACTAAGGTTGAGTTGGCGAGCCTAGCATGTACAGACATGGACTCGGAACACGGATGGTCGAAAGATCGAGCACGAGTCACATGAATGATGTGACCGACATTTAGCGTCCACCTTTGAACCCACATTGATGGCCGTGATGATCGGGGGAGATGTGGCTGATAGGGGTCGTGTTATCACTAGGAACCCTTCTGGGGATAGGTGTTTCTGAGTGGAGTTATTATTAACTCATTTAATTATAAACTTAGTCTAAATTACTTTTGCAATTATAAATGTAGAAAATGGTTCTCCCCGAGATCACCTTCCCTATTAACGATTGGTTAAAAGGAGAAAAGCTCAAGTTAGAAGGATCCAACTTCTCTGCATGGGTCATACGCCTTTTCAATCTCCTTGGTGAGAACAAAGTGGCTGACTACATGATCTACGAGATGTACTTGGAGCCACCCTATTCTCATGAGACCTAGGAGCAGTGGGATCTCCGCTGCCGTTGTCGTGTGATGACCACATTCATATCAGTGACGATGCGCCTCGGGATGGAGGATGGGCTGTGGCCAATGGTGGGAAGTCTTAATCCCGAATGGTCATGGTACATCTGAGATCGCATTTCGTGGAACAAGTGCGCATGTGGGAGTATGAGCTGATGGGGGACTTCCTCTCCATAAAGATGGAGGAGGGCTCCTCACTAGACGAGCACTTATTGAGCATGTACGATGCATACATGAGTCTGGCATACTACCTGGACAACTGGTTCACAAGCTCTTTTGCAATGGGGGTTGTGCTGCGGTCGCTACCATCAAGCTTCCAAGCACAAGTCAGGATTTGCATTATGAGAGGCGACACAAAAACACTGGATTTCCACGAGTTCATATCACATTTCAGACGTGTGGTGGTTGAACCCGGTGTCGCTGGGGTCATCAATGACAAAGGTATATATTTGATATACAATTTTATAAATGTTATAATCTTGCAAACACATTTGCAGTGTTAAGTATATTTGATACTTGTTCTGTTTTGCTGAAAACAGGTCCTTCTGCATGAGAGGTGCTTGCTGCAGAGGAGGTGACGTTGCGTGTTGATGGCGAGCATGATGATGATGGCCGACGACACTCTCCCTCGACATTTATCATTTAGTTTATGTTTTAGGATGATTATTGTAATCAAAAGATTGTGAACTTCTTTAGTGTGTCTCACATTTTGTGAGACGGTTATTCATATGAGTTTATAACAAACAATTGTTCTACTTTTATGAATGATTTCTATTCGTGTTCATATCTTGTTTGATTATGTGTGAATTATCCTTGTTGTTTGAAACTAATTGGTAATGCATGAACATTTGTAAAATATTAAAATGCCTTGTTAAAATACCCAACTTAATGATATTTCATTAATGAATGAAAACCATTGTTTAAATTCAAAGTTATAATGATAATATGTGAAAGTCATTCGGTTTCTTATCACATATAAATCATGCCTAAGTTTGGCAAAATAACTTGAACACTGTGTATTACTTGAATACAAAGTGTTTTAATGAATTGTTAAAAGTTAATACATGTTCGATGTATTGTGTTTTAACTAAAATGGTAATTATCATTATACAATTGTTTAAAAAGTGTAAAATAAGTTTACCAAAGGAAACATGAATATGAAACTATTTGATTTGATCAAAGTGTTTCATCAATAAAAGGGTATAAATATAAAAGAGAATCTAATTACTATGATTTGATCAAATAGTAATGAAATTCGACTTTATAAGAATGGCACAAGATAAATTGTGAAATGCAAAGCATTCTGAAACGTCAAAATACAAAGCATCACAATGTGATATTAGATATCAAAGTGGGTAAATAGATGGCACCAAATAAATCGTTGTAGTATAGATGCAAAGACCATTAGTTAAGAAATAGTGAACACTCAATTAGAATATAGTGAACCATTAGAATTCGTGAAAGTTTTGGGGTTATTCGATATAACCAAAACAATAGCGAATAAGTCCTTGTAGAGTATTCATTGGAAACTTTGAATACGAAATCCATAGCTAAAACCAAAAGGAAAGAAAAATTCGTATTGCTTGGATTTTGGTGCATTCTTGAGAAAGCTCACTCTCAGTGATGTTTCTCGATTATGGAGAAAATGGAAGATAGTGTAAGACACGACGAGGATTCAAAACCTTGCATCAGAGTGTTGAGAAGCACAACGGAGAACATTCCTGAATGATTCTCTTCATAGAAGGAAAGAATGAATGATAATGATCTTGTGTTTTTCCCACTAGTGTTTTCACTACATGAGGTAGGATTCAAAATGTAACCCATGTCTTATATGGAGACATTTGTGAATCATTTGTCATTATTCTTGGAATATGACATACCTACGAACTACTAAGGAAATAATGGTAAACAAGAATTATGAGAAATCCTAAAAACAAAATTCCCTTGAGATTAGAAAGCAATTCGTTGCTGAATCTCACAAGTAAAAGGAGTTGCTTGAATTTTCCCGAATGACTGCAAAGCCATAGTGGAAAAGGGGGTGACAAAAGCACAATTTGTCAAGTATTGGACGAATTCAGATGAATTTGATTCAAATGTGCTAAATGTCTAGTGGATTTAAGACTAGTAAAAGTACTAGTGTCTCATAGTAAATCTCTCACTTTGCTATTTGATCAAAGGATTTGAAGTTGTTCAAAATAGTGCGTAGATATGCAATTTGCATAAAATTGAGTGGGAGCTATGAAAGTCTTCCTAAAACAATATGTGAATGACATATTTTTGAGTGGGAGCAATATAAGTCTCAAATTTAAATATGTAGGAACATATTTTGAGTGGGAGCTTATAGGTGTGATTCTTAAGTGTACCGATAAATAATGATTTATGAGGTGTAGAAGTTGATAATAGGTGTATTATGATATTATGTAGTATTCCTTGAGGGATTCTAAAAGGGGTTTCAGAATAGAAGTTAATTAAGGAACTGGTCCTTAATAACTCAAATTAGGAATAGTATTAAGTTGAACATTAATGGTTGAAAGAAAGAAAAGGATGATCATCATCCATTATGTTGAGACATAGGTTCTATCTTAATAAACCATGATGATGACTTAGCATAATTTTTGATCCAAATAAGGAACGTTTAAAAAGTGATTACGTTCGAATCACAGAACGTTGAGCTGAGTTTGTCCGCAGAGTCTAATAGAGAACTGCAGACATGTTTTCCAAATCCATAAAGGATAACATATCTTAAAGCATAAAGAGTTATGTTGTAAGGGAATATGTTGGAAACTCCCATAATACCGATTAAATTCAAGTAGGAAGTGAGGTGAACAAAACATCGAAAGTTGCATAGAGTGCACTAGTGTTTTGATGAATACATTTATAATAATAGATAAGGGTACCATCTAAAGTTTTGTATAATGTTATGGCGGGGCTAGTTCGCTTTTAACATAGAATGATGTGTCCTAGGGCACAGTGCCCATGAGAAAGCCCTCGAGGTTGATCAAAAGTCACTGTAGGCTCCTGGAATCAGGCCTCGTTCTGCTGCCATAGCGATGATGCATACACACAGATGCTATCATGTGATGATAAAGTATTAATGTCAATCAAGGTGACATTAGTAAAGTTGCAAAGGATTTTGGGACTGTAAAGTACAGACCCAAGACTCAACCTCTTCCATGAGCAAGCATGTTCAGGGTACCGGATATATGGTGCCAATGATTGAGAACAAATGCAGCTAGTGTATTGTACTCTAGTGCAAGTGGGATACTGTTGAAAATATGCCCTAGAGACAAATAGTTATAAGGACGATTATCATATTTAATATAGTTTATAATTAAGTTTTATATCATTCTATAACTGTATTGAGTGGAAACATCAATACACGTGTGATATACAAACAACCAGGGGTTCCTAGTGAAACTCTAGTCACTGGTTCATTGGTCAATAGATGATCATGTTTCCTGATCATGTGGCATTTATGCCAGTTTGAAATGGAGTCATATCATTATGAGAATGAGATGATGAACCAATACCCAACCTAAACATTGTGACCCGATCATGTCACGAAGTTCAAGTTATGATGATTAGAAATGGATCCTCGTAGACTATTCCTTAAACCATGAGGCTATATAAATCACTGTCTCCCGAGAGTGCTTAGATAGCATCAAGCGCCACTTGGTAATACAATGGTTATAAAGGTGTGTTCAGGTACTCGGAGGAAACCGTAGAGGCAATATATGTCAAGAGCAGGATTTTTCCGTCCATGTGACGGGAAGATACTCAAAGGGCCCACTCGGAGAAGTTATATCTAATAGCTGCACAACGTGTGATTTGATCACGGGGATATCACTTGTCGGAACGAGTCAAAGTAGCGTTGTTTGGCAACGAGATTGAACACGACATGGTGATGTCATTGATCAGATCTCGGGCAATGTAAGTATCGAGAGACAAAGGGAATAAGACACGACTGTCCTGGTTCAAAAGACGAAAAATCTTTGTGGAACGCACAGGGGTCACATGGCCATCCAGGTCCCTCTGTCGATCATTGGTACGGGAGTGTCCTGACCATGTATGGAGTGTTCCCGAACCGTGGGGTATCACGCTTAAGGGCTTGATGATGCTTAGAGAGTGTTTATAGGATCGGTAGAATCACCGAAGAATAGTAGGGAGAAAACCGGAAGGGTTTCGGTAAGTCCGGAGGATGTCCAGAGTGGAGGTGGAAGTGTTCCATAGCCATGGAGGTTGAGTAATATGTGAATGAATGTTAAATATTGATTTAATCATTTATTCATAATTATTTAATAAAGAGAAAAATCAATTTAATTGGTCAAAGGCTTAATGGGCCAATTCCTGGAGGGGAGAGGGCCCATTAGGGAAAGGAGAGAGGGAGAAGGGGCCAATGGGGTGGCCGGCGCCCTAGTAGGCTAGCCCTCCCGCGCGGGGCCCATGGGGGTGGCCGGCGGTGCCACCCCTCCCCACTCCTCTCCTTTAGTCCCCATTGAGACTTTGAGGGAGGTAGTACCTCCCCTCCCCCTATATATAGTGGGGGTATTTGGCCAAATAAAATACACCAATAATCAATAAAAGTCTTCTCACTTTTGGGAGGACCTCTAATTGATATTTTTCTCTCTACCCCTCTCTCTCGTGACCGTGGTCCCAAGTCTGGACTGCACGTACGGGAGACATCTTCACCGCGGAGTGCCGTCGCGCTGCGGGATTCGGATCCGGGAGCTCTACTTCCGCAACTGCTGCTGGATCGGGGAAGCGGGAGTCATCGTTAGGCACCGAACGTGTGTAACTCCCTGCGAGGTGTCGCACTTGAGGCACTCAAGTCATTGGAGCCAAGGGAGCGCAAGGACTTCATCACGACCTTGAGGCCGGCTTCGGCTCGTCTACATCAACCACGCTCTCCTGAGCGTTGACAACGCTTTTCGGTCTTCAAGGGTAAGTTCGTGAAAAGCCCCTCCCATTACTGTATTACTAATAGATAGGTCCTAGCAGCTTCAGGGGTTTAGGGGCATAGGGTAAAATTTATTGTTTTCATACGCGGAACCCCAACAACATGCCCTTGCAAAATAAAGTTAGACGCCTCTACTTTATCTTTTTTTTACGTGGCTGCTAGGGCTTTTGCGATAGAACCGTTTTATACCTACATACTTAAACCACAACATTTATCAAATACTTGTCTCTACTACACCACTTTCGAGGTCTTCCATTGCAAATGCCATATCAACTACTGTGAGAGAGACAAACATCCGCTAGCCGCATATATTGTACAAGCCATATGTCAAGTGCGAAACCGGTCTCGTGTAAGCTTACGCATAACGTCGGTCTAGACCACTTCATCAAATAGTGTCGCGATATAAATAGGTACACTTGAGAGGGTAACAACTAGAGGATCAATGCCCACATTCGACATGTGTTATGCCCGTACTAGCATAATTATGCATAGATCGGCTCTAATACCACTGAAGGGGTTTGACATGGGTATGACTAATCGGGTCCTTATGATTAGTTACCCTGGTTGTATAAAGGATTACGGATCACAAAGCCCATGAAAATAAGGGAAGGTCCAGGAAGCATAGAACAAACGGAGAGCATGTCTTGACAATCAAGGAAAGAGTAGGAACCGACATTGTATTAGTGTTGTAATTGTAACTTGTAACCTATCCGTATATGTCTTTGGGACCCATCTTATTATATAAAGGCTGGGAGGAGCCAACAGAGAGGCACCGAAGCTTTGAGAAATCTGTAACCACATTGTCCATAAGCAACCAGGCGATTTCGACTCCCTTGTTTGTCTAATCAGCCAATGAAATCCCTAGCGTTCTCTTTTCCACGAAACCCTAAGTCCATAATCATGGGCATTGCCTAGGTTACCTCTTGTCAATTGGCACTGTATGTGGGAAATCTGAATGTTGTAATCATGGATTCGATGGCCCCCTCTTCACCAAGCAAAAACTCAACAGCTGTAGAACCACGCTCGCCCACCCTATTTCGGTCCCCGTTGACTTCAACGGCGGATCCGATCTGATAATTGGGGGTTTCCACTTCCGCATGGAGGAACCTAGAAATCTTTGCCTATCAACCATAATCTATTCGGGTCTGTCGGTCATAATAGTAGCGCCTATGGCGATACCTGCATCTTTTGTTGGCTCATATAAAGAAGCCCACCCTAGCCGATAAATAGCGAGGAAAATTCTGAAAACTCTACAGATCTAGGGGATCTGGCCAATCTATATGACGGCCTCTCCTTCAGGTCAGACCCCGAGATAGCGCCACCACGTGGATCAAGTCCAGTGAACATCAAAACCTATGAAGAAAAGCGTCGACTCTGGAATCAAGAAAGCCGAAACCTATCTAGAGCAGAACCCATGGGATTTCACTTGTTTCTTAAACAGTGTCTCTTACGGATCCGATGACGACAGTATCAGCTCATACATGACGCACCACCAAGTGTGTGTAATTATCGGCAAAGTTATGTCAACACCTCACGACTCCAACCGGTAACCCGATCCTCGATCACACTGAAATTCTATTAGGTGATGATGTAGGAAATCGAGGAAACGAAGGAGATCCGCCCAACGATCGCATCACACAAAGGAGAGAAGGAACACACGATAGCGAGTGGATAACTCTTTGGTTATCAGCTGAAACATGGCAAAGAGCAAGGGACGCAGTTTTGGGTGTAGTCCCAATTAGAGCGGACGCCATGCACGAAGATCAGATGGCCTACCAGTACTTGCTCCACCACAAGAAGAGGGACCTGTCGCCGCCTAGACCTACCTACTCACAATTCAACCTGTACCCGTTGATCCTCGGGAGGCTATCCATCGCTCCGCTCTCATGAACCTTGGTATGGTGGGAGCATCTCTTGCACATGGAGAACAAGGAATTACCCGACAACCCGATAAATCACCACGCCATCGCAGCAGCCCTCGGCATGCGGGACACACCCGACGATCACGGTCGCCACATCGGGTGCACTTTCTGAATTTTGAACAATGAGATGATGCAAGAAACGACATTATACAACACATGGTTGACATATCCAGGGAGGAGCGCAATAGCCGAAGATACTACGACGGAGAAAGCGATGATGATCATGAATTGTGCGGGGCCAGTTGCTTTACCCAGCGGGTTTGCAAGACCCCAATACCCAAGGATTTCAAACTTGTTTTTGTCCCTTCTATTGGTGCCTCTTGGGGTATCATTGTTTTGTGGAATAGCTCAATTTTTTATGGCTCCTTGTTAGAATCCAAAAGGTTTGCATAGAAGTCTCTTTCAGTTATGTCTATAACTCTGAACAATGGACGTTAGTATTAGTTCATGGGCCTTTCTAGGCTAGATAGAGACATCTTTGTGCAATCGTTGTATGATTTAAAAATCAAAGCCCATGAACACTGGTTAATTCTGGGGGATTTCAACTTCATGAGGTCAGTGGAAAACAGAAATAAGCCAGGTGCAAATATGAATGACATTTTTCTCTTTAACAGTATCATCAGTCATTTGGGACTCCTGGAGTTACCTTTGACAGGTAGAAAATTTACATGGTCCAACATGCAAGACAACCCTATTTTGGAGTAGTTGGATTGGTTCTTTACAACTTGTCATTGGACTTTAAAATATCCCAATACCATGGTCTTTCCACTATCCAAATCCACCTCTGATCATGTGCCTTGTGTGGTAAGTATATCCATAGCAATTTCAAAAGCAAAAATCTTCAGATTTGATCTGGATCGACCAACCAGGTTTTTTGGAAGTGGTTGAGAAAGCTTGGGCACAACCAGTTAAAAGTGGTCAAATTGCCAATGTAATAACTGCTAAGTTCAAAAATCCGAGACATGCTTTAAAGAAGTGGGGGAAAGGATTATCACACATTAAAATACTAATTGAGAAATGCAACAAAGTCATTCTAGCCCTGGATAATTTGGAAGAGGAAGGCTAGAGTTTAATTTCAGAAATATTGTCAAATTACATTTGAAAAAGTTGCTTCAAATCCAATCAAACTA
The DNA here is from genome assembly GCA_910589775.1 of Avena eriantha. Taxonomy (NCBI): domain Eukaryota; kingdom Viridiplantae; phylum Streptophyta; class Magnoliopsida; order Poales; family Poaceae; genus Avena; species Avena eriantha. The sequence goes on from OU342741.1 coordinate 43,987,514, forward strand.
TTGGAAAAACAGGTGCACAATTAGATGGGTTAAATTTGGAGGAGAAAATACTAAGTACTTCCATGCTAAAGCAACTGAAAGGTATAGGAGGAATTCCATCACTAAGCTTAAAGATGAGAATGGTATATCTTTATTGGAGCATAATCATAAGGCCGATGCCCTTTGGAGTTGCTACAGAAACAGAATGGGAATTTGAACACAGATTTTTGAGAGAGAGGATCTGAATGAAATAGTGCAAAATGTGGATAATTTGAATGGTCTAGTTGAGGAATTCAGTATAGAGCAAACTGAGGATGTGGTTAAGCATATGAAGATTGACAAAGCTCTTGGCCCTGATGGTTTTAATGGTTTATTTGTTAAGAAGTGTTGGCACATAATTAAGCATGATTTTATCAACCTATGTCAGGATTTTCATAAAGGGACAACTTATTTAGCCAATATCAATGGCTCTTTTTATCACCTTAGTGCCAAAAAAGGATTGTCCTGAGACTATCAACGACTTTAGGCCAATTTCCCTCACTAACACATGTTTAAAATTCCTTACAAAGCTAGCTGCAAATAGACTACAGAAGGAAATCAAGAGATGTATACATGAGAACCAATATGGCTTCATAAAATGCAGAACTATACAAGATTGTTTGGCCTGGATTTTTGAATATCTTCATCAAATGTCACACCTCAAGACTGAAGATAGTTATAATCAAGTTAGATTTTGAAATGTATTTTGATACTATTGAACATAAGGCAATATTAAGGATTTTGAAGAGTAAAGGTTTTGATCCAATTTTTATCAGATGGGTTGAAGAGATTCTTTCTTCTGGCTCCTCAGCCATTCTTCTAAATGGAGTTCCTAGAAGGCATTTTCTTTGCAGAAGAGGATTTAGGCAAGGGGACCCCCTGTCTCCTTTGCTATATGTTCTTGGAGTTGATCTCCTGAAAAGTTTTATTAACAAAGCATTTAGGGAGGGAAGGTTAAAAGTACCCATACCAAACAGAGGCACAAATGATTTCCCAATTGTTCAATATGCTGATGATACGATTATAGTGCTACAAGTAGATACTGAGCAGTTAACTACTCTTAAAATTATATTGGAAGAATACACCGCTTTTACTAGATTAAAAGTGAACTACCACAAGTCTTCTTTAATTCCAATCGACATGTCTAAGGCTGAGGCTGATAATTTAGCTCATGAAATTGGTTGTAATACTGCAAGTATGCCCTTTCATTACCTAGGGCTGCCTATGGACACCGCAAAGCCAACCATTAGGGATCTATCGCCTCTTACTGACTGAATTGAGAGGCATCTCACAACTTTAGCTTCTTTCCTATCTTATGGTGACAGGCTTGTCTTGGTTAACTCAGTCCTATCATCCATGCCTATCATTATTTGTGTTCTCTAGAGATTCCAGATGGTGTTATTGATGTTATAGACAGAGCCAGGAGACATTGTCTTTGGAGGAAGAGAAAAGATGAAGACAAACCAAAATCTTTAGCTAAGTGGGAAATGGTATGCAAACCAAAGAATAAAGGTGGACTAGGCATAATTAATTTGTGGATTCAAAACAAGTGCTTACTGATGAAACACATGCATAACTTTTACAACAAAAAAGGTCTACCTTGAGTGAAGCTCATAAAGAATGCCTATTATTATGAGGAGGTACCACATGTTGTCACTTCTTGCGGCTCTTTTTGGTGGAGGAGTGTCATGAACCTTTCAAATAATTATAGATTGGTTACTACCTGCACTCATAGAACTGGAACCATAATTATTGTCGGGGTGGTGTCACGACAGATGCCATGGATAGGATAATGGTGGGGACTAAATGCACTAGGGGAATCCAGGGAGGGATAGTGAGGTGATTCCACACACAGAAGGTTTATATTTGATTCACTTCCAAGGTTTACAGGCGCTCCTAGAGTTGTATTGGAGAGAGGAGGAAGAATGAACTCTCTTACTCTCACCGCTAGATAGCCCTCAGGAACCAAGTAAAAACTAGCCAATAGATATCAACCTAGTAAGACTCAACCCGTTCAAGACCCACCCCTTCTACAGAGGCCCTAGCCCTCCTTATATAAGGGTGGCTAGGTCTCTACTTAGGGCATACGTGGAGGCATATTCTAGGGAATATGCCTCCTCCCAAAATAGTAAGCCGACCGGGTCGCTTTTCCCCGCGTCACCCATGCAGAGGCTACGTGAGCATCTGCGGCGCCTGCGTCAGCCGACATTGGCGTCGTCACCTCTGTCAGCCACGCCTCGGTGGTCCTGCCTCTGTTCGCTTCGCTCATGCCGTGCGTACCGGGGCTACTTTTGACCAGCGAGATACCTTCCTTCTCCTAGAAGCTTGACATGTACCGGATAGTGGTTGATCCGGCCACACCTGTTCCTGCATACAAGCTAGATTCATCCATCCGACTTTCGGCTTAAGTCGGTTGAGACCCTATTAGGTGGACATCCCCTGGTCCGGGTTACTCCGAGATTCGGCCTACCTTGAGGCGACTCGGCCAGCATTCGCTTTGGCCTTGCTGTACCTCGGCTAACTCGGCCTTTATACCCCGGCGTGACCCTATCCGGGGGTATCCCCCCAACATTAGTCCCTGAAGCTGGTGCGGTCTTAGCTGCCTTGGCCGCTAAGGCCACAGCAGGTTCAACTTCACTGAGCTCCGGGTTTTATTTTCGAGTTACCTCCTTATCTCGGATTCTATGGATTTACTTTCCCTTGGCACATTCCAAGTTTTCACTTGCTGGCTGGGTTACCACACTCTCATCCGGGTTGTTCTTCCTTCTCTCGTACGCTTTCCCACGTGGAGGCTAATCATCACATCGCCTCATTTTAAGGGCCAGCCACAGTAACCGCCGCAGTAACTGTCAGGAGTTACTGTGCGCGCGCTATGTCACGCCTGCCTCCTCGTTAACTGCATCATGGCGTCGCGTCATGGGATCCGCTGCGCCTTGTGACCTTCCGTGTGCCCTGATGCTGATTGGTCAATCCGGTGTGTACATGGCCACATGATGTGGCCCGCCCGCAAACGCGATCCCACTTCCTCGCAGAGGGAGCGGTTAAATAGGGGAGGGGTGTGCCCCTTGGGCCCTTTCCCCATTTCCGCGCCCCTCTGCCCTTTCTTCTTCGTTTTCTCCCACGACAACGGCGCCACCACCGCGATTGAGTAGTAGCGCCACTGCCGCACTGCTTCCACACGCATCTGCGTCGCTGCCGCCTCTGCGCACCTCCTCCGCCACGGGTCACTGTCAGTCCAGGCTGCTGCCCCCCACCGCCGCTAGCACCAGTGAGGGCAGCGAACTCGAGATGACTGAAGAGGAGCTCGCCGTCGCCGAGCAGGAGATGGAGGAAGACGTTGCGACGGCGGACCACGGTGCGTGGGCCGGATTCTGGGTCTGCCAGGATGACCTGGACTGGCTCTACCGCACCAGGCGCATCCCCGCAGGCGTCACCGCACGCCTCGCCTCTGCCGAACTTTCCCTCTCACCCAATCCGGGTGAGTTTGTGGTGTTTCTATCACATTTCCAGCGGGGATTCGGTTTGCCAGTCAATGATTTTTTCCACGATTGGTTGAACACCTACGAACTCCAGCCGCACCACCTTCCTACCAACGCTATCACCTCTCTCTCTGCTTTCACCTCCATGATCGAAGGCTATGCCGGATTATGGCCCACAAAGGAGCTATGGATCCGGTTCTTCGGCCTTCGTCGTAACGTGATTCCGAACACCCAGCTTGATCCGGAGTACAAATAGCTTACGCAGTTCGGGGCTGCGTCAATCTCTCCCCGGAGGCTATCCGTCTTTCCCCGGGTTATCGGGCTAGAATCCTACAAGGGATGGGCCCGGACTTTCTTTTATGTTCGGAACGACGGCACCGAAGACCTGATCCGGCTGCGCCCCTATGCTCCGGGTCCTCCTAACCCGGAGTTGTGGGACGTTATCCCCAAGAAGCCCACGGTCTTGGCCAACCAGGTCAACAAAAGGTTCGCGGAGCTGAAGGAGCTCGGGTTGCGCAACGAGGATGCCATGATCACATTCGTCCGCAACCGGATCTCCCCCCTCCAGAAGCGCACTCACAAGGTGTGTCACATGAGCTGGGGCCGCGACCCCAACCATACCTCGTCTTTTGAGCTAAGCAACACAGAGATTTACCGCCGGGTCAAGGCCCTCTTCACCACCCATAAGGACTTCTCCTCTGAGTGGACATGGGGAATTGAGCACTATTGCCGAGATAGGCTTCCTCCCGTGGTAAGCTTCGTGCCACAAACTTTCTCCGAATTAAATCTTATGTCGGTTGCTATTGTATATTTAACTCTGTCGCCTTTTCTCTCCCTTAGCAATTCCTTCAGCAAACTAAGGATGGCCCCGAGCCCTCCCTCAAATGGGCGCCTGACCGGGAGACCTCGGACGAGGAAGAGCTGGATCAGGAGATGTTCCTCCCAATGACTGACGCGACGAAGCGACCCACCGGTAAACTCTCTTACATTAGAGATTGGTCCGACGATGAAGATGACTCAGATGTCGAGGTGATGGAAGCATTTGACGCTGTCCCCCTTTCTTATGCTTTTCCGGCATCAGCTAACCCCGGTGGGCAGATCCATGAGGACCCTCCCCTGGCCGTGGGTGACCCTGTTCCGGTTGCACCAAAGAAGAAGCGGGGATCTGCATCAACCTCTTCCTCCGGACCTTCTCAGCCAACCAAAAGGCGAAAGAAGTCCGGGGACAAGACTGCCTCCAAGCCTGCAACCAAGGCCCCATCACGAAGGGCTCGGAAGCCCAAGGAGCCCCTGACCTCGGATGCGTAAGCCTCTTTTCCCTTTGCCATTCACTTGTTCTTGCATTGTTATAGTTTCTCATCCGACACTGTTTCATTTGGCAGGGCCACGGTGGAGGTCCCCTAGAGTGGATCTAGCATTGCTTCGTCACTCCGGCTTAGCCCTTCTCCCCCTTGTGGCGACGATTCACGCCCGCCGAGCCCTATTCCGGAGGGTTCAACGGCTGCTCCGGGTTCCACACCACCTCGTCAAGAGGGGGGCAACCTTGGAGCGGGGGAGACATGCCCAGCTGAGGCAGCGACATCCACCACTTCGGCTTTGCCGCAACCAGCTACAACCGAGGCTACCTCAGCACCTCCACCAAAGAAGAAACCAGCAGCAGCACCAGCACCAACTCCATCACCAGTACCAGCACCAACTCCAGCACCAGCACCAACCCCAGCAGCAAGAGCAACAGCAGCAACACCAAGAGCAACAGCAGCAGCGCCAAGCTCCTCCGCCTTGTCCGAGACTTCCCAGTCTCGGCGAGAAAGTACCCAGGTAGCTCCCAAGGGTAAATCTGCTGCAACCACTTCCTCCTCTCAGCAGCCCAAGGGCAAAAAGGCCCCTGACGCCACCAGGGCAGCGTCCGTCGAGGCTGGTCAGCGTACTCTCACGTCCATGCTTTCCAAGAAGCCTCCAGCACCGAAGGACGCCCCTGTCGAGCCAGCTGATGTGCAACAGATGGTTTTGCACACCAGCCCGGCTCTTGCCCTAGATGAGAGGAGGGAGGCGCACACGAAGGGCTTGGTGGCGCCCCATATGCCCAGCAGCGAGCGATACCCTCCGACCCTGATTGAATTCGTCATGAATTGGAACAAGGCGGAGTTCGTCCACAACGACGATCTTCGGAGAAGTTCGGCCCCGCTGAATTTTCTGCTCAAATGAACATAGCCGCTAAGGCAATCAACCTCGCGGGTCGGATTATGGAGGTACGTTACTTCCTCTTTTCCTTAGCATGTTGTAGATATTAATGATATAACCATTAGTCCCCGAGCCTCCGGGGGAGTAACTTGTTACTCGGCCGGATGCTCCTTAGAAAACTAACATAGCTCCTTGATAACTACGAATATGCACACACCTAGAGCCGGGTTAAGTTCCACTTGGACCGGATTTTGTACACTTCGAATATGCACACACCTAGAGCCGGGTTAAGTTCCACTTGGCCCGGATTTTGTACACTTCGAATATGCACACACCTAGAGCCGAGTTAAGTTCCACTTGGCCCGGATTTTGTACACTTCGAATATGCACACACCTAGAGCCGGGTTAAGTTCCACTTGGTCCGGATTTTGTACACTTTGAATATGCACACACCTAGAGCCGGGTTAAGTTCCACTTGGCCCGGATTTTGTACACTTCGAATATGCACACACCTACAGCCGGGTTAAGTTCCACTTGGCCCGGATTTTGTACACTTCGAATATGCACACACCTAGAGCCGGGTTAAGTTCCACTTGGCCCGGATTTTGTACACTTCAAATATGTACAAGGCTAAGTTGTATTTTTGTATTCTTTTCAGGTGACCACCAACCGCCGGAGCACTGAGTTTCAGCGTCTCCTGGACACTCACAAGATGTTGCGCGCCAAGCATAACTCACTTCTGGCTGATCATGATAAGAGGGGTAAGTTTCTTCCTCAGCATTTCTCCATTTTCCTTCATCTTCTTCTGCCGAACTAATCCATCATTCGGTTTGGGCAGCTGGGGTGGAGGCTGAGAACACGCTTATGAGGAGGAATCTGGATCAGATCAAGGGTAAGTTATATCTGCTCAACCTTGCTATGCTTTTCATCTCCTTTCCTCCTTGGCTCGGCAAACATTCATACCTCAGCTTTGTCGGGTTGACAAACTATTTCAGTATCGCTGGAAGATAGTATGCCCGTGCCTGATATGATGCTGCATTTTCTTGAACAAGTAGGGCAGCATCATGCCGAGCTCAAAAGGAAAGACGATGAGCTTGCCCTCCTCCGGACCAAGGATGATGAGATCGCCAAGCTTAAGGCCAAGATGAAGAAATTGAAGGCACAACATCAATCCGAGCTCCAAAAGGCTGGCCAAGACTTCACCGAGGAGCGCGAGCGCCTCAACCTCCAAATTGCCAAGGACCGAGAACTTCTCCAGGAGGCCGACGTCAAGCTTGAGTCGGCGAACGCTGAACTTGTGCAGCTTCGCAAAAGACGTGATGACTGTACCAGGGAGTTGACTCGGATCCTCAACCATATTTCACATAAGTTCCTTTCCCTTATCTGGCATATTTCTCCGGGTTACTTCACATGTCTTTTCTTTACCTGCTTCTCTTATCTCGTTTTCAGGCAAATTTCCAAAGGGCACTGCCATCGCGAGCGCCGCTTTTGCTGATTTCCGCCGAGAGAGGGGTACTCCCGTTGGTCCTGATGCGGAAGAGATTCCCTATGACATGGAGGACCTGTTGGTCAGCCTGTCATCTCGCGTGGAAATCATCAAGAACTATGGCAAGGATATCCTTGATGTTGCAGTCCGAATCTTGAACACGTTTTGGCCTGCAGAAGACACTCCGGAGGGAACCGCACTTCTTGTTGAAAAGTTGATGGAATGCGAGACCCAGCTCAACCTTTGGAGGGAATCCCCTGGACGCGCTGTAGCTGAGACCGTTCTCCACTACGTACTTACGTGGTACGAGAAGATCGACCTCAACCTCTTAGCGCGCATGCACACCGTATCCAAATGGACCAGTGACCCAGAGTGGGTAGCTCGGCGCAAGGCTTGTGCCCATAGCCTCATCGAATATGCTCCCATTCACGAATGGACTGAGGGACCGAGCTTCCTGGAAGCCGCCGGTGACGAAAACACTAAAAACGTTGAAGATGGCTCAGATGAGGACGAAGAGGGCGATGCCTCGGACATTGAAGACAGCAAAGATGACGCCGAACTTCCTCCTCCTGCTGCTCCTTAAGTGAAAAAACTTTAAAGTTTATCAGATCCCCGGTATGCCGGGTGGAATTGTATCTAGTACACATGTGATATTTTGCTACTAAGTTTTTATGCCGGATTAATTTGGGCGTAATCCCCGAGTTTCATTTTCTTGTTTGTCCAATCTTTTGGCTCGGCTCGTGTCTACCTTGATTCGGTATTACGACTTACAAATCCGAGCTTCAATAATTGTCTTAACAATACTTGAAAACTTTTAGGCTTAGCTCAAAATAAATCAGCATAATAAAATAAAAATACACAAGGTTAGTTCGAAAAACAAACGTCGGCTCGATTAAGTTCTTTTCCTTAGCCGTTTTTCATGTGCTACGCAATTCCAAACTTGTTCTCTTGCTTGCCATGAAGCCAATTCTTGTTGGACAGCAGCAAGTCGAAGAGTTGGGTTTTTGGTGCTCACACACTACTAATCCGAGTTAAGTAGAACAACTTACGCCAGCTGACGTACAAATAACAAAAGACAACAAATATTATTAAGGCAGTCCCCGAGTTACTGCTCGAGGTGCCAACATTTCATTGATAAGCTCATTGCCGGCATACATACCGACATATGAGAAGATTCGGATACATACACTTCTCTGCTAAGTGTAGAAAGGATGAAGTAGAGCTACATTCCATGGACGCTTAGATTCCTCGCCGGACCTGTCCGCCTTGTTCTTTTCTTGTGGCTTTGCATCTATAAGATAATAAGAATCATTATGCAATGCTTTGCTCACAATGAATGGCCCTTTCCATGGAGGAGATAATTTATGCACGCCAGCAGTACGTTGTACCAACCGGAGCACCAGATCGCCTTCCCGGAAAACTTGGGGGCTTACTTTCTGGCTATGATAGCGTCGGAGATTTTGCTGATATATGGCGGATCTGGACAGTGCCAATTCTCTCGCTTCTTCCAGGAGATCAACATCATTTTTCCGGGCTTCTTGCACTTCGGCTTCTGTGTATTGAGTGACCCTAGGCGAATCATGCTCTATGTCGGCTGGCAATACTCTGCCCCATATACCAGAAAAAATGGCGTATAGCCTGTTGATCGATTCGGAGTTGTTCTTAAACTCCACAGTACCGCTGGAAGTTCTTCTATCCAGCACCCCGCTGATCTTTGCAGCGGCTCAATGAGCCGGGGTTTTATCTCGGATAATACCAATCTGTTGGATCTTTCCACTTGTCCGTTCGAAGCGGGGTGTGCTACCGAGGCAACATCTAACCGGATCTTCTTATCCCGGCAGAAACGCGCAAATGCTCCTTCCGCAAAATTTGTGCCATTATCAGTTATGATATTGTGAGGATAACCGTATCTCAAGATGATGTCTTTGAGAAACGTCACGGCCGTAGCTCCATCACATTTTCTTATTGGCTTCACCTCGATCCACTTTGTAAATTTGTCCACCATGACCAAAATGTGAGTCATATTTCCTCTTGCTGGTTTAAACGGGCCCACCATGTCCAAACACCACACGACAAATGGCCAGGTGATTGGTATGGTCTTGAGCTCCGACATTGGCATATGTGTCTTGGTAGCATACCTCTGATAGCCATTGCACTTTCTCACCAGATCTTCTGCTTGTTCTAAGGCACTTGGCCAGTAGAATCCATGCCGGAAAGCTTTTGCCACCAAGGCTCGGGACAAGGCATGATGCCCGCACTCCCCTTGATGTATATCTCGGAGGATGTCAAGCCCTTCTTCCGGGTCACGCATCAGTGGAGGACATTGGTCACACTCCTTTTGTACAGCTCGGAATTGATGATTGTGTATGCCTTTGCTCTCCTCTGAGTTTGCCTGGATAGCACCTCCTCAGTGGGTAACGTTCCACCTTTCAGGAATCGAAATATAGGCAGCGGCCAAGCTGGTATGGCTCGCACAGGGAACACATCCTCATCAATTTCCATCCGGTCCACCGGCATAACTTCAACCGGATCATGCTGAGCAGTCCCCGGGTCTTGCGAAGCAGTCCCTGGGTTTGCCGAGGCAGTGCCCGGGATTCGCGCACCACCTCCCGTGTCAATGTCCATGGGCACGGCTCCGGATTCTGTATCCTCCGGGACGTAAATTGAGTCGGTTTCTGGGGACGGCCTGATAGACGGCTTTCTGAGGTGTTCCAATGCTACCCCTGGTGGAATTGCTTGTTGGGTTGATCCGAGCTTCGACAGTACGTCGGCAGCCTCATTTTCCACCCGGGGTACATGGTGAAATTCATGTCCCTCAAAATAACCAGATATCTTCTGCACATGAAATTTGTACAGTGCCATGTTTGGATCAAGGGCGTTCCACAGTCCTGACACTTGCTGTACTACCAAATCTGAGTCGCCAAAGCATAGGATCTAACGTATCCCAATTTATTTTGCCACTTTGAGCCCATGCACAAGTGCTTCGTACTCAGCGACATTGTTTGATGCCGTGAAATGGATCTGTAGCACATATTTCAGCTGGTCCTTCTTTGGCGAGGTAAGTACAATTCCGGCGCCTAGCCCGGTTTTTGTTTTTGACCCATCAAAGTGCATCCTCCAGTAATTCGGATCTGGTAGCGGTGGTTCGTATTGCACCTCGGCCTAGTCCACAAAAAAGTCGGCCACAGCCTAAGACTTGATTGCTTCTCTTCTGTCATATTGTGGTGCATAGGGAGCTAGTTCAATTGCCCATTTTGCAATCCTACCACTTGCATCCTTGTTACTCATTATCTCGGATATGGGAGCCTCACATATTACCTTGATGGGATGTTCCTCAAAGTAATGCTTCAACTTCTTAGCTGCCATATACACACCATACGCCACCTTTTGATAGTGTGGGTAGTTCTGCTTTGAGGCAGACAACACCTCGCTCAGATAATACACTGGCCTTTGCACTGACTTACCCTCTTCTTCGCGCTCTACCACAATTACTGCACTTACAACTCGGTTGGTTGCGGCTATATAGAGCAACATTGGCTCCTTTGATAGTGGAGAGGCTAACACTGGCGCAGTGGCTAACATTTTATTTAACTGTATACAGGCTTCATTGGCCTGCGGCGTCCAAATGAACTTGTTCGATTTTTTCATGAGTTGGTAGAGAGGCAATGCCTTTTCTCCCAACCGACATACAAACCGACTTAACGTTGCCAGGCAACCAGTGAACTTATGGACGTCGTTAAGACACTTCGGCATTTCCATCCGTTCAATGGCCCGGATTTTAGTTGGATTAACTTCGATACCTCGGCTGGAAACAAGAAATCCGAGTAATTTTCTAGCCGGGACACCGAAGGTACATTTTTCCGGGTTAAGCTTCATCCGGAACCTTCTCAAGTTCGCGAACGTCTGCCTGATATCGTCAAGGAGGGTCTTGATTTCCTTGGTCTTGATAACCACATCATCCACATACACTTGTACATTTTGACCTATTTGGTCGTGCAAACATTTTTGCATACATCTTTGGTACGTCGCCCCTGCATTACGTAAACCAAAAGGCATGGTGCGATAGCAATAAGCCCCATACGGGGTGATAAATGCAGTCTTTATTTGATCATCCGGATTCAGAGGTATCTGGTGGAAACCAGAATATGCATCAATGAGTGACAACAATTCACATCCAGCAGTTGAGTCTATGACCTGATCTATTCTTGGCAGTGGAAATGGATCTTTTGGACATGCCTTGTTCAGGTTCGTGTAATCGATACACATACGCCAAACCACTGCCACATTTGGATCATCCTTCTTCTTTTCCACCAACACCGGACTAGATAGCCAATCCGAGTAAAGAACTTCCATGATAAATCCTGCAGCCAACAACCGAGCTATCTCATCTCCGATGACTTTCCTCCTATCTTCGGCGAAGCGGCGGACATGTTGCTTCACCGGCTTCGCTCCGGGTCTCACATTCAAAGAGTGCTCGGCCAACTCCCTCGGAACACCATGCAAGTCCTGTGTGGACCAAGCAAAAATGTCCCGATTCTCACGGAGGAAGTTGACGAGCTCGCTTTCCTATTTGTCATTTAACCCGGCACCAATTGTTACGGTGTGCGCTGGGAACATATCATCAACATGCACCTTCTTGGTATCTTTCGTGGCTTGGAATGAGACACTTCCATGCGGGTTACTCAGCGCCGACATATACAGTTGCGCAGACTGAGCCAATGCCGCCACCTCTTGGATTTTTATTTTCTCTTGCACAATCACGAGTGACTCGGCTAGGTTAGACCCGGCTGACGCACACTCAATGGAACGTCGGAAATCTCCAGCAATGGTAATTACTCTGTTTAGCCCGGGCAGCTTCATCTTCAAGTAACTGATGTGACAACTTTCCATGAACTTGTTCAGTGCTGGTCTTCCGAGTAACGCGTGATATGCACTTTCTAAGTTCACCACTTCAAACTCCAAATTCTCAGTTCGGCAATTATCTCTCGTGTCGAACAATACGTCAACCCGGACCTTGCCTATGGGCTCACAAGAAATGTCGGGCACAATACCATGGAAAGTTGTCCTTGTAGCCTGGAGCATGTTCTCCGAGATACCCAACTTGCGCATTGTATCCACATACATGATGTTAATGCTACTGCCATTGTCAATCAGTACCTTTGAGAACCTCATTGATGTTTGGCCCGATGAACGTCGGATCCAGCACTAACGCATACGAACCAGGACTTGGCATAAGCTTGGGATGATCTTTAATGCTCCAGGTGATTTCCTGGTCCGACCAAGGCATATACCTCGTCACTACTGGCATTACCGCATTCACCTCCATATGTCGGCGCTACAAGCTCTTTCTATCTGTTTCCTTAGTGGTAAACACACAGTAACTCTGATGATGCTCTCTGTACTCATTCCTCCCCTCATTTCCGGGGTACCTCTGATCCGGCTGATGCTGGTTTTCTACTTGATGCACTGCATCCCTTCTCTCATGGTTATCATACCTCGGCGGAGGGGGAGGCAACATTAGCTGTTGCGTGTTCGCTCTGGAGAGCAATTGCTGCCGGGGTAACTCCTGCCGAGGTTGATCATTCCGGGGTGCCTGAGTATTCCCCGAACTACCTTGTTCTATTTTACGCATCCACTCACATTGCCTCGTCCGATGACCCGCTGGGTTACTCGAATTTGGCGTGTGAAATTTACACGGCTGATCCAACATCGACTCATAGGTGTACCTCAGACGGTCCTTCTTTTCTTGCCATTGTTTCTTCTGCTCTAGCATCCAAGTTTTCTTGCCATCATTTCTTGGTGTCCATTGTCCCCTCCAGTTTTTTGATGTTGATTGCCTCCTGCTCCAGGCTGATCTTGATTCACAGCTGCAACTTGTTGCGAACTGTACCGGTGATCCAGTCTGTCATCTCTTCTTTTACCTCTGTAATCATTCCTCCAGGATGATCCGGCTCCATCTCTCTGGTAGTACTCCTTATTTGACTTGTTTGACACGAGCCTGGGTTGAGTCGGATCACCCAAAGCATACGAATCAGCAATCCGGATCATCTATGCCAATGTGGTTGGCATTTTCCTTTGCAACTTCTGCCACAACTCGCTTGCATATCTGCACCCTTGCGCAAACCACGCTATGGCCTGTGACTCTATCACACCCTCACACGAGTTTCTCACGGTACACCACCGGGTTAAAAACTCTCGGTCCGTCTCGTTCGGTCTCTACTTACACATAGCTAGGGTCTGTGGCCTATTTGGCCTCTGATACGTACTTGAGAAATTGCTGATAAACATTTCCTCAAAATCGATCCAGCAGTTAATACTTCCGGGCGGCAAATTGTTGAGCCATACCCTTGCTGGCCTCTCCAACATCTGGGGTACGTATCTCACAGCCCATCTCAAGTTGCCTGTAGCAATTTTCATAGCTGTAGCATAGTTTATCAACCAATCCTCCAGCTTAGTACTACCGTCATACGTCTTTGTGCCTCTGGGTAATTGGAAGTTAGGTACCGGTGGCTCCTTCATGATCCGTGGCCCAAAACACACAGGACCCGGTGGACCTTGACATTCGATCTGTTCCGACCTATACAGTCGATCCAGTTTCAACCTGGCATCATCAGGCATCAAATCCCTGCTTCCCAATCTTGACCCTATCACATGATAGTCCGGCCTTGGGTATCCTGCGTTCACCATTTCCGAATCTCCATCATTATACCGGTCTTGCTCTCGTGGAGCACCTCTCTGTTGCATACCTCGTCCGGCACTTTGCTCTTGCCTTGGTATATTCCGCTACTGCGGTTGTCCTGCTCCTGCCGAGTTTCGCTGTCCGGCATTGCCGTTTACAGCATTTCCTTGACCAGCATTGCCTTGGTCATGGTTACCTCGACCAGCTTCACCTCGGCTCACACTTCGTTGATCGTCATTTCTCTGTACTTCTTTTCCTTTCCCTGCCCTTGTCGGGTCGTACGGGACGATCTGTTTGTTTCTTCTAGCCGAGGTTACTACCTCTTCTCTCCTAGGACCTCCATGAGGAGACGATGCGGCTCCAGGGGATTTCTCCGAGTTACCCACCACTGAATGAACGATCTTGGAGGCCCCAGCTCTCTCCGGGTTAGCCCTGAGCAATTCCTCATTTTGCCTGTTCGCGATCCGAACCAACTCATTGACCCTATCTTGCTGTCTCTGACGGGCCTCACCCGTTAGACCCTCTAACTCGGATGCAGCAGCATCTGCTGCTCTGAGGTTCTTAGCCAGGGTACTATACCTCGGCAGCCCCACGGACAAACAGTTTTCTGACTCCTCAATCCTAGTGTCTCCCTCTTTGTTCATTTCGCTTATGAGGTTTCTCCCCTTCACTTTTACAGCATCTACTTTATTTGCCTTTACGTACTCACGCAACGTCATGTTCAATGACTGCTGAGCCGCAGCTATCTTTTTCGCACGCTCTAGAATTTTTTGCCTAGTTTCCTCTAGCTCGGCCTGTGCCTGAGCCGGATCTACCACTGCTGCTACTGGGTTTGCCAAGCTATCCATCGCTTCCCGCAGCACATTCTCAAGCCTCTCTAGTGGAGGACCTCTAACTTTCCTTGGTGCCTTAGGCGTTACCTCCGGATCTGGTGCCGGATCCTTGCTTGCGCCTGCACCAGGCGCAGTCATCATCACCTCAGCACGGTCCAGGGAGCGAGTGATACGCGCCCCGTGAACCACGCTAAGGGGTGGCTCCCCTGCCTCGACAACGTGCCGTGGATGAACGCACGACAGATCGACAGCAACGTAGACCTTGTGCGCGTCGAGCTTGACGAAGAGGCCTTTGCTTGGAAGTGGGCGCGTGCTGAAGCAGCCAGCATTGTCGCTGACAAAGTCCAGCGCTCCAAAGCGCTGAACGAGCCCGGAGACGATGCGTTCGCCGGTGCCGATGAGGTTTCCCGTCCGGATCTTGACCCCTGCTAGCGCCGCTAGCCCCACGGTGGGCGCCAACTATCGTGGTGGTGTCACGGCAGATGCCATGGATAGGCTAATGGTGGGGACTAAATGCACTAGGGGAATCCAGGGAGGGATAGTGAGGTGATTCCACATACAGAAGGTTTATATTTGATTCACTTCCAAGGTTTACAAGCGCTCCTAGAGCTGTATTGGAGAGAGGAGGAAGAAGGAACTCTCTTACTCTCACCGCTAGATAGCCCTCAGGAACCAAGTAAAAACTAGCCAATAGATATCAACCTAGTAAGACTCAACCCGTTCAAGACCCACCCCTTCTACAGAGGCCCTAGCCCTCCTTATATAGGGGTGGCTAGGTCTCTACTTAGGGCATACGTGGAGGCATATTCCAGGGAATATGCCTCCTCCCAAAATAGTAAGCCGACCGGGTCGCTTTTTCCCGCGTCACCCATGCAGAGGCTACGTGAGCATCTGCGGCGCCTGCGTCAGCCGACATTGGCGTCGTCACCTCTGTCGGCCACGCCTCGGTGGTCCTGCCTCTGTTCGCTTCGCTCATGCCGTGCATACCGGGGCTACTTTTGACCAGCGAGATACCTTCCTTCTCCTAGAAGCTTGACATGACCCGGATCGTGGTTGATCCGGCCACACCTGTTCCTGCATACAAGCTAGATTCATCCATCCGACTTTCGGCTTAAGTCGGTTGAGACCCTGTTAGGTGGACATCCCCTGGTCCGGGTTACTCCGAGATTCGGCTTGCCTTGAGGCGACTCGGCCAGCATTCGCTTTAGCCTTGCCGTACCTCGGCTAACTCGGCCTTTATACCCCGGCGTGACCCTATCCGGGGGTATCTCCCCAATAATTATGTTTTGGTCAAATAATTGGAATACTCCTCCTCTAGCTGAGGCTTTTCCCCACTTGTTCTCTTTTGTCAAAGATAAATTAGCCTTAGTAAAGCACACTATTCAGATAACTGACATGGAGGAGGTGTTTTATCTACCTTTGTCAGACCAAGCCTCTAAAGAACTATTGGCATTACATGACAAATTAAGTACTTTTAGTTTGATCTCAGGAAAAGAAGATACCTGGTCCATATTGTCCACAAAATCAGGAGATTATTTCCCTAGCAACATTTACAAGGAGTTCCAAAACATTCCATATCACTTCCCCTCTAAATAGATATGGAAAAGTAAATGCAATTCTAAACACAAATTCTTTGCCTGGTTAATTGTTCATGGTAGACTTAACACCAAAGATATGTTACTCAGAAGACATTGGCATGTTTTGGATGATCATAAATGTGTACTCTGTCCATGTCAAGCATTGGAAGATTGGTCAGATTTATTTTTTGAATGCAATTTTAGTGTCAGAATATGGACTTATCTTCAAATACAGTGGGGTCAAGGATCAGGTCCAGAGATGTTAAAGAATGCCAAAAGTTATTTCAAAGGACCCTACATGGTGGAGATTGTTATCCTGGCCTGCTGGAATATCTGGAAATAGAGAAATGATGCAATATTTAAAGTATTTCAGCCAACTTTTAGGAGATGGAAGGCAGGTTTTGTTACAGATGTATCTCTGCTAAAACATAGGCTTTAGGAAAAGGCAATACCCTCTCTGTCAAGATGGATTGACAATCTGTTGTAATTAGTTTCTCTTTCTTTGTGTTTTTAACCTCGATGTAAATATAACTTTTTAAATATTTCAATAAAGGGCTATGGGGGCTTCCCCTATAGTAATTAAGTAAAAAAAAGTACGACAGTATCCAGGAACCCGAAGCTTGGTTGGACGATTACCTACAAACCGTCAAACTCCAGGGTGGATCCAAGGCTACCGCAATGTAGAGCCTGCAGTTACACCTAAGTGGAACCGCCCGATCATGGCTCAGATAGCTACCCGAAAAATCCATCAGCAGCTAGAACAATCTCGAATATAAGCTCATCCGAAACTTCACGTCTACATTCAAGCGTCCTGCATCCTTAGAGCAGTTGCAGGCATGCAAGCAGAAATCAGGAGAGCCGATATGAGCATTTATTCAGCAGTGGAATACCATCAAAAATTCAGTCAAAGCTATATCAGATGAAAGAGTGATTTATGCTTTCAACGATAGCCTTCGCCGAAGAGAGTTCATCGAGGAGATGGGACGGGTCAAACCCAAAACAATTTCATAGCTCATGGACATGGCTAATCACTGGGACATCATCTAAGTCCAGCATGGGATAATGCACATGCACCCAAGAAAGCAAGTTTTGCACCCACAACAAGCTGCAGCTTGACGAAGTGGTAAATCCTCTCGCCTTGCTGAAACTTCTCCATCAATATGGCAAGACCTTGAGGCTAAGGATCTCGAGGAAACATGGCATTGTGTACAATGGTCAGTGTCTGATGGCAGCACTCGACAAATTTCTCCACCTCAGACACACGATCTTGGAGAAGAGCCAATGTATAGGCACGAGGGTGGTTAGTCCATAAATCACTACTCGTACCTTTTTTCAGAAAGCTACCATCAAAGCGTTCATCTGATTTCAAAGACGCGGAGTTTGTTCCTTCTTGCATAATTGTATACCTGGAAAAGCAAGGGGTTATTTCCAACGACTAAATAGCAAGACTCGGGGGCTCTACAGAAAACTTACAGAGCATTTGCTTGCTCGCCCTGGATATTTCTTCCAAGAGGTACGCTTCACGATCCAAAGTTTTGCACATATTTGGCTGGGATACATCTACCATCGCCTGCATGGTCCAAAGGTTGCTCTCTAGCCATTTTATTTGCTCAATTTTTTTCGGCATACAATGGTGGGTCCACCATTTGGATGACAGAACCTTTGGGTGCGATTGTTTCAAGTGATGATGGGTGCACACCAGAAGCTTGAGGGGTTTCCAAAGGAATAGTTGGGTCAATAGTTATCTGACAAAACAGATGAAAAAGTAGGGATCTCAGTAGACTATGCAATCACATATAGGAAAACAGATGCAATAGAAACATTACATATACATGCCAGGATTATTCTCCAATCCGTAGAATAGTTAAGAGCAGGTCACCAAGTTCATTACAAAAGAAACAAAATCATAATAAGACAAAAAAAAACTGGACTACGGAGCAGATTTCTCGACGGAGAGTGTGGCGCTAGCCTACAGAGCATTAGTCGAAGGATTAGCAACTGGAGCAGTGCTACCATAGGGAGATCTAGTCGAAGGATTGGCAGTACGCATCTCTTGACCTGCACCTATTGCTAGAAGAAGCCGCGGATATTTCCTGGCCCTTTTAATAAAAGGGGTCAAGTCAACTTCCTTGCCATCATGGGTTACTGGAAGGGAGGAGCTAACCTTCTTCCAGTCGACCTTCTCGATGTGCGCTATTGCTAGGGCCATTGAAGTTTCGGTGCCGCTCTTTGACTGAGTCATGTTGTAGTCCGTTAGAGGACTGTGGTTAGCATTGAAGATGGCAACACGATCATTAGGATCAGTGGGAACTTCCTTGTCCACAAACACTTCAGCATGGAGGGTCTTGAAGGCGTGTCGTGAATGGATTAGAAGATTCCTCCCACGGGCACTATTCGCCTCCAAGGTACCCACAACATCCGACAATGGATTAGTCTTTTTGTCCTCATCCAAAATCAGAGGCTGGCCAATAATTTCTATGACAAGAAGGAATCAAAAGTCAGGAAGGAAATTCGAGGGAAAATTTCGGAAATCGATGGCACTTCACATGACAACTCACAGGTCAAAGAAGTGTTGAGAGTTTATAATCACTTTCTGAGATTTTCATCTCTTTCAGCAAGAGTGGCAGCTTGTTTCTCCCTTTATTTGGCCTCAACTTTATCTTTCTGCTTGGCCTCTTCATCGCGCCTCCTCCATGGCTCGCAATCTGGCCTCCAGATCCTCAACATGCTTTAATGCCTTGTCTCGAATAACTCCGTATTCTTTGGCAGCGGTTAGATAGTCAACAATTACACCAAGTCAGCAGAAATCAGATTGTACGGGGAGGAATAATACTTGGTTAACAAGACAGACCTTTAGATTCTTCGGCATTGTTGCGGATCTTGATGAAGCGAGAGACCATAGCAACCATCTCATGCATAAGCGCCTGAAACACAAAGAAAAGCTATTGATATGATGCGAACAAATGAGAGCAAGTTATGAAACAAAATAGAGAGAACATCACTCACATCTTGCATATCGACCTCAGTGCAGATTTCAGTTGTCGCCATGCCCTTACACAAAATCTTCCTCCTTTTAGGAGGTGGAGACTTTCACAACGTGCCATCATCTTTTGGGTATGTTTTCTCCGCAGGCGATCTCTGCGGTTTCTCTAGATCCATCGATGGGATGGGTGATTTGGTAGGAGGAGATGCAACAGAGGCACCAGGGGGTGATCGTGGAGGGTCTTCTTCATTGTCGCCTCTGGATCAGTTAAACAAACATTCAGAAGCAGTCAGTAATAATGCATGATCTACATAAACAAAGTAAAGAAAGGTGGTACTTACAAATAAATGTTCTGATTCATCCGGAAGATACTCATCCTTGGAGGAGCAGAAGAAAAGTAACAACAAACTTTGGATTTGAACCCGTCAAATCGTCGGAGACCTCGCCCATTTTGATGGCTTCAGAGCACTTCCGCTCTTCAGCAGCAGGTACCCTTTGAAAATCCTAGGATTGAGCTGAAGCAATAGAATGGGAATCCAAATAAGGTTCAACAATGGATGCCTCCTATTCTTCGTCGGCTGCAACACCGGCTCCAGTGAATTCTTAGGATAAAGAGGCGTTGTCTGACAGTTCACCACTTTTCGAAAGAGGAGGAAGGGCAAAAAGATGATCATGACCCTACACCACAGGAAACTAAAATTAGGAGACAAGAATTACATCATGCCAGGCAATTAAAAGAGAGAAGCAGGAAAACTTACATCAAGAACAAGATTCCTCTTGCTGAAGGGTTCCACTCGACATTCTGATGGAATGGGATTCTTCTTCGTCAAGGTGGTGAATAATAGAACCCTTTTTTCAAGAATATCAAGGGGAAGATTCTCTGGCGAAATTCTCGATTTATCCCTTTTTCCAAAATAGGCCCACATGGCGGATACTCTAGCTTGGAGGGGATGGATGCACATTCGAAGAAAACAAGCCATTATCTGCAAACCTGTTAGTCCCCTCCCCTCGAGAGCAGCTTATCAAACCGATCTAGTAAGGGTTGGATCTCCTTCATTTTTTTGGTAGTTGGGCGCTGTTCCCACGTACTCAACCTCCAGCAAGTTTTCTTCAGATCAAAAGGGGACAACCGAAACTTTTGACCTTTGACTTGTTGGTCCTTGATGTAAAACCACTTTGTCTTCCAACCTTGGACAGAATCCGCGGTTTTGAGGTCAAAATATTCCACATTAGAACGAACAGAGATAATCACGCCTCTGACATCATGGATAATGGTGTCTGTGGCATTACGATGAATAAGGAAGAAATATTTCCATAGGCCCCAGTGGGGATGGATCCCAAGAAAACATTCATAGAAAGTGATGAAGCACGCAATATGAAGAATAGAATTTGGTGTGAGCTAATAATAAAGCTGCACCCATACACAAAGAGCAGGCCACGGAGGAACTCATGTGCCGGATGGTAGAGGCCATGATACAGAAAAGAGAGGAACATTACCCGCCATATTACCTTGGGGGCAGGCACAACCTCATCGCCCGAAAGCTTAAAGGAGTTTTCTTCCAGGAGGTTGTACTTGTGAGCTTCGCGCAGATCTCACGTAGTACACTTTGAAGTAGCCCGGCCAAGAGCCCTTTTCTTCTTTGTTGTAACATCAACAACAGAAGATCCTCCCTTAGACTTGCCCATGATAGCCCTCGAGGGGAGGAGCAAAGCATGCAAGGAAGAAAGAACAAGCAAGAACACAGAAGCACAGGAGCGACGCGAGGAAGAAGAAGAAGTGCGCAACAAAGGGAGTAGTAAAACAGTAAAAGTATCCTCCTTGGCTTATAAGGAAGAGGAGCATAAAACTTAGCCGTTGGATAAGGGAAAGAGAACGTTAGGATGCAAAGTATGATGATACGTGGCAAGGTTCGTTAAAAGGATAAAAATCGTGGGCAGTTAATACCACGATAAACACGGGGGAAATCTGCACGGTGCCTTGATTCTCGTGCATAAAGGGGGTCATGCGGTCAAAAATCACCGCTAAACGCGCCACTCAAGCGTCATCATTACTACAATATAGAACCACCATTGTAACGTCCCACCGGGTCTTGTTTCTTGGCAACTATGATGCGCCATCTTTGTCAGCACTGACGTCATGGCTAGCCAAAGTTGGGAAAAATACTCGGGTACGTACAAAAATAAACATTAGTATATATTTATCATGACTATACTTCGGGCCTATGCTCTAGTACAAATACCCTAACATATCCTTGGGGGCTACTTCCATTGGGAGCGCTGGCTGTCCACCCGATAAAATTTTATGATGCATGATTGAGATAATCAAGGATTGAGTTGGTTATATCTTCAGTTAGAGATACTACTCTGAGCCTATGTCCCGATGCAAGAATCCGAACATAGCCTCGGGGGATACTCCCATCGACAGTGCTACCGTGCACCCGATAGAAAAGTACACTTCGAACAGAGTCGACAAAAACCAGAAGTGAGAAAAACTCTTCGGATGAATGTTATCCTCGTGTGATGAAAGCGCACCTGATAAAAAGCAGCCTAAAAACTCCAACAGAGTCGAAAGAACTTTATAAACTTATGAGCATTACATCATTATATCCTTAGACGATTACTCCCATCGGAGCACCTATATATCATCCGATAAAATGAAGTTGACAACTTCAGCAATTCCAATAGCCAAACAAGGCAGTCGACGAAAAATCAAAAATTTCTTAGACCGCATTTGCCACGACAATACATCTGAATGTCATGCCCACGACATGAATGTACGACCCCATGATCTGCCTTGTGCAGCCTGGTAACCGCACATGAATGCTCTCTGCCAGTAAATTATCCGTATCCATGATACGATGAAAAATCCCGATAGGCACGTTGGGTACCCAAAATAAAAGCACTAAGATTCAGTATTCGATAAGACCTCAATGGGCCGAACTGAATTACGCCAGAAACTGCCGAGTTCAAGCCCAGGGACTTGAATTTGATGTAGGTTCATGGTGTTTTTGCCCAAGAGCAATGAACTGATTCCTGATCTGTCAGATGCATCAGACCTATTATACCAAATCCCTATTACAATCAATATATAGAACGTCGATTTATTTATATGAATCTTTAGCAAAAAAACTTTGAGAATCAACCCGAATCTATGGTTCAGATGGAGTCTCGGGGGCTACTAACATGGGTATGAATTATCAGGTCCTTACGATTAGTTACACTGGTTGTATAAAGGCTTATGGATCACAAAGCCCATGAAGAATAAGGGAAGGTCTAGGAAGCATCCGACAGATAGAAAGCATGTCTTGACAATCAAGGAAAGAGTAGGAACTGACATTGTATTAGTGTTGTAATTGCAACTTGTAACCTATCCTTATATGGCTTTGGGACCCAGATTATTATATAAAGGCTGGGAGGATCCAACGGAGAGGCACTGAAGCTTTGAGCAATCTGTAACCACATTGTCCAGAAGCAATCAGACGACTTCAACTCCCTTGTTTCTCTGAGCAGCCGATGCAATCCCCAACGTTCTCTCTTCCACGAAACCCTAAGTACATAATCATGGGCATTGGCGAGGTTACCCCTCATCAGCGTTCATAGTAGAAAACAATATTTTTTCTAACTAGTGCAACACCAATGCCAAGATCTATCTATGAGTTAATGCAGTAACGAGAGAGCTTCAGTGACATACCCTTGTAGACCGAAAGTGTTTAATGTTTCACGAGAAACGTGGATGATGTAGTTGTACTCGTAGCTGACCTCAAGGTCATGTTTCTCATCTCACGATGTCAAGGTTCCACAACTAGAAGCTCTTCCATGGTCTCGCACATGTCCGGTGTTCAACAACGACTGTCGTTCTCCCTGACCCAACTGGGATACAAAAGTAGTCCTCCTAGAACTAGGACCCAACAGCGTGATGGTGTTCCAGGATAGTGTCATCTCCTACGCGCGCAGTTCTTCTTGGAAACGCAAGAACGAGAGCCTGAGAGAGATAGGGGAAAATCCCTAAGGAAAAATGCCTTAGGAATTCCCAATTATTATTGTGTATTTCCCTCTCCCTGGACCCCTATTTATATAAGAGAGGGGGAAGGACTCCCACATGCTAGCTGGAAATTAATGTGAGACTAAAGGAGGAGGGGTGCGCCATGGGGAGGAGGGCAGGCTAGGTGGGCCCCACTCCACCCCATGTGTGGCCGAGGCCGACCGGGCGGGTGGCCCAAGGGGGCTCCCCCTCACATGGGCCCTTAATTTCCTCTAGGAAGTGGTCCATTAGGGAGGTTATTCCCAAAATTCACTTTAAATATTATTTTAGTTTATTAATTCTAGTAATTAATATTAAAAACATATTTAACATTTTCTCATGATCAAAAACTCCTTTTTGATCATTCTGAACTACCTCATACTTTACCTGTAACCCTTTTGGTTTATCTCTTTCTCTCTACTGGTGATCTCGATGATTCCAAAACAATCTCCAAGCATTGTATAAACCTTAAGTGTGTTACCCTATGGTTTGGGAACATCACATACATGATCGAGACACTCTTCTCTAATCAATGATCATCAGTGAGATCTGGATACCCATAATGACCCCTGTGTATTCCATGATGTCTCGCCATTTGAACCATAAACGTCGAGTCCAATTCCTTTTGTTACTTTGATACATAACTCATCTATGATCTGATCATCGATATCAACATACCATTTTCAATATCGTTACTGACAAGTCTACTTAACTTGTTCTCATGATATTGTATCCTCATGACCTAGTCATACGCTGCAGCTTCTTGGATGCAATCTCACTGAGTGGGCCAGGTGTAACTTCCCATCACGCGGGAGAACAAATCCCGACCTCGATTCATACGCCTCAACATATCCCTCTTGAATACTTGATAGACACCTTTATGATGACCATGTTATGGTGTGACGATTTATGCAGTCAAGGCAGCCTCGGGTGATAGTGATTTAATATGACCTCACGGTTTAAGGAGAAGGTCACTTTGTTTCCTAATTATTTCAACAATGAACTATGTGACTTGATTGTGTCACAATACTTATGTTAGGTAATCTCGTCCATCACATCATTCACTCATGATATGAATTCATTGTCAACTGGTATAAATGCTCTGTGATCAGGAAACCTTGATCATCATTTTCCCAATGAACTAGTTGCATAGAGTCTACTAGGGACTTGGTTTGTTTACATACCACACGTGTTGACATGCACCAATGTTTCTGCTTAATACAGTTATATCATAGTATAAAACTATTATGAACTAACTGAGATATGACAATATACACCATTAATTATTTGCCTCTAGGGCATATCTCCTTCAATCACCGGGTTCCATCCTTCTTTTGAACGAGAATTGCACGACAAGCATAAAGGTTGCTATTATGTCTAATCACTGAGTTCTCTAGTAGTTGCTTGACATGTTGTTCCATTTCATCTTTTTTTGTATGGGACAGGGTAAGGTCTTTTTCTAAGTGGTATTGTGCCTGCTTTCAGTGGGATGGCATGGTCATTTTGTATCTCTTTAAGAATGCCAGAAGGTTCCTCAAATATATCAGCATAGTCAGCTAGCAATTGTTCTATTTTTTGAATTCTTTCTATATTTGGTCGATAGAAATAAGGTGTACTCATTTCTTGAGAGAGTAATCTTTGAGAAATATTTTCTTATCTCCATTGTGTTTGATTTTCAGCTGCCTGGTATGACAATCAAATTTGATTGTATTATGAGTGAACATCTGTATCCTCCTAGCACCATGTCATACCCTTGTAACTGCAAAATATTGAAGGAATTGTTAAATGTATGCCCTTGAACAATGTAGTCCATAGCTTGGACATGTGCATCTATCAATAGTTCTCCACCGCTAGCTACTAGCACATTCTCCAAGCTATTGTTGACACTTATACAATTGATTTGGTGGAAAACTTGAGATCCATGAATGTATGAGTGCTCCAAGTATCCACCAAGGTCATACCTTGTTTTCCTCCAATTGAAACCAGTATTGTGAAAGAAGTTGTGGAAATTTTCTCCTTTGGGCTACATGAACCGATACATGCATGAATTGTTCTTCTACCGTAGGGTTTGTGGCAGCTGAATGTTGCTTAGTTGTGTCATCTTGTTCCTGCTGATTGTCATCAGATTGATCATCCCCATCAGTAGTCATGAGATTTGAATTCTTGTATTGTTGACAACGATGGACGAAGAACCATTTCTAACCAAAATATTTGCACAAATTCCGCTCTCTGAATTTGTTGCCTGGTTTGTGCACAATTTTATCTAGCTCCTTATTTCATATGTTTGCTTCAGGATTTTCCCTTGGTCTGTTGTACTGTTGATTGTTGTAGTGTCATTTTTGGTAAGAGTGTGGAGGAATAAATGTCCTAAGGGAATGTGCATTGGCATTCACACCATGTTCCATATTTCAAGAAAAGTCTACATTTTAGTACAATGTTGTTGGCTGTAGAGATTCTAGATAATGTCTAATTTCAACATTTAATTCATTGATATAACACTTGATATAGTATGCTCCTTCACATATGGGTTTTACTTTCTATAGCTTGCCATTTTCTCCTCAAACTTATCTGTGTATTCAGAGACAATACTGCTACTTTGTTTGGTTGTGTTGAAATCCTCAAGCACATCATAAGAACTGGTTGTGGAAAATCTTGTCACTATCATATCACATAACTGCTGCCATGTGAGATTTTCTTCTAAAACCCCATAATTTCTCAACCATGTGCCTTCTCTGCATGTGATATACATTTGGGCATAGTCAAACATAGCTTCCTCAGGAACATGCACCATATCAAAATATTTCTTTGTTTTTATAAGCCATTCTTTAGGTTTATTTCCATTAAACTCGGGTAAATCCATTTTTGGAGCTTTGGCGATGGATTTATAAAATAGCACATCCTTGTCAATTTTATGTGGCATGTTCCATCTATTATGATATCCCCTATATTGTGGGACATCATGTATGGGAGTGGGTGGTAAGTTGTTGTGATATTGTAGATGATTGATATTAGGTTTGTGTGGTGGTGGATTTGGTAGAGGGTGGATGATATTTGGTTGGTAGAAGTGTTGCTAGTATACTAAACGATGTGGGTAGTAATGTGGGTTGGGTGGGTTGTAGGGGTCTGCATATGGTGGAATTGTTGTAGGAGGGATTGTTACAATGTTGGGGATATTGGCTCCATTGAGGATATTTTTAGTTTCACATAAGGAGTTAAAAAATTCTGGTTACGAACAGACCAAGATCGACTATGCAAGAACACGAGATATAGATATAATAGAATAGATCAAGATCTAGATGGATAAGAACTCACCAACATATGCAGCGGAAGATACTCAGTTTAGTTTGTTGATGATGATCATATCAATCCCTGCATCTAGGCGTATCCCTCCTAGTCGCGAGGAGAAGATCCACTCAATGGAGTATCGAAGGTATGATCTATATGCATGTTGCATGCATACAACCCCCCAATCCGTGCAGCATCCCGCCATCTATAGCATTGCACCCACAGTGATAATCTCGTGGCCTATGGTCTACGTATTGTCTCATAGCCTCTGGCCTTCGTATTGTGGAGAAGCTCGCCGAGGGAGAGAGAAAGAGAACTAACCACCCATTCAAGGGGAGTCGTGTTGTGTGTCCTTGGAGGAGAGCCCCTGTGGGGTTTATATATGAGGAGGGGAGGGGCATGGGTACCCTAGGGTTCCCCCTAGTGGCCGTAGGATAGGTCATCCCAGATGTGGCATCTCCCCTCCTTTAGATAGGTTTTTGATCCTCATATCCAATTAGAATCATTTCCTTCCTTTATTTGCAAGATATGGTATATATTTATTAATGTGAGATCATCTTATACTCTTAATAGAAGATATAATCTAGACTTTCCTAATTTAGAGATGTGATCTGATACTTTCCATATTCACACAAATTAACTCCCTTAATTTATGGGATTTATATATGGAAGGACTGGGTGTAGCCCAAACAGGCCCATGCATCATGCGTGGTGGGTCTAGGAGGCCCATGCGCCATACACATGTGGGATTATTCCCCCTCTGAATCATTTCTCCCCCTCGAGAACTCTTCTGGTGGTTTTCTTCCTCTTCGGTTTCTTTCAAATAAAGACATGTACATCTCATGTATGCAACCCTATATATATTCCGAAACCTTTCCGAATACTCTCCAACATAATCATAGTCTCAGAGTGATAACGATGAACCTCAAATCAGTACCGATGACTTCGAAACTACCTTTCCGAAATAGATTATGTCAGCAAAACAATTTTGATTTCTTTCAATCATTTAAAATACTATTTCAGTGTGTCTAGAATATATTCCAGTCGACTCTCTTAGCCACAAATACTACTATCAGAACTTGATTGTTTGTTCTTAAGCACATGATCCTATCGGGTTCGGTAATATGTAGACATGACTCGAGAGACTCTTCAGGATTAATAACCAACAACGGAACCTGAACGCCCATGATGGTTCCTATATATTACATGAATCATCGAGTGAACCTAGTTCATTATACCAGTGCTAATCCTTCTCTTCATGATATGTGACAACACTAAGGTGAGATATCCTTGTATCCTTGTGATGCAACTCTTGATCATTATATCTATTATCCTTATTCACATTTCACTTTCATCTACTCGTTGCATTCCAATGTCCTAATGATCAACATCATAACTTGTTTGTGTAGACAATAGGCAACATTGTAATACTGAGTGGGCTCAGAGTATATCTCTCCATCATTAGGAGGAGCAAAATCCTAGTCTTGAACTATTGAAGTCCCTAGACATACTTTTGTGCTTATCCTAGAATCATCGTATGACCACCATTTCAGGTGGGATCGGGACAAGACCAAAGACTAATCTTCTGGCATAGGGTACTTGATATTCTCATGGTCTAAGGATTTAGTCCTAAGATAATGATGGTGACTGGATATTAACATTAACAACTAATTATGGCAACAACTCTGTGTGTACCAACTTGTTGTGACTCCAAGTGCAGAGTGTTGTAGCAAGAGTCTTTCCCCACAAGGGTGACTCGAGGGTTTATACTGAACTCCCGAGAAATTGGCAAAGAGTACCTTTTCCTTTTCCTCTCAATCAATCTACAAAACAAAGTTTTTACCTTGTGTCCCCAACTCCACTATGTTTGTCAAGCACAAGGTTTCATATTAGTAATATGAAATAATAATAAAAATTAAAGTAAAATAGCAATAAATGATGCAAGTAAAGTAAATGCAATAATAAAAGGTCTTTTGTGTTTTGTTTGTGGCTGCAAGAAAATAAAGTATTTTTGTATTTTTGAGATATTAAATTGAAGCAAAGGTAAATGATAGTAGTGTTGTTGGAAGGTTGTTTCTTATGATAAAAGTTGGATCAGGGTTCATGGGTTCACTTGTCTACTCTCTTTTAAGTTGTAGTGGACATAAAACAATTCATCATCAATACAATGTTGGTGGAACACCAATATGTGTTTGATAAGCAATCATATAGGCATCACGTCTTAACATAGATATGATGCAACACATCTCTCTTATACTCCTCTAGAAAGGGAAAACTCCAAGCAAACTAGAATTACGAATTAACAGAGCATAACCTTAAGTACTTTGACATGATGTTTGAATAACAAATATGCTACCTTGACCAAACAAGATTGTCAAGCTGTCACAAGATAATTATAGAACATGAATTCACTTAATCCCTAGTGAGGTAACAAAATAAAGGTAAAAACCATAGTAGATCTTGAATTTGTTGTCACTATTCAATCACCACCACCATGTTACTCCATCTAATACACACTTTCACCCACACACGCTCTTGCATACAAGTTGGATCAAAACAAGCAATTAAGAATGGGGTACATAATATGCATCTATCAATACATCTTGCACATAAATAGGTTCGAATCTCATATATCAATTCATAGAATAAAGATCCACCACACAGGAATTACATATATGACGATAATTATGTTGGGTAGCTCATATGGTACTAGATCTATGAAGAGCGAGCGAGCAAGAGAGAGAGATCAAGCTAGTGCCAAAAACCCGTAGTCTAGAGGTGGAATACTCCCCTTCATCATGGTGATGAAGTTGGAGATGTTGTAGAAGGTAGAGATCCCTCCAGTGGCGGTTGAAGGAGATATGCCCTAGAGGCAAATAATAAATGGATTTTATTATCATGTCTCAATTAGTTCATAATAGTTTTGTACGGTGCTATAACTATATCAAGTGGAAACATTTATACAGGTGTGGTATGAAATAGACCAAGTCCCTAGTAGTCTCTATGTATACTACTTCATTAAGAAACCGATGATCAAGGTTTCTTGATCATGGAGCATTTATGCCAGTTGATAATGAAGTCATATCATTAGCGAATGATTTGCGACACGATCAAGTTGAAGGACATATGCCCTAGAGGCAAATAATAAATGGGTTATTATCATATCTCAAACTAGTTCATAACAATTTCATACTGTGCTATAACTATATAAAGAGGAAACACGGATACAAGTGTGGTATGTAAACGAACCAAGTCCCTAGTAGCCTCTATTAAACTAGTTCGTTGGGAAACCGATGCTCGAGGTTTCCTAATCATGGTGCATTTATGCCAGTTGGCAACATAGTTATTTCATTAGAGAACGATATGATATACATTACCCACTTAATTATTGCAACATGGTCTAGTGACATGGTTCATCGTTGTAATAATTGAAAATGAAGTGACCTTCTCCTTAGACCGTGAGATCATATTAATCACTGTCTCTGGAGGAATGCTTTGATCTCACCAACTATCATGACCGTAACTGGGTGACCATAAAAGTGTGTGTTGGGTATTCCAAAAGAACAGTTGCGGCCTATGTATCGAGATCTGGATTTGTCCACCTGCGTGATGGGAAGATACACTAGGCCCACTTGGTGAAATTGCATCCAATAAGCTACAACATATGACTAGGTCATGGGGATACAATATCATGATAATGAGTTAAGTAGACTTGTCTGTAACGAGATTAGTATGTGATACTAAAGATAAAATCTCGGACAAATCTTGTATCAAAGAGAAAAAGGGAATATGGCCTAGAGTTTATGGTTCGGAGCACGATAGAGCCTCTACAATGCATAGGGGTCAATATGGACATCCCAGTCCCGGTACTGATCATTGATCGAGAGATATCTCAATCATGTCTATGACATTCCCGGACCGTAGGTGTGGTGACCCAGCATACCACTACATGTGTAGTATACTATAGTCATTGACATGACATCCACAAAACACCATTCTATAAATATCACATCCCTCAGAGTGGTACAATAGAAACATTGCGGGTCCATATTACAAACATACACACCTCATTATTATTACAATAACAAACTTCAAGTGATTCAAACTTACAAACCATATAACTTATTTAATAAGTTCAGCAGAAGAACAAAAGACACAACAATAAGAAGGATGTGAGCTCAATAGCTTATTGTATAGGATTCGTGCTGCTCTGCTCAATCTAGGTAACTACATTACGGCCTGACAACTACTCTGACTCGTTGTCTTCATCTCCATAGTGTATCCCATAGTCCACCCCTTCGATTCCACCGGACAGGTCCGGCTCTTCATAGTAGACGTTGTTCTGGACTTCCGTAGCATAGACCTGGTCATCCTTCTGGCCCTCAAAGTCTAGCAAGAGGGGGTTCACACGAAAGGGTGAGTAACAGCATTACCCAACAAGTTCACTATATGCAAGGTGGGAAGCTTGATGCCCTAGCTACCACCTCGGACTATAAGTCCTTGGTAGTATGCAGTTTTAGTAAAAATTTCTTCATAGATTGATTTTATTATCAAAAACTATGCCCATCAGTCTTCACAGGTTGAACAAAACTTCATGGAGTTCCTTTCCTGCCGCGTTCGTAGCTCCTTCCCAAAACAGGGAGTAACATGTCACAATTCTTACAATCTACAAAGGTGCATTGCTTTATTCCTCAAGAACCATTAAATGTATATAAGTTTTATATTTAGTATTATTATGATAACTAGTATTATTTTAAGAGTTTAAAAATGAATTTATTTAATTTTTAACTCTTTTAAATATTTAAATAAAATTCCTTTAAGGAAATAAAACTTTATTTTTATCAGACTTGATTTACTTTTCAAAAATACAAACTAGTATTTTTCTAGAATAGTATTCCCTTTTAGGATCTTAAATATGAATTGTATTCAATTTTAAGTGCTTTGTATATTTTTATAAAATTCCAAAAGGAGTATATAGATCCATAATAACAGTTTTATATTTAATTACCTAAAATTCTCTCTATTATTATTATTAAATAGAGGATACTTTTGTGAGTTCCTTGGTATTTTATTTATATTTGTAGGATTTTTATTTTATTTCTTAGAACCATTTAAGTCCTAGGGGTATTTTGGTCTTTTGATAAATTACTCAGATTTTTCCTTTAAATCTGGACCTAGCCCATTTTGCTGGCCCAGCCCTAACTTGGCCCACCTGGGCTGATCAAACCCTCTCCACTAAGGAGTACTGGACCACACCGGCCTAGTTCGCTCCCCTCACCTCTCTCGCTCTCTCGTGTTCTCTCCTCTCCCTCGCGCCTCCACGGAGACGTGGTGCTGCCGCCACCGTCTCGCGATTCCAGCCTCCCTAGGCCTCTCCGGTCGCTGCCCTGGTGTATGATGGGGTAGTCGGCACTGCTCCATCGACTGGTCCTATTCGATTCACCTCTAGACCTCTCTCCTGTCCAGGTTGACTCCACCCCGAAACCTAGGGTTTGGTGGCTACCAGCGATGTGGTGTTCCGCCGCCCCCGTGATGCTATGCCATGACTCTGGTGTCCTGTGGTACCACCACTGCTACTCCTGTGGCTGTGATGCTGCCTCATGGCTTGATGCGGGTTGTAGTGCCCTCGGGTGCTCCCCGTGCCGCCAAATGCGCCCGCCGGTGATTATGCTTCCTCTTCTAATCTTCAGCGAGGACTACAGGTAAATTTACCTCTCTCCCCCCTCTGGTACTCCCTTGCAATTATGTGA
Source organism: Avena eriantha (assembly GCA_910589775.1). NCBI lineage: Eukaryota > Viridiplantae > Streptophyta > Magnoliopsida > Poales > Poaceae > Avena > Avena eriantha. The sequence goes on from OU342741.1 coordinate 44,019,806, forward strand.
GTGCCTATGGTGAGAAATCTTTAGTTAGGGTTCATCTCCTGTGTTGGGGATTTGCCCCACTAGTGTTGTGATTACTGAGGCAGTGAACGATTTGGGAGTAATTGGTGGTGATGATACTGTGCTAAGCTATTAGCTAGTGATTCTAGTGGTGTGGTTTTCACTTACTGCTTAATGTTCTTGGTACTGACAGTAGCACTAACAGTAATGATTCACTCAATTCTGATACACTAGCCTATGTTAATATGTTCAGATTAGAGTTGATTTGATACTCCATATGATTCTCTGATTATGATAGATTGAGTAGATTTAATATGATTCCTGGTTATTAATTCCAGGAAAATGATTGAGTGACTTTCTGTGTATGATTTGTTTGGTTTAGAATGGATACCTGTGACACCTTATTTGGAATGGTACACAAGTGTCCATTCTAGTACTGGACTAAATTCTACTTGTGTCCTAGTGTGGCTTGGCTAAAAGGGGTTGAAACTATTGTTGGATATATTAACCTATGATGCATATGAACTTCCTTTGGCCTATGATGTTGGTATGAGGCATAACTAGGTATGAACGTAAGTTTTTACTTGTTGATCCGCACAGATGTGCCTTGATATTAAGTGTAAAACAATGATTCTTATAGATTTTTAAGGAAATGACTTGTCCTCATGCTGTTTGATATAAATACTTAATATGAACTAGTTTTTGAGGTGCTACCATCCATTGGATGTGCCTAGAAATTCCCACTTAAGGTTGTTGTCTTATTAACTGTAGAAATATGTGTTAATATCCAAGATCAGTGATGCATAAGCTGAGATCTTGGTGTGGCTTGCAAAGAATGATTATTTGGGCTTTCATTTATTTCTTCTGTGATGGATACACCCCACTTGGGTGTTTTTTGAGAAGATCTTATATGAAACAACACATGCTTATCTAGAATTTAACATTTGATGGTTTTGTATAAACTCATGACACAACTTGCTTGTTGGTGATGTTGTGGTGTTTCTTGATGTTGTTGGCTTTATCTTGGTGACTTGTTCACTCCCTCGAGCCTGTTTTGCATACCGCGGGTTCTGGTTCTGCTCCTCCTTGCTCCTGTGACCTTATACTTGTCCTTCCTATCCTCCTGCACCACCCCCTCCTTATGTCACCATTTTGTGGTGATTCAATGGTTGATTTGGTAAGCTATCTGGTGGTTTGTTTGGGAAGTGGACAGGCTCACTGTGTTCTTGTCGTGTGCTTGAGAATATGGAGATAGAATGTGATCACTAATAGCTGTGCCATGGCTGAATGTTCTTTTTGACTGCTTGGACAACTGTTGCTATGTCGACAACACACATCATGTAGTTAGATGACTAAGATGTCTTGCTGCATGGCTGTTTGTGGATCAGATCAAGTGAATTGACTTTCACTTCTTATCCTTTTACTGGTTACTTTCCTGGTGAAACTTGCCCCTTTTAATTACTCAATGATGTAATAAGAATAGTGCACTTCACTGTTCACCACTGAGAGTAAAAATAATCACTAACCTTTTATTTCCATTTGAGTTGTTTATCTTATTTTGCAGGAACACAAATCTGGATTGTCAAGACTTAGTATAGGAGTAGAAAGGTTTCCATTGTAATCTTCTTCTTATCCTTTTGTAAAGAACCTTGTAAAGATATTCTTATAAGTTAATAAATTTTTATTTCATTAGATTCTATTCTCTGTAATAATCTATCTTGGTGTATCTATTTCAATTTGTAATATTGTTATGGAATAAAGAAAAGAAATAAGAATTCATTTCTTATTTAAATTTCCCTTCCTTAAGTTCTTATTGTTGTTTAATATATCTATAATATAATCAAACAATATTGATACACCATTTTGGAAAACAACTTTATGCTAATAACTTCTAATTTTCAAATATTTTCAAATGATTTAAATTTCAAATTCGAATTCAAAATATTTCCCCCAAAACACAATAATGCCCAAAGGTCATGTCAAAATTTATAGAAATCACTATAGAGAGCTGTTCCTACCTCTAGATAGTGAAAGAAACTCTAATCTCTTTAGGTTTTTGTTTGGCAACAAATTTACCTGGATTTTACATATGAATGCATGCATATCCATAGATTCCTATTTCTACCCTTCATTGGTTCCTAAATGCTAGGGTGTTATAGTAGGGTAACACGCTTAAGGGTCTAACGACATTTAAAGATCGCTATGGAAGCAAAGGGATCACCGACGAGAAAAAAGAGATCGGAAATGTTCCGAGAGAAAGGATTACCGAAATAGTTCCAAGAAGGGTCTGAAGATGTTCAAAAGAAAGGAGAAAACCAAAAGGTGATTCAGGATAAAAGGCTAATTATAAATATGCATTTATATATATTAATTATGAATTAATATATTTAATAAATATTTTATATTATTAATTATGTGGTAACTTCCTAACTTGGGCCGAATCCTTGGAGGGAAACAACCCAGGAGGAAGCCACCCCAAAGGGCAGCAAACAACCAGAGCAGCTGGGCCCACGCAAGAGACAGGCGGGCACATGCTAAGTGTCGCGCATGCGGCAGCCATTTGCCACTGGTAGCGAGCCAAGCCAGGCCGGTCCACGAGGGGCACGCAGGGCGCACACTGGCACAATAGGGGTTAGTGGGCCGCGTCTAGCCTACTTGGATGATGCCACATCGCTAGGCCGTCACCGTTGCTGCCACTGCTAGGCCACGCGAGCAAGCACGTGAGAGTGGGCAGGCCATCCCACCCAAGCCACCATGTCCACAGCCAGGCCGCGTGACCCACCCGGTCGGTTGTTGCACCGCCGACTGCCTCTCTTCTTTGTTTTTTCCTTTAGTCCCACATGGGGACTTGAGGGAAGGGAGTACCCCTTTTCCCTATAGATAAAGGCCTATACTGAAGGGAAAATGACACATAAAATTAAAGGGGAATTTCATAACGCTATTTTCTTAGGGAATTTATCCCCTCTTTCTTAGTTGGGTTCCACGAGTGCGGTTCCACGAAGAACTGCGCACAAGGGACTCAGCACCACCGGCACGCTACCGTGATGTTGGATCCCGATTCCAAAGGATCTGCTTCCGCATTCTGGCAGGATCAAGGAGAATAGGAGTTGTTGCTAGACACCGTGCGTGTGCGAGTACTCAGAAGGAACCACCAATAGTGGGGCGTGGCTGTCGTAAACATACCAAGAGGAGAAGGCGAGGATCTTCGCGACCTTGAGGTCATATATGATCGTCTACTTCATCCATGTTCCCCACGGGACGTTAACCGCGTTGCGATCTATACAGGTATGTAATCGTGACCCCCCGTTACTGGTTACTGTCCTGGTGAAACTTGCCCCTTTTAATTACTCAATGATGTAATAAGAACCATGCACTTCACTGTTCACCACTGAGAGTAAAAATAATCACTAACCTTTTATTTCCATTTGAGTTGTTTATCTTATTTTGCAGGAACAAAGATCTAGATTGTCAAGACTTAGTATATGAGAAGATAGATTTCCATTGTAATCTTCTTCTTATCCTTTTGTAAAGAACCTTGTAAAGATATTCTTATAAGTTAATAAAGTTTTATTTCATTAGATTCTATTCTCTGTAATAATCTGCCTTGGTGTATCTATTTCAATTTGTAATATTGTTATGGAATAAAGAAAAGAAATAAGAATTCATTTCTTATTTAAATTTCCCTCCCTAAAGTTCTTATTGTTGTTTAATATATCTATAATATAATCAAACAATATTGATACACCATTTTGGAAAACAACTTTATGCTAATAACTTCTAATTTTCAAATATTTTCAAATGATTTAAATTTCAAATTCGAATTCAAAATATTTCCCCCAAAACACAATAATGCCCAAAGGTCATGTCAAAATTTATAGCAACCACTATAGAGAGCTATTCCTACCTCTAGATAGTGAAATAAACTCTGATCTCTTTAGGTTTTTGTTTGGCGAAAATTTTACCCGGATTTTACAGATGAATGCATGCATATGCATAGATTCCTATTTCTACCCTTCGTTGGTTCCTAAATGCTGGGGTGTTACAAACTTCCCTCCTTAAATTAAACTTCGTCCCAAAGTTTGCTGATGTGTACCTGAATAGTTCTGGATAAGCTTCTTTTAAGTCATCCTCTTTCTCCCATGTGGCCTCTCGCTCCGGGTGATGTTCCCATTGTACCTTGCAGTATTTGATTGCCCTGTTTCTCAACCCTTTCCAGTTCTCTTCCAGAATTTTACAGGGTTTCTCTACATAAGTCAAATCTGCTTGTAACTCAATTTCTTGATGTGTAATTGCATCATCGGAAATTTTAAAACATTTCCGTAGTTATGATACATGGAAAACATTATGAACTTGAGCCAGTTTTTTGGTAACTCAAGAGCATAAGCTATTGTTCTATTCTGACTTAGTATCTTGAATGGTCCGATATATCTTGGACTCAGTTTTCCTTTGACTCCAAATCTCTTCACTCCCTTCATTGAACCGATATATATGGTACTTTGAGATGTACCATATCCCCAACTTCTGGATGCCATGATCTTCGACTTTGATCGGCATAACTCTTCTGTCGACTTTGATCTATTTTCAATCGATCCCTAATAATATCGATGATATCTTGCTTCTCCTTGATATAGTCTGGTGCAAATTCCTTGCTACTTCTAGGCTCATACCAACATATTGGTGATCTACATCTTCTCCCATAAAGTACTTGATATGTTGCTGCCTTCAAACTACTTTGATAGCTATTGTTGTAGGAAAATTCTGCCAATGGTAGATGATCTTCCCACGAACCTCCAAAATCTAATGCACAATCTCTAAGCATGTCCTCCAAGATTTGATTGGTTCTTTCTGTCTAGCCTCCAGTTTCGGGATGGTAAGCTATGCTGAAATCCAACTTTGAGCCAAGTGCTTCATGTAATTGTTTCCAAAATTCTGATGTAAACACAGATCCTCTATCTGATACAATTTCATGGGTACTCCATGCTTACTTACTATCTCTTTGACATAGATTTCCCCTAAATTCTCGGCATTATCTTTTTGATTTACCGGAATAAAGTGTGCACTTTTCGTGAATCGATCCACAATCACCCATATCATATCCTTCCCCCTACGGTGTCATGGATAATCCTGTGATAAAATCCATACCAATTTCCTCCCATTTCCATTCCAGAATTTCCAAAGGTTGTAATGGTCCTACTAGACTTTGTTGTTCTGCTTTTACCCTTTGACAAGTATGGCATTCAGACACATATTTTGCAATGTCCCTCTTCATGTTATTCCACCAGAATAATTCCTTAAGATCCATGTACATCTTTGTACTCCCTGGGTGAATTGAATATGGTGTCTCATGTGCTTCTCGGAGTATCACCTCTCTGATCTCCGGTACATCTGGTACACAAAGACGATTTTGAAACCATAAAGATCCATAATCTCCAAGGTGAAAAACTGATTTTTGTCCTTTGGAAATTCTTCTGATTTCTTCAGCAATGGATGGATCATTGAGTTTATGTTGATAGATCTCATGACGAAGATGATTGCTTTGCTCTTCTACAACCCTCATGATGGGGATATGCCAAATGGGGTATGCCCAGCTGGACGTTCCGCTTGGGCTAAAAGATTTCACGAGTGGGCCTGTAGGACGGCGACTAGGATGCGACTAAGGAGAAGGCCCGACGATTAGAGACTAGAGGCCTGGAAACGTACCAGAAGCCTAGTCGGATTAGGTCAAAACCTCCGAATCCATATCTTGTTCGGTTGTAACTTGTAAACCCTAGCGAGGTACCTCATATATAAACCTCCCTAGGGCACCCTGAGGATGGGCGTTCCATCATACACCCTTTTAAGCGACTCGCTGCTTAGACGCTGAGCTCGCCCCCCTTGTAACTCGCTCTCCAATAATCTAATCTAGTAGGAGTAGGTCATTACCCTCCGGGGGAAAAACCTGGATAAATCCATGTGCATCCGGCCCCATCTCGCACCATAGATGGCCGCCAGCTCTCGCCCCTGATTTAATCAATCGTTGCCTACTACAGCGACTGTCGTGGCCATTTCCACGACAGTGGCGCCCACCATGGGGCATAGCAGGACTGGCCCGAGTTCTGCGGCGAGACCCTATTCGCCCATCGACCGGCCACTCGCCACCGGCCACATGATCGCCATAGGCAGGATCTTATAGATCCTGCCTAGCAGCTACATCCCGGCGACACGCCCGGTCACTCACGGCGCGGTGGTGCCGGTCGGCTCCATCAACCACTTCGTCAGCTTCACCGGTGCGGTCGACCCAGCAGCGACGGTGATCGTTGGTGGATCGCCACCGCACCGCGATCTGCTCTCGGAGGAGCAGGTCCGCTCCATCAGGAGCTTCGTCACCGAGTACGAATCGGCCGCCAGCAACACGGCCGAGACCAACGCCGCCACGAACAATGAGGCCCTAAACAACGACGCCGACTCCGCGAACCGTACCTCGGTCGACGGATCCATCACCGCGGCATCACGAGAGGACTGGATCACGCGAGTCTCAACCCGAAGGATTTCGAGGAACCCTCCATCCTCGGGATCTTCGACTTCGATTCTGGCTCGGAGTCGCCTGAAGACTTCCGCGCTAGATCCAATCGTTTTAACGCGATCTACATAGCAGGCAGCACGGCCGCCTCGCCAGATCCGTTCTCCACACCGATCCTGCCGACTGCCACGCCACAGAAGTGGAGGAGCCCCACGTGCGACTCGCGGAGGCGCAGCGCAATGAGCTCGCCGAGCGCGAGAAATATCGCCTCGAACGGGAAACGGCACGGGAGCTATCGCTCTATCACCAACGCCGCATCAGGACCCACCTGAACTCTAATGTCCAGGGCCGCGTCCTGAACTTCAATGAGAAAAGCGACCCCGCACGCACGGCTGAGCGCGAATACTAAAAGAACGCGCCACTAGGTGGAAGCAAGAGACCACCACCCGGCGCACCGGCGATCGGAGCCCCTCCACCACCCATTGGATGTGTGGCCCCGCCAGACCAGCCACGGATCATCATCTCGCCACAAGCCCGCGACGCCAATGGACTCCCACTCTACTCCACCTCGATGGACAACATCGTCGCGGCCGACGCCGCGGTCGCCAACCTCGACGTCCATGGAGACAGCGTGCTGCAGATCCAGTACGCCAAGGCCCTACTCGCACGGGCTGTCGACCAACAAGCTGCAGGAGTCGACCCGCGGGGGCGGATGTATTCCCGCTCCTCAGCAAGCAGGGCGGCCTCGAGCAAACCAGCTGCGGGCCGCCAAACCTATACTCTCCACCAACGAACCGCGACCGGTGAACAACACGGTTGCCGCCAACGGGCAGCCCATCGACGCCCGCACGCACATCGTTAACAACCAAGCCTGGCGGGCGCGCCAGCCCAACGACTTGAGGCACACCCTCAGTAACCATGGCGACCCCGAACCGAGGGGCTCGCTCAGCCGAGTCGACCCCCAATGCTTTGGGCCTATGATCAGAGGGGAAAGGTACCCCGCCAACTTCAAGGCGCCCAAAGAGATCGAAAAATACGATCCGACGTATGACCCAGCAGTATGGCTGGACACATACCTCATGGTGGGAATCGCCGGCCATACCGACCTTCTCATCGCTTGCTACCTCCCCCTAATGATGGAGGTTGCGACTCGGCAATGGATAAACACCCTCCCCACTGACAACATCGACTCATGGGAGGAAATGCGGGATGCCTTGATCAGGCACTTCGAGGGCTCCTACACCCGTGCCACCACCATAGAAGACCTGGAGCGGTGCATCCAGGGACAACGCGAGTCGACCTGCCACTGGATCCAAAGGTGGCAAGAACTGTGGATTAATGCTTCCGGCATCCACCCGGACATGGCGATACATTGTTTCAAGAACACGTGCCGGTACGAACCCCTGGTCGCCAAGATCAAGCGGGTCTATCGGACGCTCGACAACATCCCCGACCTCCTCGAGATCACCAAGCGCTACGCGGAGGAGGACCCCAACCAAGACTTCGACGACGAGTCGGGGGGAAGACGTCGTACCGGCGGCCACGACAGTGGGCGACAGCGCGACATGTGTTATAGCAACACCCGCATCACTGGCAAACGCCGCACGGACAGGCGAGTCGACTTTGTCACCAATGCGGGCTACGGCCAACGCGACCCAAAGAACTACCGCCATGACGGAGGAAATTACCGCGATAGCGGAAACTACCGCGCCAACAACGCAGCGAGGCCGAATTCGACCCGGTCGCCCTGCTCAACCAGCCCTGCGTCTACCACAATAGGGAGGGGAAGCCCGCCACCCACACCACTGCGGACTGCCACTCTCTCAAAGAGATCGAGAAGGCAAGGCGAGCAAGGGAAGACCCCAACAACAACCCACCTCGAGACAACGGAAACGCCGGCGGCTTCGGAACCCCGTCGGCTCGCTACACACCTTCACCGGACTCGGCACCAAGCGCGAAAAGAAGGTGCTCGCCCGCGCAGTCGCCGTCAATGCGGTGATAGAAGTCGACATCCCACGCTTCCTCAACTGGTCTGAGCAGAGCATCACTTGGAGTCGCCAGGACCATGCTCCCAAGATCGAGTACCCAGGGCGAGTCGCCCTAGTGGTTAGGCCCAAGGTGGCCGATTATTGGCTACTTAAGACACTGATGGACAGCGGGAGCTCCATCAACATCATGTACCTAGACAGATTCAAGAGGCTCTAGCTCCCGGAGTCGGCGGTCTAGCCGACCCTGACAACCTTCCACGGCATCGTCCCCGGTCGGAAGGCATACCCGATCGGAAAAGTAACATTACCAGTCACCTTCGGCACGCCGGCAAACTACCGCACCGAGCGAATCAAGTTCGAGCTGGTGAACTTCCGCAGCCCCTACCACTGCGTCCTGGGACGCCAAACATTTTCCAAATTTATCGTGACCGCACACTACGCGTACAACATGATGAAGCTCCGAGGGCCGAGCGGCATCATCACCGTCCACGGTGACCCCGATATGGCCGTGGAATGCGAGGACAAAGGTGCTGAGCTTGCCGATGCCGTCATCGCCGCGGAAACCGACCACACGGAGGAGCTCGCGAAATACGCGGGCAACATCAACAAGGACCACCCCACCATACTGAAAAAGCCAACCCCCGCAAACTCCACGTCCGAGGAAACCACGCATACCCGCACCGTCAAGCTCGTCCCGGGCGACTCCAGCCAGACGGTCACCATTAGGGCGCATATGAGCCCCACATAGGAAAGCGCGCTCACCGAGCTCCTCTGTGAGAACCGTGACATCTTCGCATGGAAGCCTTCCAACATGCCAGGTGTACCGAGGGAACTCGCTGAGCACAAACTTCACGCCGACCCCAAAGTGCGACCGGTAAAGCAGTCGATGCGGCCCTTCAATGAAGAGCGCCGTCGAGCAATCACCGAAGAAGTGCAGCGCTTGTTGGCCGTAGGCTTCATTCGGCCAATAAAACACTCCAAGCGGGTGGCAAACCCAGTCCTGGTCCTAAAAAAGAACAACACATGGAGAATGTGTATCGACTACACTAACCTCAACAGCGCCTGTCCAAAGGAGGAGTTCATCCTACCGCGCATCGATTAGATCATTGACTTGACCGCAGGATTGGAGTCGATGTGCTTCCTCGACGCTTACTCTGGTTACAACCAGATCAAGATGTCGGTTGAGGACGAGGAGAAGACGACATTCATCACGCCATTCGGCACCTTCTGCTACACGACCATGACGTTCGGCCTCAAGAACGCCGGTGCCACATACCAAAGGTGCATACAGGAGTGCCTTGCGAGCCAAATTGGCCGCAACATTCACGTCTACATCGACGTGGTGGTAAAATCCACCCGCCAGGACAACCTGCTCGCCGACCTGGCCGAAACCTTCACAAATCTGCGGAGGTACAACATCAAGCTGAACCCAGGGAAGTGCACCTTCGGTGACCCCACCGGACAGCTACTGGGATACGTAGTCTCCAAGTGAGGCATCGAAGCCAACCCCACCAATATCGACACAATCGCGCGACTCGGAAAACCCGAGTGCCTGTGTGACGTCCAGAAGCTGGCCGGGTGAGTCGCGGCTCTCAGTCGCTTCATCCCCCGACTAGGCGAGAAGGCCATGCCCCTCTATCGCCTGATGCGCAAAAACCCCACATTCCAATGGGACGCGGAGGCGGACGATGCCCTCAAAGCACTCAAAGAAGTGCTACTCGCGGCTCCACTACTTGCCGCACCAGTCGACAAGGAGCCAATGCTCGTCTACGTGGTGACCTCCAATCAAGTCGTCAACGCCGTGATGGTCATCGAACGGCCAGAGGAGGGCAAGGAGTGCCCCATATAGCGCCCCGTCTACTACATCAGCGAAGTCCTGATGGACTCACGACAGCGCTACTCGCAGTACCAGAAACTGGTGTACGCGGTATTCCGAGCTCAGCGACGACTCCCCCACTATTTCCAAGAGCATCCAATCACGATGGTCTCATCCGCACTGCTGCAGGACATAATACGCAATCGCGAGGCGACTGGGCGAGTCGCCAAGTGGGCCGTCAAAATCGGCGTTCACAATATCAAATCCGATCCCTGCAAAGCAATCAAATCACAAGCACTAGCTGACTTCCTCACAGATTGGGAAGAAGCGCAACAGCCGAAGAAGCTACCATATCTACATTACTGGTCGCTACACTTCAACGGCTCGAAGAACGCGGACGGTGCAGGGGCTAGGGTAATTCTGACCTCCCCCAAAGGGGACAAGCTCCGATACGTGCTCCACCTCAACTTCAAGCCCTGCACCAACAACATGGCAGAATACGAGGCCCTCCTCCACGGCATGTGGGCCGCCAAGGAAATGAACATCGACAGGCCAGGTCGCCGGAACATGCAACACCGACCTAGTCGCCGGCCAGGTCGCTAGAACATGCAACGCCGTCTCTCCAACAATGATCGCGTATCGCCAAGCGGTAGACCAGCTGGGAGGACACTTTGACGGCTATTCCGTCGAGTGGATCGACAGACGCAAGAACGAGGAGGCAGACACCCTTTCCCGCATCGGGTCGGCAAGACAAACGCCACCAGCAGGCGTCTTCCTCGACATCATCCACAAACCTTCGGTCAGTCCACCAAAGGAGATCGACGTCGGGATACCACTGCAACCAGAGCCGGCCCTAGTCGCCATGGTTGTGGAGCCTAGCGACTGGACGACACCATACGTCGCCTTCCTCGAGCACAAGATCCTCCCAAGCAACGAGATGGAGGCGCGAATGCTCGTGCACCGCTGCAAATCCTTCGTCATCATCAACGGCGAGCTGCACAAATGCAGCGTGACTGGCGTGTTCCAGCGCTGCGTACAGCCAGAAGAAGGCCGCAAGATCCTCTAGGACATTCACGCAGGCGAGTGCGGCCATCATGCCAGCCCCAAGTCACTGGTCGCCAAGGCCATGCGGCACGGCTTCTACTGGCTCACCGCGCACACCGACGCCACCAACATCGTCCAGCAATGCGTCGGATGCCAGAAGTACGGCCACTAGACGCACCTCCCTAGTTCGGCACTCAAGACCATCCCCATCACATGGCCATTTGCCGTTTGGGGCATGGACATGGTAGGCCCATTCAAGAAGGCCCCATCCGGTTTCACCCACCTCCTGGTCGCGGTCGACAAGTTCACCAAGTGGGTCGAGGCCAAGCCAATCAAAAAGTGTGACGACAAGACGGCCACCAAGTGTTACGCGAGCTCATCTACCCGTACAGCTACCCGCACAGCATAATAACGGACAACAGCGCCAACTTTGCCAAAGGGGCCATGGCGGAATTCTGTGAAGAACACGGCATACGACTCGACCTCGCCTCAGTCGCCCACCTGGAGTCAAACGGCCAAGCAGAACGCGCCAACCAGAGCGTCCTCCATGGGCTCAAGCCACGACTCTAGGTGCCCCTCGAGCGTACCCCAGGATGTTGGGTCAAAGAGCTCCCTTCAGTCATATGGGGGATCCGCACGTCCGTCAATCGCTCCACTGGGTTCACACCCTTCTTCATGGTGTATGGAGCCGAAGCCGTAATGCCAACAGACCTGGAGCACGACTCACCTCGAGTCGCCAATTACATCAAGGTGACAAATGAGACCGCCGGCAAAGACAGCATCGACCAAATCGACGAGGCACGCGACCTGGCTCGCTCCCGTACAACCATCTACCAGCAGGGACTCCGCCGCTACCATAGCCGCCGAGTCCGGACTCGCACATTCCAGGAGGGCGACCTGGTCCTACGACTGGCTCAAGACAAGAAGGGCATGCACAAACTCTCCCCCTCATGGGAGGGGACGTTTGCCAGAGGGCGAGTCCTCGGCAATGACGCTTACTACCTCATCGACATACGAGGCGATGGCCAGCTCGAGGTTGGGAGGCCATGGAACATAAACCTCCTCCAAAAGTTCTATACATAGAACCGAAACATGTACTCAGCTGACATATATAATGAAATTCATTCGGTTCACAAATTGTGTCTACTCGTCAAACCCTTGTGCCACTCGCACTCGTACAATCAGCAATATGCTACCCATGGAAGTCAACCCTTGGTCGAGCAACTAGCACGGCTAAGTAGTCCGCCCCAACGGCACCGAAAATACTCGGGCCTTGGAACGTCCACGAAGACGCCAACCCGGAGCCACCATCAGAGTCGCCTAGCCCGACTGGCCCACCGGGCCAAGACGACCGATATACGCTTCTCACAGCGACCTGTCCTTCCCATCCTCATGCAAAGCGACTCAAACGGTTAAGTACCACGCACGGGGACTCCGCAAATAGTGGAACCCTCAGGCGGCTCGAGAACACACCAAGTAAGAGAGCTGCCTTGGACCCGCCCAGCGTCTCGCTCTCTAAGCCAGGGGAAGAGACGCGTTACAAACAACGCACTAACAACCTACAACAGGAACGCGCCCTATACGGCTAAGAATTACGCTCGAGGACTCGCCTGCAAACAAAATCAGTCATGCTCGGGGACTCGCCCCTTCAGGAGCCGCAAAGGATAAACAAAACACAATAAAAGAAAACACATATGTACACAATCGAGATATACCCCATTAAAGGGCGGACGGGCTCGGGGACTCGCTCAAACAAAAAATAAAACGTGCCACACAATCACGGTCGCATTACGAGTCGATTGACTACTCTTACTCAAAATATTGGTCACATTACAGAAGTCGCCACTTGGCATATATTACAAACTGCCCAACAATACTACCTATTCTGCAAGACCTGACAAAGAAGCACCTCCACCCCTTGACACGAACGAAAGGTCGCCATGGGTTCGTCGGGTAGGTCGTCAGCGACTTCGACAACGCCGACCGGAAAGGTTGCTCCGACTTCATGTCGCGATGCTCTGGCTCGGGGTCACCTGGCGCCAATACCGTTTCCTGGTAGCCCATCGCCAACACCCGATCAGCAAAAGGGGCGGCCTAGGCAGTCAGCTTTAGCACCTCTGACATCTCCACTGTGCCAGTCACCGAAGGGTAGCTGCTGGTGACGTCGTCAAGGTCGAAGTCATCCGGGAAGTGGGCGAAACCTAGGCTCAATGCCGTGGTGTCCCCGCGCCTGAAATTCGAGCATGCCATCCACTCCACGACGACGGGCGCCTCCTTCAGATAGCGCCACACTTCTATAAGCCCCCCAGGAATAACCTCGGTGGGGGACATTCCTTGAAGGACCGCTTGGACCCACCATGGTAGTCACGCACTGCGAGGCGTTGAGAGTCTGACCACCGGGTCGCTTTGCCCTATTACAGCTCAAAAATCAGACGTTTGTGACACTACGGACCTCCCCAATCGGGGATTCGCCAAACGTGTTAAGCAAAAGACGAAGACTCACCAAGAAGCTTGTGGCAGTTCTCCGTGACATGTTTCTCCAGGGCGGCATGATCATTCTGCAGCCCCACGATGATCGACTCCGCGGCCTTGCGCTCCTCCTCAGCCGCAGCGACAGCAACCTTCACTCGATCCTCAGACGAAAGTGAGGCTGCTTTCGCCTCCTCCAAATCACGGATCAACGAGGCAATTCGCCCATTCGCAGCATCCAGCTCGGCGACTGGAACATACCCTTCACGGGCCTTGGAAATTGAAGTCGGAAGACCATCTAAAAAGGAAAGAGGCAAATCATCAACGCACCACCGGTTAACAGCCGAAGAAGGAAAAATAAAAGAAGCAAGTATTTACCAACAGTCTCTTGCAGTCGTCGGTTCGCCTCCTGTGCCGCGCGTAGGTCCCGCTCCAAACACTCCCTGGCGGCCTGTCGATCGGTCCACTCCCTCTGCAAACCCTGCAAAAGCATCCAACCTCGGTACTTACAAAGAGCAACATCTAGTTTCTAGCCGCTGACATTCAGTGACTAAGAACTCGGGGACTGGAGAGTAGAAAGAAATTTAGTTCCTAGTCGCTAAAATTCAGCGACTAAGAACTCGGGGACTGGAGAGTAGAAAGAAACTCAGTGCCCAGCCGCTAAAATTCAGCAGCTAGACACTCAGGGACTGGACGTACCTGAATGGCGGCGCCAAGCATTTTGTGAAGCTCGCCGGCGTCAGTCGACGGGACCGTGAAGGAGGTGCGCCCACGACGAGACCCAACGTCTTCATCGACGATCTCCGGGCTCTGTGGAGACTGGTTGTCCACCACGCTTGGGAACCCCCTCGCCATGAAGCGCGGGAACGTTGCTAACGCTCTAGCCGGGGCACTGGTCGCCGGAGCCGGCGCTTCCATCGTGGGAGCGACCGTGACTGGTTCTGACCGCGTAGCCGCCACCTCTTCGACGACTGCAGTTGGATCGCTCCCCCTAGCGCTAGTCATCGCCACGGAGTCGTCGGCATCGCCTTTCTGCCTCTTTGCGCCCTCCACGGTCGCCGCGTCATCACTAGATTTCCTCTTCTTGGGAAGCTCACCCTCTCCGGTGGTGGTGACCGGCAGAATCTTCGCCACTGAAGGGCGACCGATCTTCTTAACTCCAGACCTGCCAAACCTTCAAAATCAACACAGAGACAACACAAAAACGGAACACGACTTGGAGTGGAGAATTCGAGGCTTACTTGGAGACTGGGAGAACGCGCATCCCGGTGCTGATGTGGGCGGGCTTGTCCAATTCTGGCCCTAGCTTGCGTGTGAGGCCCCTTTCAAAGACGTCTGAAGCCCACGACACCACGGGCTTCCTTGATGACGAAGCCGCGGTCGCCGGAATCTCCTGCTCCGAAGACGCGGCCGCTCTTGACAGTTGCGGTGACTTCGACACTGCTGCCTCAGCCGCCTCCTGGCTTGGTGCCCTCGAAGCCGTTGGCGCAATCACCGCCAGAGGAACCTCTACCACCACCTCGGTGTCCTCGCCCTCCAACCCCTTCATCGGAATCGCATACTCCGGGACCTTGTGCGAAGTTTCGGGGGTGTCTTCATCATCAGAATCATTATCTGACTCAAACACCACTGTCGACCTGGGTGGCGACGCTGGCTTCTTTGCTGGCGACTTTGATTTGCGCGCGGGCGTCGACGGCGTGGCCGTGCGCCAAGATGTGTGCTCCTGCATGATCTCATCGCCTCCTTTGTGTTCATCAAGGATGCGGCTTGCCTTGAACTCGCTGCTTCTGCATGCGAGTCTTGCGAGCCGTAGGTGATGGGGGAGGAACCTCCTCCTCTTCGTTGTCGTTTTCGGAGGAGTCTCCTTCGGAGGCCTCCTCGAGCTCCCGGGGGACCTCTTCATCAAGCGGAGGGAGCCAGCCCTCCAGCACCTGGAACAGCTGAGAACAACCACGAGTAAATATCAAATGGTGCGACTGCGAATCACATTGCGAAAATGGCGACTAGAAAGAAAACTTACTGTGGGGGCTTCATTCTTCATGGGGTGTACGGGGCGAGCCCGACCGATGTGGTTGTGAATTCCGCATCGGTGATCTTCTTCAAGGCAACCTTGTAGTCTTCAATCTCCCACGACTCCTTGCTGGTCTAGGAGGGATCGTGCTTCCCGCTGTACTCATACATCCAATGCGGCCAAGCCGCTAGCGGAACCAGACGCCGCCCGAGCCAGCAGTTGTAGAGGTTAACCGAGGACAACCCCTGATCCGTTAACCTCTGGATATGGTCCATCATTTCTACGATGGCCATCCTCTGGTCTTCGGGAAGCTTCTTCGCCGCCAGCCGGCGAGGCTTGCTCCTTTCAGCGACGAACTCGAGGAGCGCCACTTCGCCTGAGGGAGTAGACTCTTTGACGTAGAACCAGCTCTTCTTCCATTCGCTCGCGGCCTTCTTCGGCAGCAGAATCTTGATGAAGTTGGCCTTCGGCTTCAACTGGAATGTGACGCCGCCGGACGCCAACATCAATCCGCCGGCTGCCTCGCGCCCGATGCGGACGTGGAAGAGCTCTAGCCACAGTGGGAAGTAAGGCCTGTAGCCTAGATAGCATTCGCAGAAGACGACAAAGATTGCCAGTTGCCTAATGCCATGTGGGCCAAGATCTGACGGTTTGATCGTGTAATATGCGTAGAAGCGTCAGAAGAACAGCGAGGTGGGGAACCCTAAACCCCTCTCTAGGTGGCTCGGGAAGCAAACGAACTCGCCAGCCCGCGGCTTTGGCTCGATTTCGGAGAAAGCGGGGATTCACCAGTTCCCCTTGGGGAGGACTCCGGCGTCCTCGAAGGACTTGAGCTGGGCCGTGGTGCACTTGGATTTCCCCCATGAACCTTTGGTAGGTGCCATTGGGAAGGATGTGGAATCACTCAGTGCGGAAGGATCGGATAGAAGGAAGACAGAGATAATGAACGCACGAGAATGAGGAATGTAGGGAAGGATCTACAAGGCTGATTCGCCACTCCCCTTATAAGGGGGCGCTACCCGCCAAATTCAGGGTAGCCGTTACCTGCGGTAATTACGCCGAAGTTACCATTGGAATATCCAACGGATAATTTGACCAAGTTGACGGTCCAGCTCCTTCGTTCCACTTGCTGGCAACTGAGCCCATCCACTCGCCAAAGCAGCAACCTCGCAGCTGTGGCATTCGCCAGAGAAGCGACTGGGAGCCTAGGGAAAACTTCCTTTGTTTATTGGAGTCCATCGCTGATTCGACTGAGGCGTCCAAATTGGACTCGCCTACTCCAACTGCCAAATGACCACCTGCGTCTGGTTCGACGATGGCCTCGGGGACTACTGATGGGGATATGCCAAATGGGGTATGCCCAGCAGGACGTTCCAATTGGGCCAAAAGATGTCATGAGTGGGCCTGCAGGACGGCGACTGGGATGCGACTAAGGAGAAGGCCCGACGATTGGAGACTGGAGGCCCGAAAACGTACCAGAAGCCTAGTCGGATTAGGTCAAAACCTACGAATCCATATCTTGTTCGGTTGTAACTTGTAAACCCTAGCGAGGTGCCTCATATATAGACCTCCCTAGGGTACCCTAAGGACGGGCGTTCCATCATACACCCTTTCAAGCGACTCACTGCTTAGATGCCGAGCTCCCCCCCTTATAACTCGCTCTCCAATAATATAATCTAGCAGGAGTAGGTCATTACCCTCCGGGGGGGAACCTGGATAAATCCATGTGCATCCGCCCCCATCTCGCACCGCAGATGGCTGCCAGCTCTCGCCCCCGATTTAATCAATCGCTGCCTACTGCATCGACTACCATGGCCATTTCCACGACAACTCATGGTAGCTAAGCCTACATGAACTTCTTCCTTAGGAACTGTATTTCTAACCTTTCCAAATCCATTTGCAACTCTTTTGGTAATTCTCTATTGATGGGTTGAGTATCCATACTCTTCCAGCTTAAACATCTGCTACTACATTGGCCTTTCCTGGAGTGTACTTAATTGTAAGATCATAATCCTTGATCAACTCTAGCATCTTTTTTGTCTCATATTCAGCTCCTTCTGAGCGAAGAAATATTTGAGACTTTTATGATCCGTGTATAGTTCACATCTTGCTCCGTAGAGAAAATGCCTCCATCCTTTTAAAGCAAAGACTACGGCTGCTAATTCCAAATCATGTGTTGGATAGTTAACTTCATGTGGTTTGAGTTGTCTAGAACCATAAGAAATTACCTTGCAATCTTGAATTAGCACACATCCTAGTCCTTCTTTGGATGCGTCACAGTATACTGTGTAATCTTTTCCTGTTTTAGGAACTGCTAAGATTGGTGCGGCGGTTAATCTGGTTTTCAATTCCTAAAAACTTGATTCACACTTCTCATCCCATATGAATGGTGTATTCTTTCTTAGCAATTTGCTCATTGGTCCAGCTATCTTGGAAAAACCTTCAATGAATCTCTGATAATAGCCTACCATGCCTAAGAAACCTCAGATTTGTTTCACATTAGTTGGTGCATTCCATTCCATTACTGATTGTACTTTGGATGGATTTACGGCAATTCCATCCTTAGTGATCACATGACTAAGAAATTCTATCTTGTCCAACCAGAATTCACACTTCGTGAATTTAGCATATAGCTTATGTTCTCTCAAGATTTGCAACGCTATCCTCAAATGATCTGCATGATCTTCTTTATCCTTAGAGTATATCAAAAAATATCATCAATGAACACTATGATAAACTTATCTAGATAAGACATGAAGATTTTGTTCATCAAATTCATTAATATTGCTGGCGCATTGGTCAATCCAAAAGGTATGACGAGGTACTCATGATGTCAATACCTTGACACAAATGTTGTTTTTGGAACATCTTCAGGTTTGATTTTTATCTGATGGTACCTTGATCTTAGATCAATCTTGGAAAATACTCCATCTCCTTTGACTTGATCAAATAGATCTTGAATTCTTGGCAATGGGTATTTGTTCTTGATGGTGACATTGTTGAGATTTCTGTAATCACCACACACTCTTGGACCTCCATCTCTCTTATCCACAAAAATTACCGAAGTTCCCCATGGGGATACACTTTCCTGAATAA
Organism: Avena eriantha; assembly: GCA_910589775.1. Taxonomy (NCBI): domain Eukaryota; kingdom Viridiplantae; phylum Streptophyta; class Magnoliopsida; order Poales; family Poaceae; genus Avena; species Avena eriantha. The sequence continues at coordinate 44,038,726 of OU342741.1, forward strand.
ATCCTTTTCTAGCTAACTCATCAATTTGCTCCTTAAGCTCTTTTAATTCTCTTGGTCCCATCTTGTACGGTGCTTGGGATATTGGTGTTGTACCAGGTATCAGGTAAATAGTGAATTCTATTTCTCGATCAGGTGGCATTCCTGGTAACTCTGCTGGAATAACATCTTGAAATTCCTTCACTACAGGAATATCTTCCATTTTGACCTCCTTCATTAAGTTCAATTGCAGATCTACCATAATATGACTATGCTTATCTACCTGATAGACTATCCTTCCTTTACTTGGAGACTTAATTGAAATAGTTTTATCCTCACAATTGATCTGGGCTCCATACTCAGTCATCCAATCCATTCCCAACACTACTGCTATTCCCCTTAATGGAATCACATAAAGATCCGCATAATAGGTTCGACCATAGATTGAGATAACTTGGTTTAATTTTAAGTTTATAACTACCACGATCCCTCCAGCGGTAAATATGGTCATAGGTTTTTCTAATGGTGCCCTTTTAATCCCGAACTTATCATAAAATTGTTCAGATATGAATGAAGTAGTTGCACGAGTATCAAACAGAACTTTTCCAGGATTTGTGAGAATATTGAGCGTACCTATCACCGCTTTATCCGAGTTATCCACCTCCTCCAAGGTTGTGCAATTCAGCTTTCCAGTAGGTCTGCCCTTTTTGCCATTGTCTTTTTTGCCATAACTTCCGCTTATGTTAGGTTGTCCACCTCCATCTCTTGCTTGACCACCGCCTAATGTAGGCCAACCACCTGGTGGTTTCTTGGGACATTCGGGTTTCATGTGCCCCTTATGACCACAACCATAGCATATAATTACTGGCTTTCGACATTCACTTTGAAAATGCCTGGGTAACCCACAATTGTGACAGATAACATTCCTTTCGATTGGATTTGCACCTCGATTGGGGTAATTGTTGTTATTGAAGGGTCGATTCCTTGGTTTGAACTCCAACTTGGGTTTAGGCTTACTTGCTTGGATCCTCTTGGTTTCCTTCTTTGCTCTCTTCCTTCGATCCTCTTGGACATTCTTGTAATCATCCTCAAACGTAATGGCTGCATTAAGTAGCTGTTGAAAAGTCTGCTTATTGGCCAGCCTCAGCTGCACCTTCACAAATGGATTTAAACCACACATGAAACGTTTCTTCCTCTTTTCCTTAGTGTTCATTTCATCCTCAGCATAATGAGATAGTTCACTGAACTCCTGGATGTACTTCATGACACTGGTATATCCCTGCTAAAGTTCTTCAAACTCCCTACGCTTCAGTTCAATAACACTTTCCGGAACATGATATTCACGGAATCTCTGCTTAAACTCCTCCCAGGTATACTCCCTACCTGGAGGTTGCATTGCAAGCTGATTCTCCCACCATGATGTTGCAGGCCCGGTTAAGAGATGTGTTGCATACCTCAACTTTTCCTCATCATTGCATCCTATAGTTTTCATCTTTCTTTCAGTATCTGCTAGCCAATCTTCTGCATCCATTGGCTTAGGGGCTGATGCAAAAGGTAAAGACCTTGCATTCTGAAAGTCAGAAAGACTTACTCCCCCACCTTCATGTGCCCTATTATTTCCAGCTCGTCCCAACAACTCTTCCATAAATTTGTTCTGGGACTCTTGCATCATTTGCATGTACTACATAAAGTCTGCTCCATCAATGGACTCATTGGTGGTGGTGGTAAATTTTCCTACATTCTGGCATCTTCATCTGCCTTTCCCTTAGCTTCGTGCTCCATGCACTACTGTTCGGTCTCGTCCTCTACACCCATTTCCATACCCCTCCTAGTCCTGTAACATAAAGTGAACACTCATAATTACATCATGCATATGTGTTCTGAGCTTAACTTCATGCATAGAACTAGTCACACAGTGGAAAACAAAATCCAAATAAGAACCAAATATGCATTTCACATATTATACATTACAAACAACTTAGTTAATACAACGTCATTACAAGCCCATACCATTTAGGTATTACAACTTATGTGGATGTTATCCCACTTATTTAGTTACATCAAGTACTCAGACTCTAACTTCCGTATCACCACTAGGATACTCCTCCTCAAGGTCACGCTCCCTAGAAGTTGCGATGTTCATCGTACATACCCGGAGTACAACCGTGCTGACGTGAAGTACGACGCACCGTTGGTGGAACGACTTGTCTCTTTGATGGACGATACTCAGTATCAAAAGTATCTAGACTCAACACATCATCCAGCTGAAGTGTGTCCATACCTTCCAACTCATCTGAGGTATCTTCAGAAACATCCTCATCACTGTCTTCTTCAATCACCTCCTGCATCCCGACTCCAGAGTAATCAATAGAATATTCCGCTTCCGGTGCTCCCTAAGTACTTTGCTAGCTATGATAGCCCTCAGCTATAATTGGATAGTGCATGTTATCTGGAGTAGGATAATGTTCGGGTGACTCAAACAACCTTTCTTCAGGATCTTCCTCATCGGACTCTACATCCTCCACGTGGACATACCTTCCATCAACGGAATAAGACCTCACTCCCATCCGACTAGTTTGCCTGGTATCCCCAACAGAATATTCCACATGAATAGGATTCCCGGCAGATCCATCCATTGATCCGTACCTCCATCCTTCAGAGTTTCCAATAGGTAGTTCTGATTCCTCGGTTCCCCATAAATTATGTGGTCCTGGATGACTACCCTCATCAGGATATCTAGTGGGTTCTGGCATAGGTGAATAAGGATATGGTGTGAAAGATGTTGGATCCATAGTTATATCCTTAAAAACTGGGCTAACCCTACCCACTGCTTTGTTCTCCAGTTGAGATGCTAACTTATCCCTTCATTTAGGATTAGTTAAATCATCTAGCATATCAATATGATCCTCCATAATAACCTGATGTGTCTTATACAAAGACCCAACTATTAGTTGATACTGATCCATAAACTTGGAAGCTAATTTTGGATGCTTCTTTACTAAAGTAAGATGATTCGGAACTGGCTCCATGTCTATAGAGTCATGAGGAATCACAGAATATGTGCTTCCGACTAACTCTTGTGCTTTGTGCTCCCGAACATTGGATATCGCCTCCAAAAAAGCAACATGGTATGTTGCTAGGTGACTTCTACCTTCACCCATAGGTAAATCATGATATAAAGCAGGCTTTTCTGGTAGTTGGATGCTAACACGATATTTGCCTAACATTCGCCCATCATGGTATGTTAAGGTACTAACTGGAATAGTAGTTGTACAACCAAAAATCCTCAGAAGTTCTCGAAGCTGTTCAGTTAAAGTCCCCTAATAATCATCGAGAGTTTCTTCTTTCCTTACCAAAGTCCGTTTTGGAAACTTTGGTGCCATTTTCACTGTGTACAAAATATTCATAATTAGTAACCATTAATTATAATGATGCATCATAATAAAGAATTATCGCATTAAAAGATATAACGAAATATTCCCAATTGAATATTCATCATATAATCTAGAGAACTCTTTATTGTTGCCCCTAGACTCCTACATGTAGTTCCCTTTACTAGGTTTCCAACCTAAGGTCAAAGCAATGACTCTGATACCAGCTGCGGTGACCTAGCATACCACTACATGTGTAGTATACTATAGTCGTTGACATGACTTCCATAGAACACCATTTTGTAGATATCACATCCCTCAGAGTGGTACAACAGAAACATTGCGGGTCCATATTACAAACATACACACCTCATTAATACTAGAAGTTCGAAACTTCAAGTCATTCAAACTTACAAACCATATAACTTATTTAATAAGTTCAGTAGAAGAACGAAAGACACAACAATAAGAAGGACGTGAGCTCAACAGCTTATTTTATAGGATTCATGCTGCTCGGCTCAACCTAGGTAACTACATTACGGCCTGACAACTACTCTGACTCATTGTCTTCAGCTCCATTGTGTATCCTATAGTCCACCGCTTCGATTCCACTGGATAGGTCCGGATCTTCATAGTAGACATCATTCCGGATTTCCGTAGCATAGACCTAGTCATCCTTTTGGCCCTCAAAGTCTAGCAAGGGGTTCAAACGAAAGGGTGAGTGACATCATTACCCAGAAAGTTCACTATATGCAAGGTGGGAAGTTTGATGCTCTAGCTACCACCTCGGACTATAAGTCCTTGGTACTATGCAGTTTTAGTAAACATTTCTTCAAAGATTGATTTTATTATCAAAAACTATGCCCATTAGTCTTCACAGGTTGACCAAAACTTCATGGAGTTCCTTTCCTGCCGCGTTCGTAGCTCCTTCCCAGAACAGGGAGTAACATGTCACAATTCTTACACTTTGCAAAGGTGCGTTGCTTTACCCATACGAGACCAAATCCTTGTTGCACAACCGAGCGTACTTTCCCGTCCACAATTCCGTGATGTGGGGCCTAGTAGATGATCCAAGCAATCACTTCCCCTCTTCGCGACCCCGCATGAAGACACGACCTCCCCAAGCAGATATACCTCCGTTAACCCCCATATAGGCAGATATAACCCTGGAAACCCCTTGGAGACTCCAATGAGCAGATCATATCCCATGGAAACCCCCATATAGGCAGATATACCTCCGATAGCCCCTCACGGAAAGTCTAGATACCAATATCATGGGGAACTAGGAGTCTCACCCATCTGCCGAGTCTCCGCAAGGAAGCTACAGCCTCACGATAAGGTTATCCGTCCATGCGAAAGGAAGAAGATTCAGCCGACTTCTCCGTCCCATTCCAGATCTCATGGTTAACGTGTAATATACGACACTAGAATCACTGATGTCATGGGTTATTAAGTCCTATTTGTTTTGTAATTGAAATATTAGATTCCTCTGCATTTCTTAGTATTTATCATCACTTAGGATGTAATAGCATTTCATTTGTTTGGGAAAATACTTATTTTATATCTCTTTTAGAACATAGGTGATAACACAAAAATTTCAAATACTTTAATAATGACTCTTCAAAGGACATGAGAAAGTGATGAACTTGCCTTGTGACTGCAAGGTAGTGAAGTCAGATACTTCCACTTGACCTTGAGCTCTGGTTTCTATAGAAAACCATTATTGGCTGGTAAGGACAATATTTAAAGAAGAAATATGCAATGCATAGTATTGTCATGCAATGATTCGTTATCTTCCTTATTTGCGTGTTTTACCCACCTTATAAAGGTTTTATGTTTATTTTACTTAATAAAAGAAAATTATTCCTCAAAAACCATTAAATGTATATAAGTTTTATATTTAGTATTATTATGATAACTAGTATTATTTTAAGAGTTTAAAATGAATTTATTTAATTTTAACTCTTTTTAATATTTAACTAAAATTCCTTTAAGGAAATAAAAAGTTTATTTTTATCACACTTGATTTACTTTTGAAAAATACAAACTAGTATATTTCTAGAGTAGTATTCCCTTTTAGGATCTTAAAAATGAAATTTATTCAATTTTAAGTGTTTTGTGTATTTTTATAAAATTCCAAAAGTAGTATATACATCCATAATAACAATTTTATATTTAATTACCTAAAATTCTCTCTATTATTATTTTTAAATAGAGGATACTTTTGTGAGTTCCTTGGTATTTTATTTATATTTTTAGGATTTTTATTTTATTTCTCAAAACCTTTTAAGTCCTAGGGGTATTTTGGTCTTTTGATAAATTACTCAATTTTTTCCTTTAAATTTGGACCTAGCCCATTGGGCTAGCCTAGCCCTAACTTGGCCCACCTAGGCTGGTCATACCCTCTCCACTATGAAGTACTGGACCACACTGGCCCAGTTTGCACCCCTCGCTCTCTCGTGTTCTCTCCTCTCCCTCCCGCCTCCGAGGAGACGTGCCGCCGCCGTCTCACGATTCTGGCCTCCCCAGGCCTCTCCGGTTGTTGGCCTGGTGTATGATGGGGTAGTCGGCACCGCTCCGTCGATTGGTCCTGTTTGATTCGCCTCTGGACCCCTCTCCCGTCCAGGTTGACTCCACCCCGAACCCTAGGGTTTGGTAGCTACCGGCGATGTGGTGTTCCGCCGCCCCCGTGATGCTATGCCACAACTCTGGTGGCCCTATGGTGCCGCCACTGCTTCTCGTGTGGCTGTGACTGCCGCCTCATGGCTCGGCGTGGGTTGCATCGCCCTTGGGTGCTCCCCGTGCCGCCGTGTGAGCTCACCGGTGATTCTGGTTCCTCTTCTAATCCTCAGCAAGGACTGCGGGTAAAGTTACCTCTCTCTCCCCCTCTAGTACTCCCTTGCAATTATGTGAGTGCCTATGGTGAGAAATCTTTAATTAGGGTTCATCCCCTATGTTGGGGATTTGCCCCACTAGTGTTGTGATTACTGAGGCAGTGAAAGATTTAGGAGTAATTGGTGGTGATGATACTGTGTTAAGCTGTTAGCTAGTGATTCTAGTGGTGTGGTTTTCACTTACTACTTAATGTTCTTGGTACTGACAATAGCACTGTCAGTAATGTTTCACTGAATTCTGATACACTGGCCTGTGTTAATATGTTCAGATTAGAGTTGATTTGATACTCCATATGATTCTCTGATTATGATAGATTGAGTCGATTTAATATGATTCATGGTTATTAATTCTAGGAAAATCATTGAGTGACTTTCTGTGTATGATTTGTTTGGTTTAGAATGGATACCCATGACACCTTCTTTGGAATGATACACAAGTGTCCATTCTAGTACTGGACTAAATTCTACTTGTGTCGTAGTGTGGCTTGGCTAAAAGGGGTTGAAACTTTTGTTGGATATATTAACCTATGATACATATGAACTTTCTTTGGCCTATGATGTTGGTCTGAGGCATAACTAGGTAAGAACTAAAGTTTTTACCTATTGATCCTCACACATGTTCCTTAATATTAAGTGTAAAACAATGATTCTTATAGATTTGTAAGGAAATGACTTGTCAGCTCATGCTGTTTGATATAAATCCTTAAGATGAACTAGTTTATGAGGTGCTACCATCCATTTTATGTGCCTAGAAATTCCCACTTAAGTCTGTGTCTTATTAACTATAGAAATATGTGTTAATATCCAAGATCAGTGATGCACACGCTGAGATCTTGGTGTGGCTTGCAAAGATTTATTATTTGGGCTTTAATTTATTTCTTCTATGATGGATACACCCCACTTGAGTGTTTTTCTGAGAAGATCTTATATGAAACAACACATGCTTATCTAGAATTTAACATGTGATGGTTTCGTATAAACTCACCACACAACTTGCTTGTTGGTGATGTTGTGGTGTTGCTTGATGTTGTTGGCTTGATCTTGGTGACTTGTTCAATCCCTGGAGCCTATTTTGCATACCCTAGGTTCTGGTTCTACTCCTCCTTGCTCTTGTGACCTTGTACTTGTCCTTGCTATCGTCCTGCACCACCCCCTCCTTATGTCACCATTCTGTGGTGATTCAATGGTTGATTTGGTAAGCTATCTGGTGGTTTGTTTAGGAAGTGGACAGGCTCACTGTGTTCTTGCCATGTGCTTGAGAATATGGAGATAGAATGTGATCACTAGTAGCTATGCCATGGCTGAGTGTTCTTTTTGACTGCTTGGACTGCTGTTGCTATGTCGACCACACACCGCATCCAGTTAGATGACTAAGCTACCTTGCTGCATGGCTATTTCTGGATCAGATCAAGTGAATTGACTTTCACTTCCTATCCTTTTACTAGTTACTATCCTAGTGAAACTTGCCCCTTTTAATTACTCAATGATGTAATAAGAATAGTGCACTTCACTGTTCACCACTGAGAGTAAAAATAATCACTAACCTTTTATTTCCATTTGAGTTGTTTATCTTATTTTGCAGGAACGAAGATCTGGATTGTGAAGACTTAGTATAGGAGTAGATAGGTTTCCATTGTAATCTTCTTCTTATCCTTTTGTAAAGAACCTTGTAAAGATATTCTTATAAGTTAATGAAGTTTTATTTCATTAGATTCTATTCTCTATAATAATCTGTCTTGGTGTATCTATTTCAATTTGTAATATTGTTACGGAATAAAGAAAAGAAATTAGAATTCATTTCTTATTTAAATTTCCCTGCCTTAAGTTCTTATTGTTGTTTAATATATCTATAATATATTCAAACAATATTAATACACCATTTTGGAAAACAACTTTATGCTAATACCTTCTAATTTTCAAATATTTCCAAATGATTTAAATTTCAAATTCGAATTCAAAATATTTCCCCACAAAACACAATAATGCCCAAAGGTCATGTCAAAATTTATAGCAATCACTATGGAGAGCTATTCCTACCTCTAGATAGTGAAAGAAACTCTGATCTCTTTAGGTTTTTGTTTGGCAAAAAATTTACCCGGATTTTACAGATGAATGCATGCATATGCACATATTCCTATTTCTACCCTTCGTTGGTTCCTTAATGCTGGGGTGTTACAGTAGGGTAACACACATAAGGGTCTAACGACATTTAAAGATCGCTATGGAAGAAAAGGGATCACCGATGAGAAAGAAGAGATCGGAAATGTTTCGAGAGAAAGGATTATCGAAATAGTTCCAAGAAGGGTCTGAAGATGTTCGAAAGAAAGAAGAAAACCGAAAGGTGTTTCGGGATAAAAGGCTAATTATAAATATGCATATATATATATTAATTATGAATTAATATATTTAATAAATATTTAAATTATTAATTATGTGGTACTTCCAAACTTGGGCCGAATCCTCGAAGGGAAACAACCTAGGAGGAAGCCACCCCAAAGGGCAGCAAACAACCAGAGCGGCTGGGCCCACGCAAGAAGCAGGCATGCACATGCTAAGTGCCGCGCATGCGGTAGGCATCTGCCACCGCTAGCGAGCCAAGCCAGGCCGGTCCACGAGAGGCATGCAGGGTGCACACTAGCACAATAGGGGTTAGTGGGTCGTGTCTGGCCTACTTGGGTGATGCCACATCCCTAGGCCGTCACTTTTGTTGCCACTGCTAGGCCACATGAGCAAGCACGCGGGGATGGGTAGGCCATCCCACCCGGGCTACCGCCTCCACAGCCAGTCCACGCAACCCACCCGGTCGGCTGTTGCACCGCCGACTGCCTCTCCTTTTTGTTTTTTCCTTTAGTCCCACATGGGGACTTGAGGGAAGGGAGTACGCCTTTTTCCGTATAGATAAAGGCCTATACTGAAGGTAAAATGACAAACAATATAAAAGGGGAATTTCCTAACGCTATTTTCTTAGGGAATTTATCCCCTCTTTCTCAGTTGGGTTCCATGAGTACGGTTCCATGAAGAACTGCGCACAGGGGACTCAACACCACCGGCACGCCATCGCACTGTTGGATCCCGGTTCCAAAGGATCCGCTTCCGCATTCTGGCTGGATCAAGGAGAATAGGAGTTGTCGCTAGACACCGTACGTGTGCGAGTACTCGGACGGAACCACCAATAGTGGGGCGTGGCTGTCATACACAGACCAGGAGGAGAAGGCAAGGATCTTCGTGACCTTGAGGTCATCTATGATCATCTACTTCATCCATGTTCCTCGCGGGACATTAACCGTGTTGCGATCTATAAGGGTATGTAATCGTGACCTCCCCATTACTGCATTAACTAGTAGATAGATCTTGGGATTTCGGGAGGTTCTAGCTAGGAAAATTTGTGTTTTCCGCTATGAACCCCTTCAGTGGTATCAGAGACGATCTATGGGTAGTTATGCTAGTATGGTTAGACCACATGTTGAATGTGGGCATTGATCTCTAGGTGTTACCCTCCCACGTGTTCTTGTTAATATCGCAGCACTGTGAGATGAAGCGGCCCAGGCCGACCTTATGCATAATCTTACACGAGACTGGTTCCACGCTTGACATACGGCTTGTACCATATAAGTGGCCAATGGGTGTGTGTCTCTCTCACAGTAGTTGATATGGCATTAACAACGGAGGGCCCCGAAAGGGGTGTAGTAGAGAAAACTACTTCATCAATGTTGTGGTTGATATCTGTAGATATGAAGTGTTCTATCTCATAAATCCCTAGCAGCCACGTAAAAATTGCAAGTAATAAGGTAGAGGCGTCTAACTTTATGTTGCAGAAGGGGGTATGTGATGTGATATGATCAATTGCATGAATACACTTCATGGATGGCGCCATGAGTTTGGCGTCATGATGAATGACACATGATGGAGATCAAGGTGCAAGAGACCATGTCATATCACACGTTACAAATTTCATGTGATGTTACTTAGTGTCTATCTTGTTTGTGCTTAGTAGTATTAGATACTCCACGGTAGAATAAATAAGATAATCCCTAATAAATACCAACTTCGAGTGTTCTCCCATTAGTGCGCAACCACCAAGAAAGTTCATTGTTATGAAGCAGGATGTGAGGATCGGGTGCTAGACATATCAGCGTTCGCATATAGTGGGTGCAATACATGCATGCACAAGCGCATACAATATGGTTTAATTGGCAAGCCTAGCATGTACAAACATGGCCTCGGAACATGGAGATCAAAAGATAAAGCCCGATTCACATGTACGATGTGATCGATGGATATAGTCCACCTTGGTAGCTGTGTCAAGGGCCATGATGATCAGGGATGACATGGTGTAAAGGGATCATGTAATCCATAAAACTATCTTGGGGATAATATATAGTTTTAGTGGGAGTTCTTGTTGTAATATGATTACACGTTAGAATTCATGTTGTGAACTTAGTCTTATGACTTGTAAATGTGTTTGTAGATCATGTCATTCTAGCCAGCATATAGAATGCGTGGAATGGTGTCACTAGAGTACAAGCTTAAGATAGATGGGTACAACTTCATAGACTGGTATCTACGCCTAAGGGAGATTCTCATCACTTATGACCTACTCTTCACCATTTTGGAACCACCGGGAGAGCTTCTAGATGATGATGCAAGTGAGGATGATGAGCAAGAATTTCATGATGGTCGTGACTTATTCATCTAAGTCTCAAATATCATACGATGGACACTTCTGCTTGATTTGTCGTGAAGTGTGTCTGGACAAATTCAATAGTTGAAAGCTTGATTGGATGAAAGCTTTATTTGTCGTGAAGTGTGTCTGGACAAATTCAATAGTTGACTACATTAAATGTTGCAATGCTTAGAGTCTATGGATTTACATTTAGCAGAAGAATGCTAAAATCTCATAGTGGGGAAATTCTCAATTTGATAGATGATTAAAAGATTTGGAATTACCAAAATGTTGATAAGTCCAATACTTATGAAGTATTTGAGTGGGATTTAATAGTTTTCTTAATCAAATGTGTGGATGACATATTTGAGTGGGAGCTATGAGAATAGTACATGAAAGGACTCATATGTGAATGACATTTTGAGTGGAAGCATGACAAACATTCATAAACATATGTCCGACATACATGAATGTGGTAGCTGATATTGGCAATATTATGAAATATAATTTGGATGAAGTTGATCAAAGTATTAGACTTTGAAAATCTATGAAGACAAATTGCTGTGTTTTAACATATGAGAGTCAAAATGTTTCTATCCAGATTCTAAAAGCAAGTTCAGAATAGACTAGTTTGGATTCTGAAATATTTCAGAATGAAACAAGAAAGAAGTGGTCTTACTTGTAAAACTAGATGTGAGCCACTGAGTATAAATAATGATGGTTGAGAAGAAGAATTGAGAGTGTACTCAATTCATATGATTCTATCATAGGTTCTTCCACATAACCATGTTGCATACTTGACAAAATGTGACCCACATTCTTTGTCTAAAGAACATGTTATGAAGTGATTCAAATCACTGAACCAGGATTAAGTGAATTGTCCGAAGCTTAATGATGAATATTGATCCACATTATTATTGATATAGGAAACTATTTCAATAAGGTGTGACAAGTTTGGTTAAAGGAGTTTGACTTTGATTAATTGTGTTCTTAGTATGTGTGACAATAGTGAAAGTCCTCGTGATCGATCGATCGTCGTATAATACTAAGAAATGAAAACTCGCTTAGGCACCAAACCGAAATATTGAAACACCTTATGAGATAATGGTGTGAGTGTCAAGTTATATCGACATTAATAATTTGCAAAAGGACATGTGAATATGGTAAAATGGATTAGAAGACAAGACATCTTTCCACGAGCAAGCATGATATAAAGACACTTAGTTATGATCAACAAATAAATGCAACTAGATTATTTGTACTCTAGTGCAAGTGGGAGACTCAAGGAGATAAGCCCTAGAGGCAAACAATAAATGGGTTATTATCATATCTCAAACTAGTTCATAATAGTTTCATACTATGTTATAACTGCATCAAGAGGAAACACTGATACAGGTGTGGTATGTAAATGAACTAGGTCCCTAGTAGCCTCTATTAAACTAGTTCGTTGGGCAACTGATGATCAAGGTTTTCTGATCATGGTGTATTTATGCAAGTTGACAACGGAGTCATGTCATTAGAGAATCATATGATGGGCATTACCCACTTAAGTATTGCAATGTGATCTAGTCACATGGGTCATTGTTGTAATAATTAAAAACGAAGTGACCTTCTCCTTAGACCGTGAGATCATATTAATCGTTGTTTCTAGAGGAATGCTTTGATCTCACCAACCATCATGATCGTAACTGGGTGACCATGAAAGTGTGCATTGGGTATTCCAAAGGAATAGTTGAGGCCTATGTATCGAGATCGGGATTTGTCCACCTGCATGATGGAAAGATACACTGGGCCCACTCGGTGAAATTGCATCTAATAAGCTGCAGCATATGACTCGGTCATGGGGATACAATATCACGATAACGAGTTACGTAGACTTGTTGGTAACGAGATTAGTATGGTGATACTAAATATCAAATCTCAGACAAATCTTGTATCGAAGAGACAAAGGGAATATGACATAGAGTTTATGGTTCAAAGCACGATAGAGTCTCTGGATGCATAGGGGTTAATATGGACATCCTAGTCCCGCTATTAATCATTGACCAAGAGAGATCTCAATCATGTCTATGAAATTCCCGAATCGCAGGGTAACACACTTAAGGGTCTAACAACATTTAAAGATCTCTATGGAAGCAAAGGGGTCACCAATGATAAAGAAGAGATCGGAAATGTTCTGAGAGAAAGGATTATTGGAATAGTTCCAAGAAGGGTCCAAAGATGTTCGGAAGAAAGGAGAAAACCAGAAGGTGTTTTGGAATAAAAGGCTAATTATAAATATGCATATATATATATATATTAATTATGAATTAATATATTTAATAAATATTTTAAATTATTAATTATGGGGAAACTTCCAACATTGGGATGAATCCCCATAGGGAAACATCCCAGGAGGAATCTACCCCAAAGGGTAGCAAATAGCGATAGCAGCTGGGCCCACACAAACAGCCATAGCAGGTGGGCAGAAGCTAAGTGTTGTGTAGGCGGCAAGCATCAACCACCGCAAGCAGACCGAGCCAGCGCATCCCACGTGGGGCATGTGGGGCGCATGTTGGTGCAGTAGGGGCTGGTGGTCCATGTTGGGCCCACCCGGGCGACTCTGCCTCCCTAGGCCATCATCGCTGCTAGGCCACGTGGGCGGGCGCACAGGGGCGAGCAGGCCAGCCCAACCGGGGCACCGCCTCCACCACTAGGCCGCAGGCAGGCTAGGATGCAGGGCCCACCCGGCCGGCTGTTGCACCTCCCGCTGCCTCTTCACTTTGCTTTTTTCCTTTAGTCCCACATGGGAACTTGAGGGAAGGGAGTACCCTGTTTTCCCCCATACATAAAGGCCTATATTGAAGGGAAAAAGACACACAAAATAAAAGGGGAATTTCCTAAGGCTATTTCCTTAGGGAATTTCTCCCCTCTTTCTCAGTTGGGTTCCATGAGTGCAGTTCCACAAAGAACTGCGCATAAGGGACTCAACACCACTGGCACGCTGTCGCACTGCTGGATCCCGGTTCCAGAGGATCTGCTTCGCATGTCGGCCGGATCTAGGAGAATAGGAGTCGTCGCTCAACATCGTATGTGTGCGATCACTCGTACGGAACCACCAATAGTGGGGCCATGGCTATCATACATGGACTAGGAGGAGAAGGCGAGGAGCTTTGCGACCTTGAGGTCGGCTATGATCGTCTACTTCATCCATGTTCCCCACGGGACGTTAACTGCGTTGCGATCTACAAGGGTTCGTGACCCCCCTGTTACTGCATTAACTAGTAGATAGATCATGGGCTTTTGGGACGTTCTAGTTAGGAAAATTTGTGGTTTCCTCTACAAACCCCTTAACAAGTCACATGGTTCGTCGTTGCAATTAGAAGCATAGTAACCTTCTCCTTTGACCATGAGATCATATTAATCACTATCACCCGAGGATGCTTCACCGCATCAAACATCGTGTATGTTGGGTATTCTAGAGGAATAGTTGATGCCTATGCATCAAGATCAAGATTTGTTCACCCACGTTATGGGAAGATACACAAGGCTGACTCGGTGAGATTACATCTATAATGTTGCAACATGTGACTAGGTTATGGGGATGGAATATCATGGGAACGAGTAAAATAGCACTTGTCAGTAACAAGATTGAACTAGGTATAGTGATATCGATGATCAGATCTCGGACAAGTCAGTATCGAAGTAACAAAGGGAATCAGACTCGATGTTTATGGTTCAAATGACATTAAACATCATGGAATGCACAGGGGTCATTATGGGCATCCCGGTCCCGCTATTGATCGTTTAGCGAGATCATGTCTGTGACATTCCCGAGCCGTTGGGGTAACACACTTAAGGGTGCGATGATGCTTACAGATCGTTATGGAATTATTAGAATCACAAGATGAGAGATAAGAGAAAACCGGAAGTGTTCCATGAGAGAACCAAAATCGTTCCAGGAGGATCCGAAGGTGTTCAGAGTGAACCGAAAGGTGTTTAGGGTCAAAGGGAATTTAATTATATGTATTTCATATTAATTAATGGAATCAATATTAAATATAATTTAAACTAAATTAAAAGGGGCAAACATCCCTAATGGACGAAGTTCTTGGAGGGAACGATGTAACACCACCGGGATCAGGGTTAAACTAATCCAGACCTTAGCCTGACATAAGCTTAACCTAGACCTCAAGGATATCCAGTGAGAAATCGGTAACACAACAGTAACCCTGCGACACAAAAATTACTACAGCAAGCTCATAACTGAGCGAAAAAACAAAATATTACAAGTAGAGGTCACTGACCACAAACATCAAATAACGGAAGGCAAATTATGCTATTAAGTATAGCAAACTTAACAAATGGCCTAAGAGGCCTGAAGCATAACGATGACGTCCCAGCCCATAGATTCCAGGTTGCCGGCCGGGAACCCCAAGCTACTTGTCGGTGTCGATGGCAGAAAGACTTGTCGGAAATCGCCGGTTGGGTTGGTCCGACCAAGAAAGGCATGGGAGTGGAGATGTCGTACCAAACTTGTCTTCAGGGGAACACTTATTCTGCTACAAAAGTATCAACAAAGCAAGGGTGAGTACAGGGTGTACTCCACAAGACTTATGGCTGGTGGGGTTATTTTGCATAAAGCCATCTTTGTTTATAAAAAAGAGGGAGAAGAAGCTCGTCTACTCAGAATATTTTAAAAGGGGATAAGAGAGCGACATCTCCAAAGAATTGATCATCATCTTGATATCCACCAAAGTAATCCTCATCTCACAACTAGGATCACCCCCTCATACCCAAGAGGAAGCATCCTTAAGCACATGTTGATCTGCCAAGTTTTACGATTAGGTAATGTTCTCTATGATCTTAGAATTCGGTCACCAAGCGTTCATAACCGTGAACACATCTTTTCGAAAAGATTTAACCCTGCAGGGGTGTATAACTTTACCCACACGTACTAACCGACTCTTAATGCCAGAATCATTAGCCCTCTTCCTTGGAGGGCCGGCAGAGGGTGGTTAGACATGACCTTTACCTTGCTTCCGCCGAGACCATGAGTCACGCCCTAAGGATGGTTCCGCCGTAACAGGTCAAATCCCGAAGCTGGTCCTTAGAGGTGTGGGCGAGGTTGGTTTACCTAGAGGAACCGCCTCCCCAACCCTGGCCATGCTTACCTACCTATATGAATGCACCTCCTTCACCTCCTCTTTCGAAAACATTTTCTATGCATATGTCGAATGGAACGCCGGACTATGTGACTCATGGAATCTACTAGGCAAGTTAGTTACTCGTGAGGTTTTCTAGGCCCCGTGTGGTTGTATGCTCATCTCGGTTCCAAAGGCAAGAACTCGGTTCCTAGTAGTGCCGAGCATGGGACTGCAAAAACCACATCCCACTGTGGCCTCCCATACAAGCCTTAGCATGTTTAACCTTTACCACTTATCTTACCTCATCAGTATACCTCATTATCCTGTCATACTAGATTCTTTGAATTTGGTACATCTTCTGGATGAACCAGCACCGACAGCTAAGCATGGCTAAGCAAGACACAGGTAACAACTCTAGTAGTGCACATAAGCCAAACCTAGTTATGCTAGGAGCAATGGATCAGGTAGTATAAGCTCAAAGGGAGTAATGCAATAGATAGGATACTCTATCTATCGATAAAAGACCACAGTAGAATCGTATGCAACATGGCAAGAATGAAATACTTTCGAAATCATAGGATTGTATAATGGTGGGGCTATGCTTGCCTTGTTTGTTGATAACCAAAGAGCAGATCTTTGGAAGCCTTGTACTTTACTTGGTTATAGTTGGTCAAGTATTGTTCATCGATCTTCAAGCTTCGATGGTGTTGATCTCGGTCTTTGATCTCGATCTCGATATCGTATTCTAACGGGAAGAAGCAAACACCAGAAAGAAAGGGAAACAATCAACACATGGCATCTATGCAATGCTCAAGCAAGGATGATGATATGACAAGTTATTTCGAGTTGAAGTGTAACCCTAAAGCATTCTTGACCATTTTAAACAGGGTCCGAGGGTCGCAAACCCTAGAACAGGGGAAACCCGGGACACCTATGAGGGGTTGATTTAGTTCTCTAATTAAACTTTTCGTTTAAGTTGCTTAACAATGCATAACTATAGTTTAAACAAATAGATCTCATTTTTCTGAACATTTTCATATATTATACACATTTTTCTAAGTTATAAATAATTAGTTATTAAATTTATAAGATTTAAACCATTTCTATAATAATTAAACCATTTAAAGGCTTTACTGCGTCACGCTGACGTCAGTGCGGGGACGAGGACATTTCTCACCGGGGCAGTGTCTAGCCGTAGTGGCTGATAGAGGGGCCCTAGGCCACCTCAGCTGCCACGTGCGCACAGGTGGGCCTGGCCGGGTTTGACTGCGGTTGACCGCGCGCGGGGGATAGTGGTCGACGCTGACAACCATCTGGCGGCGGCGCTACGGCGCGCGCACGGACACACACCTGCGAGGATCGGGAGCGCCTCAATGGGGGTGACCTAACTAGGGCGGCGCGAGCTCCTGGGGTGGCCGGTAACCTCGCCGGCGATGACCGGAGCGGAGGCCGCATGGTGGCGCTCGAGGCTAGAGCCAACCAGAGAGGGAGGGAAGGAAGGGAAGGGTCTAGGAGGACGGCGAGCTCACCATGATCACAACCGTGCGGTCGGAGAAGCAAGACGTGGCCGGAAGTGGCGGTATTTTGTGATGACGTCCATCAGAGGAGGAGGTCGTCGGGCTCGATTCCGGCAAGACGGAGGCGTCTCGGCGAGCACGGCTCAGCAGGAACAAAGAGGGAGGTGAGGCGGAGCTTCCCGCCACGTCAGCAGGGTCCAGGGAGGACCAGAATGGTACGACACAGTGACGACGGGCGGCTAGGGTTCGACCGAAGCTAGGAACACGAGAGAGAGAGCTCGCGGGGAGGGGATAAGACCAGAGGGGGAGAGAGAGGGCTCGGTGGCATTCTTATCCTCGCATCTGGGGGCGGCAGCGCATTGCAACGGTGGGCGGAGATCGACGGCGGCCGGCGCAACACCGAGCTACTTCCCATCGTTGTCGAAGACGACGAGAATGAAGGGGTATGTGGCCTAGGCCTTGATGGGCTGCTGATGGGCCGCACGGGGCTACTGCCTGCTGCGCCCTGAGCGGCGGGTAGAGGAAGAGATGAGATGGGTTGCGGCCTATTTCTCTCTGGTTCTATTTTTTATTTACAAAACCTTTTTCTATTTCTGAAATCTGTTTCTCTTTTGTATTTTCAAATACAAATATTTTTTGAGTTATTTCAAAAAATACTAGAAGGTTTGTAAGTTATAAGAAATAGTGTGGGGCCCCTTTATTCCATTTGGGCTCCATACATTTTGTAGTTTTCGAAATTGAAAATACTTTGAATTCATTTTCAAAGAGGGTGGGGGATTAGGGTTTAGGGTTTTGCATTATTTATTTTGCAAATTTTATCTTAGCAAAGATAGATGTGCTTATGAATGCACAAACAAACCCTAATTAAGATTAACTAAAATTGGGGTGTTACAAACGAGGCCCAAGAGGGCAAGCCGCCCTAGGGTAGGACAAGTCGCCCAAGGGTGGGCCAAGCCGCCATCCAAAGGGGGCCCACCTAGCCATCCTAGGGTTGTGCGTGGGGGTGGAGCCCACCTGGCCCAGCCGGCTAGCCCACTATCCCATGGCACCCCTCCCTTGGCGCCTCCAATATCCTTCTTATTTAGTCCCACCCCAGGACTTTAGGGGAGGATGTGCCAAACTTTTTCCTATATAAAGGGGGCATAGGGGTTGGAATAAAGACACCAATAATTCTTTAAGGCATTTTCCTCAGGGAATAAATCTCTCCATCTCTCATTGCCTTCTTGTGATGGTGCGGTCCTTGGAAGGACTGTACACACAAGAGACGACACACCTGTAGCACGTTGATGCACTGCAGGGATTCCATCCGGAAGATCTACTTCCGCACTCTTGGTAGGGATTAGAGAACCAGAGGTTGTCATCCTGCATCGTATGTGTGCGAAATGACGAGGGTTCTTCCATTAGGGGCACCTTGGATGTCGTGAGCCGGACTGCTACATAATGGAGCAAGGGGTGACTTGCGAGGAGCTTCACGACCTTGAGGTCAGCTACGAGTATGACTACGTCACCCATGTTCCCCTCGAAATGTTAACCACTCTCATACTACTAGGGTTGTATCCGAAACCTCTCCTTATAATATTACTCCCAGATAGATCCTAGTAGTTAGGTGTGTTCGTGTAGGAAAAAGTTGTGTTTCCTGCCCCAAACCCCTTCAGCGGATCCAACACAGTTCCCCCTCCAATCTTTGCTGGTTTTGACTCCTTTTTGGTGTTCCTGTGTTTTTGCGGTGCTCCCCTCAAGGATACCTAGGGAACCCTTTATATAGAATTTTTAGGTCGAACCAAGTCGGTGAGTGAAATATTGAAGCGAATTGGACGACCGAGAGCCAGAACACCAGGTTGTGTGTGCAACCCTATTAGGCACACCACTTGGGATCTTTTGGGCCTCGAGGCCTGTCTCGTGAGGTCCAAGCACTCCAGATCATTGTCTTCCCAAAATATTGGCTTTGCTAGAATCATAGCTCCAATGGACTTCGTTTAGTTCCTTGAAAGATCAAAATACACAAAACAGGGTTTTCCTGTCCTACAGGGTTATAACCAAAATAAAGGGAATCATTGGTAGATCCCCAAAAATCAATATAAAACATGATTATTACATTATAATTGTTGTAAATATGTGGGAATATATGTCAATAAACTACAAAGTTCATGTATGCATTTTACATGCATCAACATCCCCAAGCTTAATCTATGCTCGTCCTCAAGCATGAAGGTGATAAAACTAAACATGGACTTTGGAGTTTGTTGCTTACCTTGGCTAGCAAGTATCACAAATATTTGAATGGTTCATACATTCAAGAGTAATAATAAACAAGCATATCATAAAGTGATACTTCTCATATTCTTCATACAAGTATAGAAAAATGTATAATGACTAAAAAAAATGAATAAAGTACCATGGACAATGTTTTACAAGGCTTCACAAAGAAAAATATGTATGCATATATATGACGGTCCTATGGTCAGAATAAAGGCAATAAAAGGATAAATGCATGAGGTTGGTAAGCAGGGAAAATCATATGCAAGACACATGTAGCTTCCAAACACTATCCCTTATGTTTATGGTTGATCATGGTTCATCATTAGTGTTTAGTTCCATTACCCTCATTACCTGATTCTTTTGGCACTCTTATTTTTGGCACTTTTTGCTTATTTCAACTCACCTATCGATTTTTTTCAAAAAAAAATCCCTTTTCCATTTTTTCTGTTTTCTTTCTTCCTGTTTCGCTATTGCCTTTTCCCCTCGTATTTCCTTGGGTTTTTTAAAGAGGTCTGGCTCACAACATACTCACCCTCTCACTTTGTTCATATTATTAATGAAGGTTTTTTGCCCTCATCTTAGCATTGGTACCCCTGCTTAGAGGATTTTTGCCCTCATCTTTTTATCATATGCATGGTCTTGTTATACTTGCAAGGGGTACTCTTGTGCCCTATGATTTCATGGCCACCCCACAACTAACTTCTCTATGTCACCCATACCCATAATTGATATTTTTGGAAGCTAAATAATGACTCACACATGATAGTATGCTTTGGGATATAACATGAGCTATTTGGTTATGTTGTCCCTAGTATGATAACTAAGTTTGTTTTTCTAAAAGAGGGTGTTCCAATATGGTGGGGCTAGCAATAGTCGTTTGACCTTCTACAAGCATGCAAAAAGTTTCCATAGTACTAGATC
Organism: Avena eriantha; assembly: GCA_910589775.1. NCBI lineage: Eukaryota > Viridiplantae > Streptophyta > Magnoliopsida > Poales > Poaceae > Avena > Avena eriantha. The sequence continues at coordinate 44,059,453 of OU342741.1, forward strand.
ATTTCTTATAGACAATATAAATAGTGTGCTAGCCATCTATATTAAAAATAAGAACTAGCACTATATAAAACACTTGTAAGTTATTACTCCATAAAGCATATGAACCATATAACTAGAAGCAATAACATGCATAACTTGTTACTCCCTTTTTTTTACTTTATCATGGCATTCAAACTTGACTTTTATTTATTTCAGTACTCTTTCTTAAGCATGCAAAACATCTATATTGTGGTCTTATTTATTCCAAGGGATAACATGCAAAACTATATAAAGACGTTCCAAGTTTCTATGATCATCCTATGTTGCTCAAAAAACAAGGTTTAGAGGTTTGCAAACTGAGAGTTTAATAGGTATAGTGGGGTGCCTTGGGTATCCCCAAGCTTATGGCTTTCACCATTCTTAGATAGCTCTTAGTGTGGTGTTCTCCATTCCCTATCAAAAAAACTTCAACACAAAACTTTCTCCCATTTTGTTTCTATGGGGTGACATTAGTGGTACAAAACTATGTTGCTAGCTGCCATCTAATCCTTAAAAAAAATTTCCTTTTAGGTTTCCAAAAAGTATATTATTTTGTATACATCCTCAGTGTATCAAAAGACTCGTGGTAAATCATTTTGAGATTCAAAAGGATGGCTTAAACAAAATAAGGCAGAATCTGTCCAGATTTTCAGCAGCAGCAAAACTTATTAATTTTTACCACTTAAACATGTCAGGTATTTTAGCCATTTTTTGCATATAGAGGATGAAAATTAGTAACTTTGGTTTAAATATGAGCCTAATCAGAGTTAAATAACTCTATGGAGAATTTTTTATTAAATAGTGTTGGTGCAGGAATTTTCTACATATGTTTATCAACTTTATATCATCCAAATGGTTTGAACTTGGTACTTTATTAAAAACTTCAGAGAATAAACTAAAAAATAGACTCTTTAAACTTCATCAAGACTACAAAATAAAATCCAAGATAAAAACAAACCGGGTTGCCTCCCAAAAGCGCTTTCTTTATAGTCATATAGCTAGGCTTTACTTACTTGTTTCACATGATGTGGAGATCATGTGGTAGCTTGTACCTTGGTGCTATCTCCTTATTCCTTGGGAAGTGTTCCATACCCTTTTTGTGTGGAAACTGAAACTTTACATTCCCTTCTTTTGAATCAATGATTTCTCCTGTAGTTCTCAAAAATGATCTTCCCAATATTATAGGACTAGAGGTTGGTTTTACTCCCCATGTCCATGGTAACAAAATAAATAGGAACAAAAGTCATATCTAACTCAACCATCACATCATTTGCTTTTCCTAAAGCATGTTTAGTTGAATCATCAGTAAGTAAGGGGTCTATTTTGCATTTCCCCTAGTTTTAAGTTCAAGCAATTCATATAATTCTTTTGACAAAACTAAGACAGTAGATCCTACATCTAATATAAAATGATGGGTATATTGCCAATAGTGATTAATATATTGGGGATACAAGCATCCCCAATCTTTGGTGGTATCATAGCTTCATTATTGTACCTTTCTATATTTTATTTTATGACATAGTTTGTAATATATGAGCAAAATCATGCCCGGTGACCATCAATTGAAGGATCATTAGAAAACTTGCAATAAATTAATAAGTTCATGCAAGCTATATTTATCAAGACCATTTAGTGTTTTTTTTGTTTCATTAAGCATTTTAGCTTCCTATACTTTCTTTTCATTTATAATAATGAGTGGCTCTTTTTTAATTAAGCATAGTAGATTCTTTCTCTTTTCTTATGATGTCTTCCATATTTCTTCTTTTATTATTTCTCTTCTTTACTTTCCTCCCCTACAAAAGTTACAAACTCTTTGGCATGTACTAAGAGGCGACTTATGAGGGTTATTTTAGAGTGAATATTCTCAATAAGGTGGTCTTTAGTTTTAACATGATACTCAATAGTTTTATTTTTTACAAGAGTGTTAAGACTACTAGGGAAGGTTTTAAGTTTAATTATTATGTGTAGGCAAATCTGGTTTATATCATTCTTATTAGGGATCGTTTTGATAATTTTTTGCAAGCTTGTGATAGTTTCTTCCAAATAATCTTTTAATTGTTGAATTTCCACTTCTTCTGGTTTTTATTCAGTACCCAAATAAATTTGCCATAACAACATTAGCATGAGCTAGGTTTCCCGAGACAAATCTACCATAAGTTAATGAGTCTAGGAAACACTTTGACCAGGGGTTTAGGCCATAATAAAATCTTTTGATTATGAAAGCTTGGGTTAGTTGTCTAGGACTAGTTTCCTTAATCTCTTGTATTCTAAACAATGCTTCCATTAAAGATTCACATGGTTCTTGATTAAAATTTCCTATATCATCACTATTAAATAGTTTATTAGAAGCTGACATGATGTAAGATTTTTTTAGATTTTTGTATTTTAAAGAGAAAAACTAACAAACAAGTAAAAGACTAAAACAAAAGAAAAGAAAATTTCTTTAAAAATCTAAAATAGAAGAAAAATCTCATAGTGGTGCAACCTCCCCAATATCAAAGTTGTCGTAGGAGTTTAACCACACTACAACCACCATAAGGTGCTCTTGCAACTCCTCGGCAAAGGTGCCAGAAAATGTTCTTGATGGCAACAACTCCGTGTGTACCAACTCGTTGGGACTCCAAGTGCAGAGTGTTGTAGCAAGAGTATTTTCCCCACAAGGGTGACTCAAGGGTCTATATCAAACTCTCGGAGAATTAGCAAAGAGTATCTTTTTCTTCTCCTCTCAAGCAATCTACAAAACAAAGTTTTTGCCTTGTGTGCCACCTCCATCGTGTGGTTTTCAAGCACAAGATTTCGTATTAGTAATATGAAATAATAATAAGAAGAAGAAAAGTAAAATAGTAATAAAGAATGCAAGTAAAGTAAATGCAATAATAAAAGGTCTTTTGTGCTTTGTTTGTGGTTGCAAGAAAAGAAAGTATTTTTGTATATTTTATATAATAAATTGCAACAAAGGTAAATGATAGTAATAGTGTTGGAAGGTTGTTTCTTATGATAAAATTTGGACCAGGATTCATGGGTTCACTTGTGTGCTCTCTTTTAAGTTGAATGCATCACATGCTAACATCGAGATGATGCAACACATATATCTTCGGGTTATTTATTCATTTGCCACTTGAGGTGTCTATGTACTCAGGTTTTCCACTAGAGCCAAATCGTCCTCAGTTTTCCCACTGCTTTGGGTGCCCGAACTCGTTCCGTCAATGCTGCCATTTCCGCTAGGTCAATGTTCTTGACTCGGCCGTTTCCACCTGTGGGACCAAGCGCGTGGGGCCGGGCGGAGACACATTTCAAAAATACGACTGTTGCTGCTTGTGGGACGGCATAGAGAACCGTTGGCCGCGCGTGTTAAAACTGGCAGAACACGTTGGTGAAGATCGCAGCGTTGAGCAGGAATTGGAGGCGGGGGACGGGGTTGGAGGTCGGGGACAGGGTAGGAGCTCACAGCGGTAAGCAAGAATTGATCTCCATGTCTTCCTCAAGCTCCCGTGGCACCTCGCGGATCGAGAATTCGATGTACGAGGAGATGCCAATCTTCCTCTGTCCACGATGCCGGGCAGGTATTGATCCGAGGCTTTCGCACACATCCAAGAACACAAATCGTCTATTCTACGTGTGCAGCACGAATGGGGTAAGAGACTGAAGTGCATTTTCGCACTTTTGTGATCAGGATCCTTGATAAATATGGGGGTTGATTTGTTTAGAGTGCTTGCAGATGAAATGCTTCTTCCTTTGGGACGATGTTCTAGTGCAGAAGCCGATGAATGAGCTTGTCGAAGAGCATGAAGAATGGTTGCCAATCCTACCACAGACGATAGCGACCGCAACACGAGCTTCGACAAAGGAGACAGAGGGCGGAGCACTCATTGATAGGGAGGTAGTTAATGAGCTAATTAGGATGAACCAGAAGATTAGGGAGCTCGAACAGCAATCACAAATTTGCGATTACATTTGGGCATTTGTAGATGGTATGGTAATTGCACTTGGTGTAATGTTGAAATTGTTTGAAAAGGCATGAATTTGGGAGGAATTTCTAAGCTTGAAATTGTATGAAAATGCTTGAAATGAGAAATGGCTTATTATCATTTGTAAGGGAAAAGAAATGGAAAAAACTTCCTATAAAAAAAGTATCCCAGAGCTGAGAGGCTAGTGTTGGCTTGACTAATGGGCCAACTCCATCGAATTAGGCCCATTCGGAGTGGGAAAATGAGAAGCGTTGGAAAATAAACAAAAAAAGGTGGGGTGTGGCTAGGATTCGAACACATGACCGCATGTTTTGGTAGTGTGAAGGGTTGCGCTGGTAACCAATGGGACATATAGAAAGATGCTGAGGAGCAAAGGGAAGAACGCTACCTATAGATCATGCTTGGGTTTAGGGTTTAAAAACACATGTTATGTTGTGATTTTCACGAGCATGTTGTATTTTTATACACAGATAAATGATTTTTGGCCACTTTTCAACACACATAAAGATCATTTGGGCACAAACATTTTTCAACACACCACTTATTTATCTTTGGGCACTTTAACACACCATTCATTTGAATAACTTGATGACGAGACTAGCTTGGTAATAAAGGTAGTGTTTATTTGTAGACTAGCTTGGTAATAAAGGTTGTGTTTATTTGTAGACTAACTTGGTAATAAACATCCTAACACGTCCACTACTTGTTAGTTGTTACCCAATTTATAGACTAGTTTGGTAGCCATGTGAAAAATTTCAACACATAATGATGAGATCTTTGGGCATGAACACGAACACTTTTGAACACAAAAATGGTTACACAAGATAAATAAGATGCAAATGCGACCACTATTACATAGATAAGTCCACGGACACGATACGAGACACGACATAGAAAAACACAATAAACACGATGAAACTAAAAACTCGAGGGTAGCTTCACGAACATCTTCATCTTGCACTTTCTCTTCCACCTTGGCCACCTTCACCATCGCCATCTTCAACTTCACTCCTCCTCGTAGGGGAGGTAGTGCATCTGGTTTGGGGTCGGGAAGATGTAGTCAATATTGGTGAAGATGTTGTACATCGTGAAGAAGATTGACTTGCAGCCACACCAAAAGACTTGGCCGAGTAACACGTACGCGTTGAACGGGTTGGTGAAGGTGACCATGAGCAACTTGAGGGCGACACCATCATAAACGTCATTGAGGCAATACATCATCGGTGAGCCCCATGGGAGGTGGGAAAAGCCAGCGGTGAGGAAGCCTCGGGCGAGCTCGATGGGGCCCCTCCACCGCGACTGTGCCCACACATGGAGCATGCTCTCCACGAGGACACCCGTCGGGTAGCGCAGCTCCAGCACGGTAGGCGGTCGGCGAAAGGTTGGTCTGTAGTACGTCATCTTCGGTGGTGCTTAGGGCGAGAGGATGGAGGCTCACTTGGTGTGGAGATTTCTGCTCTGGCTTGGGTGGTGTGTGGGATAGGAAAAGGGTTGTATAAATAGGCTAGAGTGGTGGGTTAGGGTTAGGCAATGAAACGATGGGCGTATAAACGCGTGTGTATCTGTGCATCTGAATCGAGGAGGTGGCGGCGCGTGGAACTGAATCGACCAGGCGGTGGCGGCGCATGGAACTAAATCGAGCAGGCAGCAACGCGTGAATCTGAATCGAGGAGGTGGTTGAGTCACTGTAGCAAGGCGCGCATGCATGCAAACAACGCATCTGAATTGACTTAATGGCTCTAGTGCAACGAACCGCTGCGGTGAGGCACGCATGCATGCCGATGTCCTTGCTTCCCACGCATGCATGGCCACGTCGTGGCTTCCTGCGCATGCCTAGAAAGGCTGAGACCTAGCGTGCCCACGCATTGCACAACGGACAAGAGCACAGACCGCGACATGGCCCAATGGTCCATCTAGCGTGCCCGCTCAGAACGCCTATCTGTGTTGAGAAAAAAAGCGTCCAGACAATCATATAGCAGGATGAGCTTCTCGCGGATCGCCCAAGCCCGCCCACAAATTCCTTCTAGAAGGACGATCGGATGGCTGCAGTTCAGCCTTAGGGTTACATCAACGGTCATTGTTCAGCGCTAGGGTTAGATCGTTAAGGGTTTGGAAGCGAGTTTGACTAGGGTTTAACCAAATACTCAAATGAGTTTGAAATAGTTTTATGTTTCAAAAACCGCACCAAAGCTTCATTTTGGAATGACTAAGAAGGATCTAGGCTTAGTTTTTCATTTTATTTTGAAAAACTTGTTTAAATGTTGGTCAAAGTTAGGTTTGACAAAATAGTCAAATGGGCATAAAAAATCAAAAAAATCAAAAAAATCAAAAACCTACGCACATAGTCTTCTTATGTCATATACTAAGGATTCAAGTCAATAAACAAGGTCTGCATAGTTTCAAACAGAAGGTTCATGTACAATATGCATTATCTCGAACTCTGTTGTACGAAGTCAAGGGTGAAGAGAAGGGGTTTAGGTTTGGATCATGAAAAGTTTCAAAAACCACATTAAAGCTTCATTTTGGAGTGACTAAGAAGGATCCAGGATTAGTTTTTCATTTTCTTTTGAAAAACTTGTTTAAATGTTGGTCAAAGTTAGGTTTGACCAAATAGTCAAATGAGCATAAAAAAATCAAAAAAATGAAAAACCTGCGCACATAGTCTTCTTATGTCATATACTAAGGATTCAAGTCGATAAACAAGGTCTACATAGTTTCAAACAGAAGGTTCATGTGCAATATGCGATATCTCGAACTTTGTTCTATGAAGTCAAGGGTGAGGAGAAGGGGTTTAGGGTTGGAGCATGAAAAGTTTCAAAAACCACACAAAAGCTTCATTTTGGAGTGACTAAGAAGGATCCAGGCTTAGTTTTTCATTTTATTTTGAAAAACTTGTTTAAATGTAGGTCAAAGTTAGGTTTGACCAAATAGTCAAATGAGCATAAAAAATTCAAAAAAATGAAAAACCTGCGCACATAGTCTTCTTATGTCATATGCTAAGGATTCAAGTTGATAAACAAGGTCTACATAGTTTCAAATAGAAGGTTCATGTACAATATGCGATATCTCGAACTTTGTTGTAAGAAGTCAAGGGTGAAGAGAAGGGGTTTAGGTTTGGATCATGAAAAGTTTCATAAACCACACCAAAGCTTCATTTTGGAGTGACTAAGAAGGATCTAGGCTTAGTTTTTCATATTCTTTTGAAAAACTTGTTTATATGTTGGTCAAAGTTAGGTTTGACCAAATAGTCAAATGAGCTTTAAAATTCAAAAAATGAAAAACCTTGGTCATATAAACAAAGTTAGGTTTGACCAAATAGTCTTATTATGTCATATAAACATAGTCTACATACTTGGAAATAGAAATACAACAACATTGGTCCAAATAAGCATTGCAACATCCAAATAACATAGGTTCAACATTATTCAACACAAATACAACAACATTCATAATGTTTCAAACATTATACTTGGTTCTTGCCACCACTTTGCTCCTTGTGTTTCTTGCCACCACTTTGCTCCTTGTGATCATAGTGCTTATTGCCACCACTTTCCTCGTTGTGCTCCTTGTGCTCTTCTCTTCTACTCTTCTCCTCTTTGTTGGAGGAACCTCAAGTACCTTAGAGCTCACTGCCACCACTTTGTCTGAACCTACCACAGAGCTGTACAATCCAAACATAAAGGGTTGTGAGATCATGTAAAGTGATAAATGTAAAAAAATAGTATTGGCAAGATTTACATACCAAGCAGAACTCACAACCACAGAAGGTTGGTCACCATCATTTGGAGCCTTAGTTGGAGCATTATTTTGCTCATCATTTTGATCATCATTTGGAGCCTCATTTTGATCATAATTTTGATCATCATTTGGAGCCTCAATTTGATCATCAGTTTGATCATCATCTGAATCCTCATTTTGATCATCATTTTGATCACCATCTGGAGCCTCATTTTGATCATCGTCTGTAATCGGCTGCTGACCATCATTTTCATTGTTGAAACACTCCCCGAACGCTGGATCTACTGTGTTATCACAATACTTTGCAAAATGACCAGACCCACCACACCTTGTGCACTTACACTTCCTTGCTCCAAGTTCAGCTCCTTCGCTGCGAGGTCTTATTCGACTCTTCCTTGGTCTACCTACCGCTCTCTTCAAAACTGGAGCATGAAGTTTGAAACCAGGGTCCACTATGTCCCATTGTTGTTTTCCCTCTAGAGTAGGTAAGGCATGTGCATATGTAGCTTTGAACCTTGCAACAGAGTAGTATTCATGCACATACTATTGTATGTTCACTGCTTGACCAGAGAGAGTTGTGATGAAAAACAAGGCATGAATGCATGGCAACCCAGTTATCTGCCATTGCCTACAACTGCAAGTTCTAGCTTCTAAATCCACTGGATATCTCCATTCCCTCTTCTCTTTATCCAAAAATGACACCTCTGTTGTGGTGGCCGAGCAAAGAGTCATGTCCATTTCCAAGCCTCTTGTTTTGTGCTTCAATGCATTCATCACGGAAGGGATGATAATGTGGCCCATGAAATTTTCCACGGCTATTCCTGCACGAACATGAAACTTCTTAATGTATTCTATCCTTATCTTGTCAAGCAAATCCACCAAATAAAGACCCTTTAGTTTCCGGATCGTTGCGTTGAAAGAATCTGCAAGATTATTGTGCACATAGTCAACTTTGCTCAGTTCACTAAATTGGCTTCTGGCCTATAACTTGGAGTGGTGTGTTTTGAAGTATTCCTTCACTTTGTCATTCTTGTATATGTGCCTCATGTGGTAGTTGTGCTTCTTCACACTACAAGTCAAAGATGCTGGCCACAAATTGTCAGCATACACTTTTCCTTTGAATTTCTTTCCCAAAATTTGCAGCAAGGTGACACATGCATTCCCTATGCTCTACTCCAGGGAACACATTGTCCACAGACACTTCTAAACCCTTGCAGGCATCTGTATGAATTACCAACCCATTGGGAGGTGCAATAGCATGGCGCAGATTCTGCAAAAACCAAGTCCAGCTCTCCTCAGACTCTGTCTCCAGCACACCGTACGCAACTAGAAATACAAAATTGTGTCCATCAACTGCACAAGCTGCTACGAACTGTCCTTGAAACCTCCATGTGAGGAAAGTTGCATCAATAGCTAAATAAGGCCTACAACCTTCCAAAAACAGTGACAAGCCTCAAAGAAGACAAAAACCCTCCTGGAGCATTCCTTGGTCATTGTCACTCCCCTCAATGTGTACTCCACAGAGTGGTGGTCAATATCTACAATGCTACCTGGGATGGTCCACTCCACTTCACCTTTGAATGAATACAACATTTTAAAACTTTCCTGCCAATTACCATAAATAGATTCCATAGCATGTTGATTACCATTGAACACCCTCATGTATGGTATCTCTATCTTGAACTTTTATTTGAGGTTATTCTGCAACTCATTTGTACCCACTTGATGGTTTTCTGTCACCCACTGCTTTACTTCATCAGCTACCCATCTTGACTTGGATCTACTGATTGTTTCCTTTCTAAGGGTTGATTCTAGGCATGTGTGCCTAAAAGGGTTCACATTGACCTGAATATTCGTGCTATTTCGCATTTTAGATGTGTGCATCCTCCATGGACAATCATCAGTCGGACAGTGCACTCTATAACAAACAGTGTCGCTATGGTCAACTACGAATTTACGTTCTACTTTGATGCAGTACATCACAAGTACATTTCTACACTCCTCATGGATGAAAAAATGGAACCTTCTTCCATCTGAGGGTTCTCAGGGTCCCATTGAACAGGTGGAAGGTCTCCCTGCTCACCCTCCTCGTCATAAATTACAGAAGCATCATTGTTAGCCTCATCTTGGTTTTCAGCACGATATGCCCATCGTAAATTCTGAACAACATCAGAATATAGCCTCTCTTCATCATCTACGTAGTCAGGCTCCACTTCTCGGGGGACCCTAATGCTGGTGTCCATGCTTGTCGAGCCACCACGTCGATGTGCACTAACTAAAGGTCCCCTAACTGAACTGTTCTGGCTAGAGCTGCCATTACAATGACATGATTTTGTCCGAGAAGGTCCAAGTGCTAGCACAACCACGTCATTTTGCAGCCTCACCTGAAATTTCCATTTCTCCTTATGCTTAGCAAACATGGTAGCGAGCTTTGCGGCATTGCTAACTTTCACCCATTCAGTTCCTCCATCACAATATCTAAATTCCACTTCATCATGCAAACCCCAAGGATATTGACTGCAAATTACCTCCCCAAACTGTCTAAAACTCCAATTACAATCCATTGGCAACGGATAATCGAACCCTCCTTGAAATTTCTTCTTATCATTTGCATCCATGATGTACCGGTCCCTTATGATGTTCACCAAGAAAGCAAACCGCAACTCCATCCTAACCCATGAAAAACAGAGAGACAATTAGCACACCAATACCAAAATCAACCACAAAACTAATTAAGCCATGTGGAATCGACTGTTGCAATGCACAAAAAAGCTCAACGGTAACAATACTCACCCCTCAGGAACCCAGACATGGACGTGGAGGGTCTCCGGCCCGACCCCTGCCTCGTCAAGCAGGTAGTGGGTGCACTGGTGGAACGAGTGCCCTATCGGTAGCGTCTCAAGACGGCGGCGGTGGAGCAGGTGGTGGCGAAGCAAGTGGCGGTGGAGCAGGTGGTGTCAAAGGAGCGGGAAGTGGAGCAGGTGGACACGTCGGACGGCCATGGCGGCGCAGGTGGTGGCGCTGGTGGTGGCCGGAGCAGGGGTGGTTCGAGAGCGAGAATAGGGGCGATGGTGCTCGTGGTCCCACCTGTAAGATCAGGGGGGCGAGAAAAGGGCGGGAGCACCATTGCGCGGTCCCACCTATAAGATCTAGACCCACCCGGCCACTAACAGCATGAGACGGAATCGGGCCAAAACTGGCCGTTTAGCCTCGCCAGAGCAGATGTGTCCGAGGCAGTGGTAAAACTGAGGATGATTTGGCTCTAGTGGCTAAACTGAGTACACAAAAGCCTCAAGTGTTAAACAAATAAATAACCCTATATCTTATACTCCTCTAGAAAGGGAAAACTCCAAGCAATCTAGAATTAAGAATTAACAAATGATGTGTTGCTAACGTATCCATAATTTTTGATGTTCGATGCTTGGTTTTTATCTACTTTCTTATGTTTTGTTCCAACTTTGGAGTACTTTTCTATACACTTTCTTGGACTAACCTATTAACATGAGGCACAGTGCCATCTACCTGTTTTCTGCTGTTTTTGGTTCTAGGAAAGTCAGAAAATGAATATTCTCGGAATTGGACGGGACAAAAGCCAAAGTTAGTTTTTCATCGAGGGACACAAGGAGCCAGAATACGAGACGGAGAGGGGCCAGGGGGCCGCCACACCACCTGGCCGTGCAGCCTAGCCTGGCCCGTGCCAGGGGTGGTCTGGCCACCTCTGGCACCCCCTTGGCCTCCCCTTTCGCCTATAAGATGCCTCCGATACAGAAACCCTAAGTACCCGATCAAAATTCCACGAAAGATTCTGTAGCCGCCGTCATCTCCATACCTAGATCGGGAGGGATCTGAAGCTCTTCCTGGCACCCTGCCAGAAGGGGAGAATTCACCCTGGAGGCTTTGTTCATCATCATGCAAGCCTCTGGTGTGATGCGTGAGTAGTTCATCCTTGGACTACGGGTCCATGTAGTAGCTAGATGTTTGGTTCTCCTCCTTTGTGCTTTCATGTTTAGATCTTGTGAGCTCCGTTCATGATCAAGATCATCTATTTATAATTATGCATGTTGTGTTTGCGGGGCGATGGATATTGAGATGCTGTTTCAGATTGATTATTAATTCTATCATGTCTTTGTTATTTTTTATCTTGCATGCTTTCCTTTGTTAGTAGTTATCTTGGCCAAGTAGATGCTAGCAACTCCAAGAGTTAGTATTTATGCTCGATAGTGGGTTCATGCCTCTAGTAATCTGGGGAAGTGACAGAAATCTCTAAGGTACTAGATGTGTTGTTGCTACTAGGGAGAAAACCACAATCCTTTGTTCATAGAACAATCGTATTGTTTACTTTACACGCAAAGCGTAATGCAATTATCCGTTGCATGCAACTTAATACTGGAGGGGGTTCAGATGATAACCTAAAGGTGTATTATTAGTCATAGATGCATTTGGATTACGGTCTATGTATAATGTTGTAATGCCCAATCAAATCTCAAAGGAGTCAAGATGAGTAGTATATGCATGATTTCTTTCTCGATGTTTGTCAATTGCCCCGATGTAATTTGTTCACCCAACATGTCATCTATCTTAAGGAGAGCCACCACTAGTGAACTATGGAACCCGGTCCTTTCTTTTACCATCAATCTACAACTGTTTACTGCTTTCTGTTTACTTTCTGCAAGCTATTACTTTCTTCCACACAATACGTTTAATCCTTTGTTTTTAGCAAAACCGGTGAGATTAATAACCCCACTATAAGTTGGGGACAGAGTTCTGTGGTTGTGTTATGCAGGTCTCCACGTTGCTGCTGGCACCGGTAGTGCGCCCTGCCAAAGTTTAGCTAGCAACACCTTTGGGGTGTTTCCTTGCTCCTACTTGTTCGATTAAACCTTGGTTTCATAACTGGGGGAAAACTTGCTATTGTGCTCATCATACCTTCATCTTGGGGTTCCCCAACGAGCTCAAGATATCTTGGGCCATCAGCAAAGCATAGCCTTAAGTACTTTGACATGATGTTTCAATAACAAAAATGCTACCTTGACCAAACAAAATTAGCAGGTTGTCACCATATAATTATAGCACATTAATTCACTTAATCCCTAGTGAGGTAACAAAAGAAAGGTAAAAACCATGGTAGATCTTGAATTTGTTGTCATTGTTCAATCACCACCACCATGTTGATCCATCTAACACACACTTCCCCTACACATGCCCTTGCATACAAGTTGCATCAAAACAAGCAATTAAGAATAGGTACATGATATGCATCTATCAATGCATCTTACAAAAAGATAAGTTTCAATCTCATATATCACATTACAGAGTAAAGATCCACCACATATGAATTACATATATGACCATAATCATGTTGGGAAGCTCATATGGTACTAGATCTACGAAGAACAAGAGAGAGAGAGAGAGATCAAGCTACTACCATAAACCCATAGTCCATAGGTGGACTACTCCCCCTTCATCATGGTGATGAAGTTGGAGATGTTGGAGAAGGTAGAGATCCCTTCGGTGGTGGCTCCAGCGGAGTTTCTAGAGGGATTCTATGGCAGAAAACAAAAAATCCTATGTTGGAACGCCTAGACACCCAGGATTTGTCTATGTAGTAATGCAACAACGACCATGTGTATAGAATACATACCCTTGTAGACCGTACGCGGTTAACATTCCGAGAGGAACGTGGTTGATGTAGTAGCACTCATAGCCGACCTCAAGGTCGCTAAGCTCCTCGCAGGTCACCCCTTGCTCCATCTTCATCATGCAATAGCTCTATCTCATGACATCCAAGATCCACAAATGGTGGACCCTCAAGGTTTCATACACATATAGTGTACGGTGACAACCTTCGGTTCCCTGATCCTTGCCGAGAGTGCAGAAGTAGATCCCCTAGATGGAATCCCTATAGCACAATGGCGTGATGCAGGTGCATCGTCTCCTACAGGCGCCATCCTTTGTGGGACGGCCCCATCATAGAGAATAGAGAGATATTTCCCTGAGGAAAGTGCCTCAGAGAAATATTCGATTGGTGTGGTTTAATCCCACCCATGGGCATCCCTTTATATAGGTGGATGAGGGGTACTCCCTCCATTGGGTGTCCCATGTGGGACTAAAGAATAAAGGAATAAGGCCAAAAGAGGGAAGGACATCTAACTGGGCCTAAAAGTCCTAGCCGAATAGCAGTTGGCAGCAGCAGCAAGAGGTGGTCGGGTGGGCTAACTTACCCCGCGTGGCCTAGCCCCACGGCGATGGCGACAGCCTACATTGTGGCCCCGGGTGGGCCAGCCACCCCCCGCGGTCCAACTCCACAACTGCGGCGGCAGCGCATAGTGTCCAAGCCCGGGTGGGTTGGTTTTGCCCACGGCCCGCCAGCCCCCACATGGTGCGCACCCTCTCGCCTAAGATGGGCCGAGCGGCTGAGGCCCGTAAGCTGCGCTGGAAGCCCGCCGCCCCCAAGAAAGCGCTTAGAAGCTGCCCACCATTGTGGGCTGGTACAGCATGCCCAATAGCTGATTTGGTTGTTGTTTGTTGTTTTCTTTCCCTTCTCTAGGGTGGCTTCCTCCTGGGCCAATTCCCGCTGGGGTTTTTGCCAATTGAGAAAGTTTCCCTATAAATTTTCATTTAAATATTTATTTAATATATATATTAATTCATAATTAACATATAATAAATGCATATTTACCCGAAACACTTTTCGGTCCTTTTTCTTTTCTCTTCCTCCGAACAACTTCAGATCTTTTCTCTTCGAAACGATTCGATTTCTCTTTCTCTACGGTGATTCCATCTTACAAAAGATCTCTAGCTCATCGTACCCTTAAGCGTATTTCCCCAATGGCACGGGGAACATCACAGACATGATCAAGAATCCTCTCATATAAATGATCATTAGCGAGACCAGGATGCCCATAATGACCCACATGCATTCCACAAAGATGATGTCATTTGAACCATAAATGTCGATTCCAATTCCCTTTGTTTCTTGGATATGACTTGTTCGAGATCTGATCATCGGTATCATATGAAGGGAATATGCCCCGAGAGGCAATAATAAAGTTGTTATGATACATATTCCAAGTATATGATAGATGTTTATTTTGCATGCTATAATGTATTAATTTGGAAACATTAATACATGTGTGTTTAATAAACAAAAGGAAAGTTCCTAGTTATGCCTCTCTTATAAACTAGCTCGTTGATTAACAAGATGATCAAGGTTTCCTGATCATGGACATTGGATGTTGTTAATAATGAGGTCACAACGTTAGTGGAATGATGTGATGAACATTCATCCGAAGTATAACATTACGATCAAAGTCATTATGTTTATATTGCTATAACATCTAACAAAGTAATCCTAGTCCTTAGACCATGAGATCATGTTAATCACTAATACTGGAAGAGTATCTTGATAACATCAAACGTCACACCGTGAAAGGGTGATTATAAAGGTGGGTTCAGTGCTACGAAAGTGTTATGTAGAGGCTCATGGATCAAGAGTGGGATTTGTCCATCCCGATGACGGATAGATATTCCCTGGGCCCTCTCGGTGATATCACATTGGTTAGATTCCAAGCAAGTGATGAGATCACTAGAATGTTACATCACGGGAACGAGAAAAGAGTACATGTCGGTAATGAGATCAAACTAGGTATGGAGATACCGATGATCGAATCTCGGACATGTAATATATCGCGAGACATAGGGATTTAGTTACTAGCGTTAAAGGTTCTCACGATCACAGAAGTCATCGTAGAATGTGTAGGAGTTAGTATGGATCTCCAGCTCCCGCTTCTGATTATTGATCTAAGAGGGGTCTCAATCATGTCTGCATTATTCACGAACCGTAGGGTGACACACTTAAGGGACACTAACACCATTTGGAGCAAATGTGTTTTAGACAAATGAATTGCAAAGCGTTGGAATTATTTCAATAGACACCGTAACTGTTTTGGGTGAAATTGCTAAAACTGGTTCTGCATGTAATATTGAAATGTTGCAGGGGGTTTTATGTGAATGTTTGTTAATTAAAGTAATTAACAAAATTCTGAATAAAATTAATAAAATAGTTTTATTAAATGAGAGAACATTAAATTTGGACAAATTTAATGCATTTAAAGTGGAGACTTTAAAAGAGAATGTGCAGGGGCATTTTAATGTGGAGGGGGTTACCACCACATGAATGGGGGGAGGTGAGGGGTCACCCCCCATGGGGCACCAGCCATGGGGAGGGGTACCCCCTGCTCCTATAAAAGGCCACCCCTCTCACCCTTCTTCCTTACACCTCCTCGTGAAGGATCTCTCTCCCCCTCTAGAATTATTCCCCCATGGTCTCAGATTAGCGAGATACATGTTCCTGGTGGCATTTCGTCTGGAAGGAGTTGCTGCTTCCGCTGCATCGCTATAGAGAGGAGGCGAAGGTTGTTCAATGGCCTGAACGTGTGTGCGAGTGCGGATGCGCTGCTGGTTTGCAGCGCTAGGACTTCCACACGACCTTGAGATCGGCAAGCGTACGACTACATCATCCATGAGTTCCTACTCATTAACAAAATTTGTTGTCTTCGAGGGTAAGTTCTCCATGGATGTATATCCACCCGTTGCTTGTATCTAGTAGATAGATCTTGGCATATAGTTCTCATTGTAGGATTTTTTTGTTTTCTATGTTGCAAACCCTTCAGTGGTATCAGAGCCTAATCTATGTGTAGGTGCTTTACACGGGTAGAACACATAAGAGTATGTGGGCGGTGATGATCATGTTATTGCTTCTTATATGTACTTTGGATATTGGTGGCATAGTGGGATGAAGCGGCCCGGACCAACCTTACATGTCATCGCACATGAGACCGGTTCCACGACTGACATGCAACTAGTTTTGCATAAGTGGCTGGCGGGTGTCTGTCTCTCCTACTATAGTCAATATCTGATTTACAACGAGTTGCTAATAATTTGGTTATCATCGTTGTGGTTCCATGTTCATAGGTAAGAACGGTTCTATCTCGAAAGCCCTAAGCCACGTAAAACTTGCAATTGATAAATTAGAGGCGTCTAGTTTAGATCATTGTTGGGCTTGTGTCATGATATGGTAATGTTGTAAGTTGATGTATAGTTGATACTCTTACAACACACCTAACTTTCAAGTTCCATAGACCTTGGCCTTACACACAAAGGAATGATAAAGATCATACCATGATGCATATGATAGTGATCAAATGCAAGAACCATATCATTTCACTTTACACATATGATGTTTGCATCTTATATTGCTTGTTTGGCGTTTTAGTAGCATTATAAGATGATCCCTCATTTAAATATCAAGATAAAAATTGTGTTCTTCCTTAAGTATGCACCGTTCTATGGATCGTGTTTCGAGACATCACGTGATGATCGGGTGTACTCGACTCTGCGCTTTCATACAATGGGTGTAAGACAGTTTTACACACGCAAGTACTAAGGTTCTTACTTGGCGAGCCTAGCATGTACAGACATGGCCTCAGAACAGGGAAATAAAAGGTTAATCATGATTCATATAGTTTATATGATGCCCATATAGATGCTCGCCTTTGAAGCTACACCGACTCACGTGATGATCGGACTTGGTGTAGTGAATTTGGTTCATGTAATCACCAAAAAGACATGAGGGATGTTGTTTTTGAGTGGGAGTGTAGTTGAACTCAATCTATCATGAACTTAGTCTAAATAAACTTTACAAATTCTGTTCTAGATGGCACCACCTGCTTTTAATTTCAATGTGTTCATGGAGAAAGAGAAACTTGTTGCGAATGGTAGCAACTTCACCAACTGGGCTATGAATTTGAGGATTCTCTTCTCTGCTGCACAAAAGCAATATGTGCTAGAAGCGCCGCTAGGTCCCCCACCAGCTCCTAATGCCCCTGACAAGGAAAAGAATGTCTACCTGACTCGTCAGGAGGACCACAACTTAGTTCATTGCGGCATACTATATGGGCTAGAGCCAGAACTTCGAAAGCGTTTCGAAAATGGCAATGCCTTTGATACCATGGGTGAATTGAAAATGATTTTCGATGCCCATGCTGCCGTAGAGAGTTATAATGCTTCAGAAAAGTTCTTTAGCTGCATGATGGAAGAGAACAGCTCCGTAAGTGAGCATGTACTCAAAATGTCTAGGTACACCGATAAGCTTGTGTCCTTGGGAATAACGATTCCCATTGACTTAGGCATACATCGTGTTCTCCAATCTCTGCCACCTATCTACAAGAGCTTCGTGGTGAACTATAACATGCAGGGCATGAAGAAGACTCTCCCCAAGCTTCTATCAATGCTTAAGACTGCAAAAGTGGAGATTAGGAAAGAACATCAAGTGTTGATGATCAATAGGACCACCAGTTTCAAGAAAGACAAGAAGGGTAAACAGAAGGGAAAGAAGGGCAGCAAATATGTTGCTGCGCCTGAAAAGAAATCACGGGCTAGCCCTAAGTCTGATACCGAGTGCTACTATTGTAAGGGGACTGGCTATTGGAAGCGCAACTGCCCCAAGTATTTGGCAGAAAAGAAGGCTGGCAAGGTAAACAAAGGTATATGTGATATACATGTTATTGATGTGTGCTTGACTAGTACTCGCAGTAGCACCTGGGTATTTGATACCGGATCAGTTGCTAATATATGTAACTCGATACAGGGGCTGTGGAACAAGCGACAGCTAGCAAGGGATGAGGTCACGATGCGTGTCGGGAATGGATCAAGAGTTGATGTGATCATCGTCGGAACGCTTCCTCTCCATATGCCATCGAGATTAGTGATAAACTTAAATAATTGTTATTTGGTGCCTTCGCTGAGCATGAACATTGTATCCGAATCCTATTTATTGTAAAGCGGTTATTCGTTTAAATCAGAAAACAATGGTTGTTCGATTTATATGGATAATATCTTTTATGGTCATGCACCCGTGATGAATGGTTTATTTCTATTGAATCTCGATAGTACTCATACGCATATCCATAATGTTGATGCTAAAAGGATTAAACTTAATGATGATATATCTGCATATATGTGGCATTGCCGTCTAGGTCATATTGGCATTAAACACATGAAGAAACTCCATTCCGATGGACTCTTAGAATCACTTGATTTTGAATCATTTGATACATGTGAGCCATGCCTTATGGGCAAGATGACTAGAACATCGTTTTCCGGTTCAATGGAATGGGCGACCGATTTATTGGAAATCATACATACTGATGTATGCGGTCTAATGAGTGTGTCGGCGCGAGGTGGATATCGTTATTTTGTTACTTTCACAGATTATTTGAGTAGATATGGGTATATCTATTTGATGAAACATAAGTCTAAAACCTTTGAAAAGTTCAAGGAATTTCAGAATGAAGTGGAAAATCATCGTAATAGAAAGATCAAATTTCTACGGTCCGACCATGGAGGTGAGTATCTAAGTTACGAGTTTAGCACACACATGAAAGAGTGTGGAATAGTTTCACAACTCACGCCGGCCAAAACACCACAACATAATGGTGTGTCAGAACGTCGTAATCGTACTCTATTGGATATGGTACGATCTATGATGTCTCTAACTGACTTGCCACTATCATTTTGGGGTTATGCACTGGAAACCGCTACATTCACTTTCCGGGCACCGTCCAAATCCATTGAAACGACACCGTATGAATTTTGGTTTGGAAACAACCTAAGTTGTCATTTCTTAAAGTTTGGGGATGCGATGTTTATGTGAAGAAACTTCAACCGGATAAACTCGAACCCAAAGCGGAAAAATGCGTCTTCATAGGATACCCTAATGAAACAAATGGGTATTCCTTCTATCATAGATCCGAGGGCAAGGTTTTCGTTGCCAAGAATGGATCCTTTCTAGAGAAAGAGTTTCTCCCAAAAGGTGTGAGTAGTCGAAAGGTAGAACTCGAAGAGGTTAATGAACCTTCTCTTCATGAAATGGCGAGTGGCGCAGCACCGCAAGTTGTTCCGGAGTTGACTTCACCAAATGAAGAAGAAACTAATGATAATGATCATGAAACTCCGAAAGAGGACACTACCGAACCTCGCAGGACACGTGCAGCTTCTGCACTGTACGGGAATCCTATTGTGAATTTCATGGTTGATGAAATAGATGACCCTGCGACGTATGAAGAAGAAATGATGAGCCCGGATTCCAACAAATGGTTAGAAGCCATGAAATCCAAGATGGAATCCATGTACGAAAACCAGGTTTGGACCTTGGTGGACTTACCTCACGACCGAAAGGCCATTGAGAATAAATGGATTTTCAAAAGAAAAACTGATGCTGATGGTAATGTAACCATTTATAAAGCTCGACTTGTCGCAAAAGGGTTTCGAGAAATTCAAGGAGTTGACTACGATGAGACATTCTCTCCCGTAGCGATGTAAAATCAGCTAGGATTATGTTAGCAATTGCTGCATATTTCGATTATGAAATATGGTAGATGGATGTCAAAACTACGTTCCTCAGTGGTAATATTGAAGAAGAGTTGTATATGATACAACCAAAGGGTTTTGTTGATCCTAAGGATGCTAACAAGGTGTGCAAGCTTCAGCGATCCATCTATGGACTGAAGTAATCATCACAGAGTTGGAATCTCCGCTTTGATGAGGTGATCAAAGAGTTTGGATTTGTCCAAACTTATGGAGAGGCTTGTATTTACAAGAAAGTGAGTAGGAGCAATGTGGCATTTCTTTATATGTGGATGACATATTATTGATTGGAAATGATATAGATCTTTTAAACAGTGTTAAAAGTTATCTAAATAGCAAATTTTCTATGAAGGACCTTGGTGAAGTGTCATACATATTAGGCATAAATATCTATAGAGATAGATCGAGACGCCTAATAGGGCTATCACGGAGTACATACCTTGATAAGATTTTAAAGAAGTTTAAAATGGACGAAAGTAAGAAAGGGTTCTTACCTATGTTGCAAGGTAAGACATTGAGTAAGACTCAAAGTCCGGCTACGGCGAAAGAAAGAGAGATAATGGATAAGATCCCCTATGCCTCAGCCATAGGCTCTATAATGTACGCCATGCTATGTACAAGACCGGATGTGGCACATGCTATTAGTTTGACTAGTAGGTACCAATCTGATCTAGGTTTGGAACACTAGATAGCGGTCAAGAATATCCTTAAGTACTTGAGAATGACTAAGGAAATGTTTCTTGCATACAGAGGTGAAGAAGAGTTGGTCGCTAATTATTATGTCGACGCTAGCTTTGACACTGATCCGGATGACTCTAAGTCTCAATCCGGATAGGTATTTCTCATGAACGGAGCAGCAGTTAGTTGGAGGAGCTCCAAACAACCCGTGGTGAATATATTGCTGCTTCAGAAGCAGCACAGGAAGCATATTGGATGAAGGTGTTCATTACCGAACTAGGTGTCGTTCCTAGTGCGTTGGATCCAATGGTGATCTATTGTGACAACAATGGAGCCATAGCCAACGCAAAGGAACCAAGGTCTCACAAGAATTCCAAGCATATTAAGCACCGTTTTCACTCCATTCCTGAGCATGTCAAGGATGGAGATATAAAGATTTGTAAAGTACATACGGATCTCACTGTAGCAGATCTGTTGACTAAAACTCTCAACGTGATCAATACCAGAACTCCATGGGTGTTAGATTTATCACCATGTAACTAGATTATTGTCTCTAGTGCAAGTGGGACACTGAAGGGAATATGCCCTAAGAGGCAATAATAAAGTTGTTATTATACATATTCCAAGTATATGATAGATGTTTATTTTGCATGCTATAATTTTATTAATTTGGAAACGTTAATACATGTGTGTTTAATAAACAAAAGGAAAGTTCCTAGTTATGCCTCTCTTATAAACTAGCTCGTTGATTAAGAAGATGATCAAGGTTTCCTGATCATGGATATTGGATGTTGTTAATAACGAGGTCACAATGTTAGTGGAATGATGTGATGAACATTCATCTGAAGTATAGCATTACGATCAAAGTCATTATGTTTATATTGCTATAACATCTAACAAAGTAATCCTAGTCCTTAGACCATGATATCATGTTAATCACTAAAACTAGAAGAGTATC
Organism: Avena eriantha; assembly: GCA_910589775.1. Lineage (NCBI taxonomy): Eukaryota > Viridiplantae > Streptophyta > Magnoliopsida > Poales > Poaceae > Avena > Avena eriantha. The sequence goes on from OU342741.1 coordinate 44,081,239, forward strand.
TTGATAACATCAAACGTCACACAGTGAAAGGGTGATTATAAAGGTGGGTTCAGTGCTACAAAAGTGTTATGTAGAGGCTCATGGATAAAGAGTGGGATTTGTCCATCCCGATGACGGATAGATATTCTCTGGGCCCTCTCGGTGATATCACATTGGTTAGCTTGCAAGCAAGTGATGAGATCACTAGAATGTTATATCACGGGTACGAGAAAAGAGTACATGTCAGTAACGAGATCAAACTAGGTATGGAGATATTGATGATTGAATCTTGGACATGTAATATATCGCGAGACAAAGGGATTTAGTTACTAGCGTTAAAGTTTCTCACGATCACAGAAGTCATCATAGAATGTGTAGGAGTTAGTATGGATCTCCAGGTCCCGCTTCTGATTATTGATCTGAGAGGGGTCTCGATCATGTCTGCATTATTCATGAACCGTAGGGTGACACACTTAAGGGACACCAACACCATTTGGAGCAAATGTGTTTCAGACGAATGAATTGCAAAGCACTGGAATTATTTCAATAGACACCGAAACTGTTTCGGGTGAAATTGTTGAAACTGGTTCTGCATGTAAGTTTGAAATGTTGTAGGGGGTTTATCTGAATGTTTGTTAATTAAAGTAATTAACAAAATTCTGAATAAAATTAATAAAAGAGTTTTATTAAATGAGAGAGCATTAAATTTGGAGAAATTTTATGCATTTAAAGTGGAGACTTTAAAAGAGAATGTGAAGGGGCATTTTAATGTGGAGGGTGTTACCACCACATGAATGGGGGAGGTGAGGGGTCACCCCCCCATGGGGAGTCGGCCATGGGGAGGGGTACCCCCCCTCCTCCTTTAAAAGGCCACCCCTCTCACCCTTCTTCCTTACACCTCCTCGTGAAGGATCTCTCTCCCCCTCTAGAATTATTCCCCCATGGTCTCGGATTAGCAAGATACATATTCCCAGTGGCATTTCATCTAGAAGGAGTTGTTGCTTCCGCTGCAACGCTGGAGCAAGGAGGCGGAGGTTGTTCGGTGGTCTGAACGTGTGTGCAAGTGCGGATGCGCTGCTGGTTTGTGGCGCTAGGACTTCCACATGATCTTGAGATCGGCAAGCGTACAACTACATCATCCACGAGTTCCTACTCGTTAACAAAACTCTGTTGTCTTCGAGGGTAAGTTCTCCATCGATGTATATCCACCCATTGCTTGTATCTAGTAGATAGATCTTGGTGTATAGTTCTCATCGTACGATTTTTTTTGTATTCTATGCTGCGAACCCTTCATCATATACCTTGTTCAATCTCGTTGCTCGCAAGTTCTGTTTCATTTGTTCCCGTGGTATTCCATCCCCGTGACCTATTCACATGTTGCAACATTATGGATGTAATCTCACTAAGTTAGCCATGTCTATCTTCCCGTCACACGGGTGAACAAATCTCAATCTTGATAAAATAGGCATCAACCATTCCTCTAGAACACCTAACACACACCTTTATGGTCACCCAGTTACAATCATGATGTTTGATGTGATCAAAGCAGCCTCATGAGATAGTGATTAATATGATCTCACGGTCTAAGACGAAGGAGACTACGCTTCTAACTATTGCAATGATGAACCTTATGACTTGATCGTGCTGCAATAACTATCTGTGGGAAATGTCCATCATATCATATATGACTCCGTTGTCAACTGGCATAAATGCTCCATGATCAGGAAACCTTGATCATCAGTTGCCCAACGAATTAGTATAAATAGAGGCTACTAGGGACTTAGTCTGTTTCATACCACACATGTATCAATGTTTCCGCTTGATACAGTTATAGCACGTACAATATGAAACTATTACGAGCTAATTGAGATATGATAATAAAACCATTTATTATTTGCCTCTAGGGAATATCTCCTTCAGTCTCCCATGTGCACTAGAGTACAAATAATCTAGCCTGCAATCGCTGCTAGTCATAACATCATACAACGGTATGAACAAGCATCCTTGCTGTATGGGAAACATTCTGTCCTTGATCTATTTCACCAGATCCATATGTCCTTTTGCAAATCGCTAATATCTTCCTAATTTTGACATTTTACACCATTAACCCATAATGTGTCGAAGTATGTCTTTGACGATAGAGTGAGTGTAACATCCCAAAACTTCAATCCAAACTTATCAAGATCAAATCAACCAAAAATGGGGTTAACAAAAACTTTTCCAAATTTAAAATGAAAGCATTCATATATGTGTGCATTTAAAATAGGAGTTGTTTGAATTGCCATGATTGAGTGAACCAATGCTTGTAAAATGTTTCTTAGGTGATTTAAACATCATCTACATCATTCCCAAACTTTTCCTAAAGAAAATCAAATCAAAAAGAATTAAAAAGGAGGAATGGTCATTTTGGCCATTTTAGTCCACTACACTACTTTGAGTGTTCCTAGCACTCATTTCTTAACAGAAACAATTCTTGATCTTTGTACCCCTTGCTAGTACACATAATGAGGTACCAAGGCCCACCTTTTGATCTGCTAAAAACATGCTTTAACTTATTTTAAATGATAATTGAAAATTGAATCTAATGCATATGCATAGATCACCCCTATTTCAAAACCCCTCTATTTGAGATCCACTTTCAAAACCCTTGTAACCAGACACTACCTAGCACTAGTGGAGATCACTCAAAAATTTTGAAACCAAAATTCAAAACTTTTTCTCTTTCGGCCATTTTGTCAAACACCTTGCTAGCAAAATCATTTTTGCCTAACTAATACTATTTTGGGCTGATTTTGTCTAGCAGTTCTGTAGTGCTTTGATCATCTCTGTCCCCCTCAAGCCTAACCAGACCAACCCCAACCTCTCCCCTACCTCCTAGCTGCACTGCACAGCCATGCTGAGCCATCTCTCGTCGGCCGACCGTGCACTCACCGCAGCTGCCCTCTCCCGCCTCTCTCTCCATGTCTAGGAGGTAGCCCACACCTCACCGCCCCTCTCTATCCCCTGCCCGAACCAAGCCATGCCGTGGACCACCAAGGAAAGCCCGCGCCCAGTGCCACCGCACCATGCCGGTGCCACCCCCAGAGTGCGCTCTATCCCCGCTCGCACAGACCGCCCCTTGGCCGCAGCCCGCGCCTGCCGCTCCACCACGACCTGGAGAACACCCCAGACACCCCCGATGGTCGCCCAACACCTCACAGCCACCGCTCGCCGTGGACACCGCCACCTCTGCCGCTCAGAGCGCCACCTTGCCCAGACCGCATGCCACCGCCCCTACGGCCGCATTCAATGCCTAGAGCACCGCCAGGGAGCCGCACGTCGATCACCACCCGCAGCCATGCCTCTACTCTGCCGTAGCCATGTCGCCACCGTTGCTTGCCCATCCCGCTCGGTCTTACCGTCGGGCCTATAAAAGGAGCCCTCCCTAGCCTCTTCTCTCCACACCATTCCACTCGCCTCACCTCTCTGAGCCTCACCCACCTCTAGCTAGAGCAAGGCGAGCTCTACCTCGCCGGAATTGGAGCCAGAGCCGCTGCCTCTGGAGGAGAAGGGTGTCGCTGATTGCGACCACCCCAAGCTCCGCCACAACCGCGCCTCGCCTTGCCATCGTCTTCAACTTCGTTTTCCCGCCTCGCCGACCCCGCTGGAGCCCTGGTACATCCCCAGCAGACCCCCACCGAGCCGCTAGGGTTCGAGCTCGCCGGCGACCTGTTCGTCGTCGATGACGACCCTTAGCTGTAGATCTCCCTCCTAATCCTACGGCCCACAACGCGCGTACCGTTTCGCGTGTTAAGTGCCGCTGACAAGCGGGACCCCCTGTCAGCTGATCCCTGCGCCACGGAGCGCCACTGGGCCGGCCCAAGTCTTTTCCCGCGCTAGCCCACCCGTTCAAATCTGGATTTTTCTTTTTAGTTAAATCTAGTTTCTGTCCACTATTTTAAAATTCAATTCTGGGAGTTTGAAAAATCCAAATTGCATCAAACAAATTTTGCCTGAAACGTATTAAGATGATCTATCTAGGCCCATTGGATTTAATTCAATTAGAGTTATAGATCTCTCCTAATAAAAATAAGAAGACAGAAGCATTTGCAACGTGCAACATTTTTATAAAATCAACCAAGTTAGATTTTGTCTTGATTCCAACTCTCAAAAATCACATTCCATCATATCTATCTAAATATGTAATAATATTAAGGTTTACATGAAGTGACTTTGGACTAGTACCCAAATAATGCTATATAGGCATTTCTAGTCACTTTAAATCATTAAATAATGAACTTAAACAAAAGTAATATTGATCCAACCCTTAATTCTCATTCCCACCTGTTAGGATATGTGGTGATGACATGTGTCAACATGATCCCACATTTTAAGTGGTGAATATTAAATCTTAGTTAATTTTTTAATGAGTAGAAATTACTTTTCTAAAATAAAATGGAGGAAACTATTGAATTAAACTTGTGATGTTTGTGATGATAATAGATCATCAAATATGTGTCTCAGAATGCTATTTAGCCTAGTTAAGTATTGTTTGGTGATTGTGCACTCCCTATGTATTTATAGACGATAGTACCGACCAAGATTTCGAGGAGGAGGAGTTCTACCAAGAAGAAGAAGAAAACTTCAACCACTGCACCAACCAAGGCAAGCTACTATTAGCAAGCTAGCACTATCCAAGATTAACCCTTGCAAGTTGTACTTGCAAGCCACCATTAACAGTGCAAGCTAACACTTGCAAGTTGAGTGCTTAGCTAACAAGAATCAAACTAGATGGTTTAGCAAAGATGCCTTAAGCATGCCTTGATCACACTCCATTTTGACTAATCGTACCCCAAGTCTTAGTTGCAAGTTTTACTCCCTTAGTTTACACCAAGTTCTTTACTTAGTTTGAAGGTAGCATAAAAAGTATAAAACTTGACCTAATTAGAACCCTTTAGATGTCATACTATGGCATGAGATTGAACCCATCTTTTCCACCTTAGTGAACACTCTTAACTTAGTAGTTAGAGTAGATCAAAAACTTGAGTCACTTTAGATGGGAACACTTGGTGCAAATGAATTATGAAAACCTTGGAATGATGAGTCATTCTATTGAGATGTTTTGCCATGTGTTGAGAAAACACAAATGGTTGATGATGATGAAAATGTTGAGGCATGAGCCTTAACCCTTTTATAAAACTGATGGTTGGATTCGGATGCGATACCATTCCAAATTTACCGTACAACCACACTACCTGAATTGGGTAAGGCTTAGCTGGAAATTTATATGCATTAGTATTAGTTCCCTCACGAGAGAGGTCTGAGCTGAGGCTACCTCTCTTGATGTCCACCTATGCAGTGCCCAAGATGACTGATGGTCATGGTTGGGAGTCCATGCTCATAGGAGAGGTGCTTATACTAGGGTGTGTAAAGGGAAGGTTATGTTTGATTATCTGCATACTAAGTATGATGATTCAGGGTTACCCCTGACAGATGTATCGAATCTTGTGGTGAAAGTGTACCACCTCTGCAGAGTGTCAAACTATTCGAATAGCCGCGTCCGCGGTTATGGACAATTGGAATGGCCATACTGTTTCGTTGTCAGATGTTTTCTAAATACTTTGAAAAGAATGATGAATCTTGACTTGACCACAACAGGGTTGTGTTTATAACAATAGCTTTCCCACTAAAGTGATTCTAGGACTTTACTTTATCTTTCTTTGCTTCTGAACTCAGCTTAGGTTTCAAACTTAACTTTATAGTTAAACTTAGAGTTAGCACTTTAACTTTGAACTATAGTACTTGTTAGTGGTAGTTTCCGAGTACTTAAAGAGTACTCATGGCTTTTGTCCCTAGCTATTATCATGGCCAGACTATGAAGGAGACTATCAAGATGATGGCCAACAGGACGGCTATGATAACTAGGACAATCTGCCTTTGTCAGCATTGCATGTGCCCCTGAAAATGGACCCCACCGCTACGCTTATCTTTTTTTTCCGCTGCTTGTTGTATTAAGACTGGATCATGAGATCCTTATTTGTGTAAGACCTTATGTATGGTTTGTAATGGATGATGTACTGTGATATCCAATCCGTTATGTCTCGCAAAAATGGTAATCCTGGGATTGCGAGGTATGGCATAACGGGCATCTGGGATTAAAAACCCGGGTGTTGAAAAGTTGGTATTAGAGCCATCCTGACCACAGGAGACCCTAGTTAGAATGGACGTCAAACCAAAAACTTAGTTTCAAAACCAAAGTGAGTATTTATGAAAAACTATCTCCTCTCTTACCCTTGTGGATTCTTTCTCAAAAATTCATGATACTCAAAATTCTTACACTACTACTTAAAATTTGACACACTTGATCACTTCACTAACTTCCTCATCCTTAATTCTTGTAGATGGAGACTCAGTTCAGCAAGTTTTACCAGTTGGGAAACGGAGGTCAACTGATCTTCGAGAGGGATCTAGATTCACTGTCGGAGTTACTGGGACGCCCACACCCGGAGTTTCTGGGAGCTCAAATTCCAGGACACCCAGGAGGAGACCTACAGTGGCTCGTCACTGCAGATCTTAGAGGAAGCATTGAAGCACCAACTTCTGGAAGAATTCAGTTCTCCGTGAGAGAGAACAACTGGCTAGATGGATTAGCCAGGGCAATGCATGAAGCTCTCGCACGTCTATGAGCCCTCAGCGTCAACAAGACCCAAGGAACCCGTTTTGCCCACTATGCAAGACGTGATTTCATGGGAATGCCAATGGAGATGCCGGGCCACCCCGAGTTGAGGCGTCAAATGGAGAACTTTGACTTCTTGCTTCACGACAGACAGCAGGAACTGGACAATGCCAGAGAGTTAGCCAACTAGAACCGTGCCATTGCCGACCAGAAGGCCCAGACTTTCGCACTGCTTGTCCAAGACCGTCAGTCTCTTTGCCGCCAGCGTGCCAAGAAGGATCGCACCATCGCCCGTCTTTGCAAGAAGGTGGCCGACCTCGAGAAGACCGTCAAGGAGCAGGAAGCTCAGCTTGCAGCAAAGGAAGAAGAAGATGAGGGTGAAGACATCCAGGGAGACATGGATTCTTACCTCAACAACGATGATGACTTTCTGGCGGAGGATGTCGTGGACTTCTACACTGATGATGAGGACTCCGACTTCATTGATGATGAGTAGATGCACTAGAGCACTGTCGTAGCATGAGATGTATCGATCTCATTGTATCTTAGCTTGCAGAATGGTTCTTCAAACCATATGTTTTCCCTTTGATTGTTGTGGTGTGTGTTGTATCGTGTGCTTGCTTGCATGAATGAAAATTAAGTTAGTTGAAAAACCTGAGTCTAACTCAAGGTGTTAGATTTGAAAACCCCAAAACCATGAACCTTAGAAATTTCCCTCTTACCCCTATATCTCAATCTTCAGATGACTCGTGGGAACCAAGGAGGGAGCAGCTCGTCGCAAGACCTAATGCTGCAGATCTTGCAGAATCTCATAGCAGACCGGGAAGCAAGCAGGGCAGAGCGCCAAGCCAACTTAGCAACACTTCAACAGATCGCCCAAATGGCTCTCAACAACCAAGGGCATGGAAATCAGGATCACCAGGGATCCAAACTCAAAAACTTTCAGAACACTAATCCCCCAATCTTCAATCAATCTGAAAACCCATTAGATGCTGATGACTGGTTACAGACCATGGAGAACAACTTGGAAGTTGCCCGAGTTGATGAAAATGAGAAAGGTCTCTTCGCCACCCACTATCTGGCAGGAGATGCAAGAGCTTGGTGGAATAGCATCCGCAATATGAACCATGGTCAAGTGATGACATGGGAAGCATTCAAGGTCAAGTTTAGTCGCACCCACGTGCTGCAAGGTCTAGTCAACAGAATGAGAGATGAGTTCCACGAATTGAAGCAAGGAAGAATGACTGTGGTGGAGTACCGTGACAGATTCCTGTCACTTGCCAGATATGCACCTGATGAGATCAACACGGAGGCCAAGAAGAAGGAGAGATTCTTGAACGGACTGCATGATGAGATGCAGACTGTCCTCGTCAACATCCGTTTCCAGGATCTCGAAGAGCTAGTCGACTCTGCCATTCAGATGGAAGGGAAGATTAACCAGGCAAACGACAACCGCAAGCATCGTATGATGCAGCAGTCTAGATCCAATAGTCACCAGAAGTACCGTCCCAACCCTTCACCAGGATATGCACCAAGGAACAACCGACCGCCAAATTCTCTCCCAAGCTACCCCAACCGTAGCGGAGGAAATATGAAGTCCGGAGGAAACAATCACAACTCCGGTAATGCCAACAATTTCAACCGTGCACCTCCCAAGAACCACAACAACAGCAACACTGCACCCAGAACTGGCAGTAATGATGTACTTGTCGCAGTCAAGGACAAGTCCCAGATCACTTGTTTCGAGTGTGGAGTAAAGGGTCACTACTCCAATGAGTGTCCCAAGAAGACTGTAGCCAATACCAATGTGAATGCCCCAGCTCAGCAGCAGCGTCGTGTTCAACCAGGAAGGAGATTTTCCCCAGGGAACCCTCACAACCGCAACGGCCGTCTCTTCCACATGAATGCAGAAGAAGCCCAGGAAGCGCCAGATGTAGTGCTGGGTATGTTTTCTGTCAACTCAGTTTTAGCAAGAGTATTGTTTGATTCGGGAGCATCGCATTCATTTGTCACTGAAGAATTTGCATGCACTAGTAAGATTCGTCCAACCAACCTGAAGCATGTCATGATAGTTCAAATCCCCGGTTCAACAACCAAAGCTAGAAAAATTTGCAAAGTTGTACCTATCAGAATACATGGGATAGATTTTTATGCCAACCTAATTGTACTTGGAACCAAAGGTTTGGAAGTAGTACTAGGTATGGACTGGATGTCAAGGCATAGAGGATTGATAGACTGTGCTAAGAAAGCCATCACCATGACCAGTAGTTCTGGAGTCATAGTAGAGCATATCTCTGAAACCTTACCCCGACAATTCAAGTTCAACCAGAGTGTAGCCTTGCCCACCATAGACCAAGTCAGAGTAGTCTGTGAATACCCCGACGTATTCCCAGATGAATTGCGAGGTATGCCCCCGGATAGGGATATTGAGTTCATTATCCAACTAATCCCCGGAACCGGACCCATAGCCCAGAGACCCTATAGCATGAACCCCTCATAACTAGTGGAACTGAAGAAATAGTTGGATGCTATGCTAGCCAAAGGTCTAATTCAACCAAGTGCATCACCATGGAGATCACCAGTGTTATTCGTCGACAAGAAAGATGGAGGCAACCGTCTGTGCACAGATTACAGAAAGTTGAATGATGTCACCATCAAGAACAAGTACCCCTTTCCAAAGATAAAGGATCTATTTGATCAGTTGACTGGAGCTCAGGTATTCTCAAAGATTGATCTTAGGACTGGTTATCACCAACTTAAGATCCTTGCAAAGGATATTCCGAAGACCGCCTTTACTACTCGCTATGGTTTATACGAGTATACGGTTATGTCTTTTGGATTAACCAATGCCCCTGCTTACTTCATGAATCTCATGAATAAGATCTTTATGAATTTCCTAGATAATTTTGTAGTTATGTTTATCGACGACATCCTTATCTACTCCAAGTCTGAAGAAGAGCATGAGCGACATCTGAGAGTTATCCTAGAAACCCTGAGAGAGCATCAGTTATATGCCAAGTTCAGCAAGTGTAAGTTTTGGTTGAAAGAATTAGGATTCTTAGGACATATTGTGTCTACCGGAAGAGTCTCTGTTGATCCCGCCAAGATCAAAGATGTCGAAGAATGGGAAGCCCCAACCACTCAAACCCAAGTACGTGCATTTCTCGGATTAGCGGGATATTACCGCAAGTTCGTAGAAGGATTCTCAAGCATAGCCCGACCAATGACCCAATTGTTGAAGAAGGACAAGAAGTTTGAATGGACAGACAAATGTGAAGCCAGTTTCCAGGAGCTGAAGAAGAGGTTGATATCCGCCCCAATTTTGGTCATGCCTGACATCAAGAAGACGTTTGATGTGTATTGTGACGCATCCAAGATTGGTCTAGGATGTGTATTGATGCAAGAAGGCAAAGTCATCGCGTATCTATCTCGACAACTGAAGCAGCATGAGCAGAACTATCCGACCCATGATCTTGAGCTAGCTGTTGTGGTTCTAGCACTGAAGACATGGCGTCATTATTTGATGGGTAATCGCTGTGAGATTTACTCAGATCATAAGAGCTTGAAGTATATCTTCACTCAGAAGGAGCTGAATATGAGGCAAAGAAGATGGATAGAGTTAATCAAGGATTATGACCTTGACATTCACTATCACCCAGGCAAAGCCAATGTGGTAGCGGATGCTCTTAGCAGATTGCCGTGTAGGCTTAACACCATGATCAAGGAGAAGCAACCCAGTTTGTATGAAGAATTAGAGCAGTTCAGAACTGAATTAGTTGGCAAAGGATTCTTAGCCAGCATTGAACTTCAACCCACTTTGATTAGCCAAATCAAGGAAGCCCAGAAGGGAAATGAAAGTATCGACGGAATCAAACGTCGTATTGGTACAGGAAAGGTACCTGGATTCACTGAAGACGAAGAAGGTGTACTGTGGTACAAAGGCCATATCTGTGTTCTAGCAGATTCGGAGCTGAAGGAGGTTATCATGAAGGAAGCTCATGATACTCTTTATTCTATCCACCCCGGAGGAACAAAGATGTATCAGGATTTGAAAGAGCAATTTTGGTGGCACAAGATGAAGAGAGAGATCGGAAGCTACATCGCCCAATGTGACATCTGCCAAAGAGTCAAAGTAGAGCATCAGAGACCTGCAAGACTGTTGCAACCATTATAGATTCTGGAATGGAAGTGGGATTCCGTCGGGATGGACTTTATCACTGGTTTACCTACTTCTAGTAGGGGAAATGACTCAATCTGGGTCATAGTTGATAGACTGTCCAAGGTAGCCCACTTTATACTTGTCAAGACCACTTACCAGAGTGCAAAGTTAGCAGAGCTATACATTGCTAGGATTGTTAGTCTGCATGGAACCCCCAAGACCATCGTATCAGATCGAGGAACCCAGTTTACCTCAAGATTTTGGCAGAAAGTCCAAGAAGGACTAGGAACCAAGTTGAACTTCGGCACAGCATATCATCCGCAAACAGATGGACAGACTGAGAGAGTCAACCAGATCCTAGAAGATATGCTTAGAGCTTGTGTATTGGAATATGGATCAAAATGGGAAGCCTGCCTGCCTTTCATAGAATTCTCATATAACAACAGTTATCAAGCTAGTTTGCAAATGGCACCATTTGAATTCCTATACGGAAGAAAGTGCCGTACCCCTTTGAATTGGTCGCAAGTAGAACAAAGTCAGATCTTCGGACCCGACATCCTTCGAAAAGTAGAAGAGAAAGTTCACAAAGTCCGTGAGCACCTCAAGACCGCCCAATCCAGACAGAAGAGTTATGCTGACAAGAGAAGGAGAGACCTGACTTTCAATGTCGGAGACTTTGTATATCTCAAGGTTTCACCATTGAAGGGAACTCAACGCTTAAGTCTAAAGGGAAAGTTAGCCCCTAGATATATCGGACCCTTCAAAATTCTGAACCGTCGAGGAGAAGTATCATATCAGCTGGAACTGCCAGAAGAGATGTCAGCCATCCACAATGTGTTCCATATCTCGTTACTTCGCAAATGTCTGGAAGTGCCCGAGAAGACTGAAGTTTTCAAGAACATTGATCACAGAGCTGTGGAAGTCAACAATGACCTGGCCTATCGAGAAGTACCCATCCGTATCTTAGAAGAAGCCTACAGAACCACCAGGACCAGGAGTATCAAGTTTCTCAAGATTCAGTGGAGCAACCATACCGAGGAAGAAGCCTATAAAACTTGACCTAATTAGAACCCTTTAGATGTCATACTATGGCATGAGATTGAACCCATCTTTTCCACCTTAGTGAACACTCTTAACTTAGTAGTTAGAGTAGATCAAAAACTTGAGTCACTTTAGATGGGAACACTTGGTGCAAATGAATTATGAAAACCTTGGAATGATGAGTCATTCTATTGAGATGTTTTGCCATGTGTTGAGAAAACACAAATGGTTGATGATGATGAAAATGTTGAGGCATGAGCCTTAACCCTTTTATAAAACTGATGGTTGGATTCGGATGCGATACCATTCCAAATTTACCGTACAACCACACTACCTGAATTGGGTAAGGCTTAGCTGGAAATTTATATGCATTAGTATTAGTTCCCTCACGGGAGAGGTCTGAGCTGAGGCTACCTCTCATGATGTCCACCTATGCAGTGCCCAAGATGACTGATGGTCATGGTTGGGAAGCCATGCTCATAGGAGAGGTGCTTATACTAGGGTGTGTAAAGGGAAGGTTATGTTTGATTATCTGCATACTAAGTATGATGATTCAGGGTTACCCCTGACAGATGTATCGAATCTTGTGGTGAAAGTGTACCACCTCTTTAGAGTGTCAAACTATTCGAATAGCCGCGTCCGTGGTTATGGACAGTTGGAATGGCCATACTGTTTTGTTGTCAGATGTTTTCTAAATACTTTGAAAAGAATGATGAATCTTGACTTGACCACAACAGGTTTGTGTTTATAACAATAGCTTTCCCACTTATGTGATTCTAGGACTTTACTTTATCTTTCTTTGCTTCTGAACTCAGCTTAGGTTTCAAACTTAACTTTATAGTTAAACTTAGAGTTAGCACTTTAACTTTGAACTATAATACTTGTTAGTGGTAGTTTGCGAGTACTTAAAGAGTACTCATGGCTTTTGTCCCTGGCTATTATCATGGCCAGACTATGAAGGAGACTATCAAGATGATGGCCAACAGGACGGCTATGATAACTAGGACCATCTGCCTTCGTCAGCATTGCCTCTGCCCCTGAAGATGGACCCCACCGCTACGCTTATCTTTTTTTTCTGCTGCTTGTTATATTAAGATTGGATCATGAGATCCTTATTTGTGTAAGACCTTATGTATGGTTTGTAATGGATGATGTACTGTGATATCCAATCCGTTATGTCTCGCAAAAATGGTAATCCTGGGATTGCGAGGTATGGCATAACGGGCATCTGGGATTAAAAACCCGGGTGTTGACAGTGAGACTTTGTTTCTAGTGTCTATTCTTGCTCCGTACAATTTAAGACTAACTTAACTCTGGTTCCATGATTAACTCCTGGAATCACTTCAATACATGTTCTTAAGAACCTATTCTTCTAACCAGAACACTAGGTCACATTACGTCGAGTATACAACATGGTTATATGGAAGAACCTATGACTGAGGAATAGGAGATGCAACACATCTCTTTCTTTCATTTAACCAGTTGGTTGTAATACTGAGATTAACTCAATGCTTCATCTAGATATACAAGTAAGAACTGCTTTCTTACCTTGTACCATTCTGTATACCTTCAGAATCTTATGTAGGCTATTACGAACATCTTCATAATCATGTCCAGAAGAATTTCGAATTTAATGTTTATTAAACTTATCAATCTATCTTAATAGATTTCAACATTGAACAATTTGTTCAACTTCATCCATATAATATTTACTAACTTAAATATTATTAATACCAATTACATCATTCATATATGTCCTCCACATATATTAGAATGGTGTCACGCTCCCACTCAAATGTATCATATATGAGATCTAGGGATTTCACTTAGCTCCCACTCAAAATATGTTTCCTACATATTTTAGTCAAGCCATTTAGCTCCCACTCAAATGCAGGTCCTCTCAACAATCTTGGACATTCCAAAATTCTTTGATCTTTCATCAAATTGATAATTGTAGTTACGAGACTCCAGCATCCATACTATTTGATATAACCTGCTTTATTGTACTAATTACAACTCTTTCTTCAATTTGGTCATTGAAGAACATGCACTTTTACAAACTTCCTACCAATTACCAATTTGGAGTAATTGCCGGTGTAAATCCAATAGACTCAAGGATCGCTACATATTGTAGTCAATCTTTTGAATTTATCCAAACATGCTTTTAAATCTTTCTTTAAGTTTTATTTCTTTCTTATGACTTTGCAGTCATTTGGAAAGATCAAGTAAACATCTTTACTTAATAAGATCAAGTAACATATTACTTTGTGATATTTAATGTAACTTAATATAGGATTTTATGACTCCTAGTCATTTCTCGCACTTAGGTCCATCATGCTTCTTTGTAGTTCGTAGGTATGTCTTGTGCAAATAACATGACAAGTGAATCAAAATATAATTCTACAAACTTGCAGGATATATTCCTGAGTCCTACTTTCTTTAGTAAAAGTAATTGAAGAAACTTTATGATCATGCATCATTAGTTTCTCCTTATGCAGAGTTTAGCCCTTGGAACAAATTTCATTGTGCTACTCTACATTTCGGATGCAAGGTCAAATACCTTGCTTATGCATTCACTTTCTTCCACCCGCGTCTTCATCAAGAACTGCTTAGAAACAAAAATACTTAGGATAACAACATGTTTGACCTTGGAGGATGTATTCATAATACACTACAAAGATTTATTTATTCACCATGATTTTGAACTATAGAAATCTCTAGAAACTCGAGCGTGCCATAACTTCTTACGGTGTTGTTTCCCTGAATCTTTTGATGTTCCTTATGTTTCAAATGAGTGTTTGCTTATTTGATCTCTAACTCTAAACGATAACTATAACCCTGTAATAGATAATTTTAGATCCTTTGTATCTAATACAATATATTACGATATTTAGACATATCAATACACTTTGAATTTGTCCAAATATCATAATTTGTGAAACATCTTTCACAAGTCCTTTTATGTTAACACTTAACTTAAACACTTTGTCATATTGATAAAATCGTATATACTTTGTATACTTGTTAATTTCAATATCCTCCTTTATTCCGAAATTATTTGAACAATTCAAATAGTTTCAAACTTGTGTTTCATTAAGTAAATACACATATTTACTTAAACTTGCCATGAAGTTTATAAAATAATGATTTCCACTATTTTTTGAAAATGTAATACATCATATGTATAAAATCCAATATTTCTTCGCATATCATTATTTTACTAGAATGAGGAGTATTAGTCATTCTGCCCAAGAAGGCATGGTTTTGCAAACTCTCTAGATCAAATATCTAAGACCCCATTTTCATTAATATGAAAACAACCAAAATGACTTAAACTACAGTTTCATTCAATATTTTAAACTTGGATATCTTTTAGCACTCTAATTCTTTATATATATAACATATACCCTTTTTCATCCATGACTCCCACTTCGA
This sequence comes from Avena eriantha, assembly GCA_910589775.1. Classification (NCBI taxonomy): domain Eukaryota; kingdom Viridiplantae; phylum Streptophyta; class Magnoliopsida; order Poales; family Poaceae; genus Avena; species Avena eriantha. The sequence goes on from OU342741.1 coordinate 44,096,508, forward strand.
TCAACCCCGTTTGAGACTTCTCAACTCTGTCACGAACTCATGATGGTGAACTATTCATATTTCACGATATAACCCCTAATGACATCTTTGTGATAAGGAAGAAGAGAATTGCAACACCCCATTTCCACAAAATTGTCCACATCCCACATCGTATGTGCGGCGTTCATGACACTAATGCAAAATCACTAAGTGATTCTCCAAGATCCCTTTTCTTCCACTTTGGAAGGAAACTCATCCAATGGCTCATACTTTATGTGGATGATCTATGTGAAAACACAATCATACTCTAGCCTAGCCTGCATCGAATGGAGCATAGCTTCATTGGACGGTAATGGAGAAAACACACAATATCATCAATGGAGGAGAATCCATTGGATGACATTTGCAGATTCATCAGACTATCTGTTTGGTCCGCAGCATAGAAAACAAAAAAATTCCTACGATGTGAACTACACGCCAAGATCTATCTACTAGGTGCAAAGCAACGGGTGGACATACATCCAACGAGAACTTACCCTCGAAGACAACGAGTTTTGTTAACGAGTAGGAACTCGTGGTTGATGTAGTCGGTACACTTGCCGATCTCAAGATCGTGAGGAAGTCCAGCAGGTCCGGCTCCAGCACGTCCATCAGATCCAGCTCCAGCAGCACCAAGTCCAGCACCGCAAAGCAGCGATGCATCCGTGATCGCACACACGTCCGGTACCCCGACAACCTCCGTCCCTCGCTCCAGCAAAGCAGCGGAGGCAGCAACTCCTTTCCAGATAAAGCCACCGGGAACATGTATCTCGCTAATCCGAGACCATGGGGGAATAATACTAGAGGGGGAGAGAGATCCTTCACAAGGAGGTGTGTGTGAGAAGTGAGGAGAGGGTGGCCTTTTATAGGAGGAGGAGGGGGTGCCCCTCCTTCATGGCCGGCGCATGGAGGAGGTGCCTCTTCACCTCCTCCATTCATGTGGTGGCAACCCCTCCACATTAAAATGCCTCTTCACATTCCCTTTTAAAGTCTCCACTTTAAATGCATTAAATTTCTCCAAATTTAATGCTCTCTCATTTAATAAAACTCTTTTATTATTTTTATTCAGAATTTTGTTAATTACTTTAATTAAAGAACATTCACATAAAACCCCCTGCAACATTTCAATATTACATGCAGAACCAATTTCAGCAATTTCACCCGAAACAGTTTCGGTGTCTATTGAAATAATTCCAGCGCTTTCTTAAATCTTTATCTAAAACATATTTGCTCCAAATGGTGTCGGTATCCCTTAAGTGTGTCACCCTACGGTTCGCGAATAATGCAGACATGATCGAGACCCCTCTCCGATCAATAATCAGCAGCGGGACCTGGAGATCAATACTGACTCCTACACATTCAACGATGACTTCTGTGATCGTGAGAACCTTTAACGCTAGTAACTAAATCCCTTTGTCTCGCGATATATTACATGTCCGAGATTCGATCATCGGTATCTCCATACCTAGTTTGATCTCGTTTCTGACATGCACTCTTTTCTCATTCCCGTGATATAACATTCTAGTGATCACATCACTTGCTTGCAAGCTATCTTAATGTGATATCACCGAGAGGACCTAGAGTATATCTATCCGTCATCGGGATTGACAAATTCCACTCTTGATCCATGAGCCTCAACATAACACCTTTGTAGCACTGAACCCATCTTTATAGTCACCCTGTTATGGTGTGACATTTGATGTTATCAAGATACTCTTCCGATGTTAGCAAATAACATGATCTCATGGTCTAAGGATAAAGATTACTTCGTATGATGTTATAGCAATATAAACATAATGACTTTGATCGTAATGCTATACTTCGGATGAATGTTCAGCACATCATTCCACCAATGTTGTGACCTCGTTATTAACAACATCCAATGTCCATGATCAGGAAACCTTGATCATCTTGTTAATCAACGAGCTAGTCTATAAGAGAGGCATAACTAGGAACCCTTTTTGTTTATTAAACACACATGTATTGACGTTTCCGATCAATACAATTATAGCATGCAAAATAAACATTTATCATAAACATGGAATAAGAAAATAACCACTTTATTATTGCCTCTCGGGCATATTCCCTTCAGTCTCCCACTTGCACTAGAGTCAATAATCTAGTTTGAAAAACTTTGCGTATTGAACACCTATGGCTTTCTTGTGTTGCATATACACTATTGCTAGTGGTTAACATAATCTCCGGATCTGATAGTTTCAGGTCCGTGTGTATTTGCATGTCTTTGCGTCTCTACGCATCACTCATTCTCAAATTTGGTCCTTTGGTGAGACCTTTAGTTCATTCGGCTCAAAATATGTTGATATTATTGTCACACAATATATCTTCATAGTATTAGCCCACTTTGAACCACACCTAGTTTGATAACAAACTACTTAACACAAATGCCCTCATTTGCTGCTACTATAGCAGTTATATCCTTAGCCTTTTGTTGTAGTATCCGTCACAATGTCTCAACTTTGGAACTCATCCAAATCCATCATGGAACATCCTTTCCATTAAATTGTGCCACCCATAGTCTAAATTGAGATAAATTTAATTTGTATCTTGTGACAAAACTAGTATCAATGTAACACTTTACAATGAACTACCTTTAACTATTTGTCACTTATACATTATATATTCTTAGTTCTTCCAAAGCTCATAAGAATATCTTTACATTGTCCAATGATCATCTTATGAATCATTCTGGTATATGCTCATAACATTTAGAGCATAGGACATTCTGGATATATACATATCATGGTATAATCGATCAAAATCTTCATGTGATTTTACTCACCAAGTGTTGAAACACTTGAATTTTGATATAATCCTTTCCATGCAGCAAGAACCTTTCTTGTTGTTTCCATATTGAACCCTTTCAATATCTCATATATGTATGTCTGGCACAACCATATTTGTGCCTTAATCTATCCATATAGATATTGATGCCAAATATTCCGGGTTTGCCCAAGTCTTTCATCGAAATCTTGTTTTAATGAAATTCTTAACTTGTGTCAATACAAGATACATCATTTCCAATCAAAAATATGTCCTCTACATAATGTATTAGAAATATGTCTTAGCGCTCCCACTTAATTTCTTGCAAATGCAAGCATCTTCATCATCTTCGATGAATTTAAACTCTTTTAACAGTTTCATCATGGTGAAGATTCCAACTCCGCTATGCTTACTTCAACTATTGAAGTTGACATGCCCTTTTAGCACCCTTTGAATTAAAAAACCCTTCGGACCATGTCATGTACATGTCCTAGGTTACCGTTCTATTAGAAGAACCTTGTTTTGTTTATTCAACTACCATATACCAAATTATATGTAGTGGTTGCTACATTAATCCGTCAAGACTATATATCGCTATGAAAGATCAAATCTTGTCATAGTCAACTCCTTGAACATTGTCGTAAACTTCTTTCCGACATGTCGACTATTTCATACATGTTAAACATCCATGTCTTATTTCTTTATAGATCCAAACACGACCGATAGGCTTCACGCCTTTCCGGAGGGTCTTCCAAGTTCAGAAACTTGATTTCTCGTGTATGGATACTATCACGGATTCTATGCCATCTAGTCATTCTATGGAGTCAGGGCCCATCATCGCTTCTTTGCATGTAGTCGGTTCATCATTGTCAAAACAATAACGACTTGCTTATCAAATCTTACTATTTGATTCTTACCGACCCACGCGGTTCTATAGGAACTCTAATCTCCAAGATCACACCTTTTGTAATCACGAGAGCCATGAGCATTGTGGCTACCACCGGGACACTTTCCGGCGCTGCGCTACTTATCAAAGTTCTATTGTCCTCCCACTTAACTTTTCACGAAAAATTCCTTCTCAGGAAACTTGACGTTCCAAGTAACAAACTCTTTTGTCCTCGATATTATGGAGAAATTCCCAACAAATTCTTTGGGATAACCTACAAAGACGTGTTTATCCGACTTTGGTTGTAAACATTTTACTTATGCATAGCATACCAAAATTTAAGAAAAGACAATTCGGGTTTTATCCCAAACCATAACTTATATGGTGTCATTTCAACGGATCACGATGGTGCTCTTTTCAGTGTAAAAGCGGTAGTCTCTAAAGCTTCAATCTTTAAAACATAATGGCATTTTTATAAATGACACCTTTGATCTTACCATGTCAAACATGGTTTGATTTCATCTCTCGAATATGCCATACTCCTATGGTTTACCGGGAAATCCAAATTCATGGAACAATTCCTCAAATCTTAGGTGTTTTGGTAAACATGTAACTCAAATATCTTCCTTCACGATCAAATCATAAACTCTTTTATTTTCTTGTTACAATGATTTTTCACTTCATCTTGAAAGTCTTTGAACAACTTTCAAATGTTTCATACTTCTTCCTTATTAAGTAAATATACAGATATATTCACTCAAATTTTTGAAGAAAGCATCTGAAGCAAAAAAGATCCATCGCATATGGCTACACATAATGGACTATGCACATCAGCATGCACAATTTCCAATAAGCTAGTCATCCGTTCCTCTCTAGCCTATGGACGGAGTTTCAATTATCTCGAGGAAAGTCTCACATGCGTCAATTGATCAAAATCAAAGACTCCAAAAATCCATCAACATGGAGTTTCTTCATGTTTTCTTTCAAATATAATTTAAACAGCGATGTCACTTCATAAGTGATCTTCAATCATTTGTCTTGCGACATTTTAGCAATAGTGTTTATGGATGTGATTTCTCCTACTAGACTTGTAAAAGTTTATCCATCATTTATGGAATACGGTAATTATTTGAATAGCCATTGTTCTCATAATACCGGAACAAAATAACAATTATTTAAACAAATCTTGAAGGCTTGGTTTGATGACAACGAAAAACACAATAAGACTTTATTTGTTTTCGATGAACATCATCACTCATTCTCTTGCTAGTTACTTAGGCCATTGTAGTTCATGAATTGCGTTGTCCTGTATGACACTTCATACCAACCAATTCGGTATCCAATACCTAAGAACCACATTTTTTAACAAGCAAGGAATACAGCCATAACATGTATATCTTCTATATACCTAAGTTGGACATCTCCAACCTTTTATTTTCTACCAAATATTTTATAGATTCTCCTTCAGCAATTCCTTTTCTTTTAAAAGAATCTATCAACATCAATAGTGGTGTCATCAACATGACACCTGGTACAAAGCGTATATAGTCAAGTACTAATACCTTTGGACTTGCACTTTGAAGTGGATCACCATCATCAAATGTTTGGTGTTCTTTCAAAAAATCATTCTTTAGTAATCTATTAGTGTAGTAAACATTTTACTTACATCTTCTATTCATACTTATCATGACAACTTTCATGATCAAGCTACTATAGCTTATAAGGAAGAATCACGAGTATAATATCAGTTCCCAAAACCTTTTTGGTAGATTCGGATGCCTAGCATCTCCATCCTTCACAAATTCTCATACAATATGAGACATGTATTTTGCTAAATTATACTCTATCATAATGCAACCAAAAAACATTGTTTCAGATATCACAATATCTTTCACACATGATGGTTTCTGAAACAATTTTCAGCTCCAATATAATCTTGATATTAAAACAACTTTTTGAATATCAATAATCATGGAGGCAAACATGATACTTTAGATACTAACATTGGAATTCTTACTCTTGATTTAATACTACTTATTAAACTTCATGGAGTAAATAGAGTTTGCTGAAAGTTTGCAATAGGACTTATAAAATTTAAATTGACATTCAAAACAATATGATACCAGTTCGTAAAGTAAATATCCAGAATTCTATAGTTCTATTATCTCAAATAAAAACTAAGCCTAAGGTAGAAAACGAATGCCAATGACTACAACAAACTATGCAAATTCACTTTGATTTGATTTATGACAAATTGAGTTCGACTAATACAAATTACTAATGAACTCCCACTCAAAAACGACATCCCTCGTGTCTTTTTGGTGATTACATGAACCAAATCCACTACACCAAGTCCGATCATCATGTGAGTTGATGTAGCTTCAAAGGCGAGCATCTATATGGGCATCATATCAACTATATGACTCATGCTTAACCTTTCGGTCCGTGTTCCGAGGCCATGTCTGTACATGCTAGGCTCGCCAAGTAAGAACCTTAGTATTCGCGTGTGTAAAACTGTCTTACACCCGTTCCTATGAAAGCGTAGATTCGAGTACACCCGATCATCACGTGATGTCTCGAAACACGATCCATAAAATGGTGCATACTTAAGGAAGAACACATTTTATCTTGATATTTAAATGAGGGATCATCTTATAATGCTACCAAAAGCGCCAAACTAGCAGTATAAGATGCTAACATCTAATGTGTAAAGTGAGATGATATGGTCCATGCATTTGATCTCTATCACTTGCATCGTGGAATGATCTCTATCATTCCTTTGTGTGTAATGCCAAGGTCTATGGAACTTACACGTTGAGTGTGTTGTAAGAGTATCTATCATACATCTACTTACAACAATACCATATCAAGACACTAGCCCAGCAACGATCTAAACTAGACGCCTCTAATTTATCAATTGCAAGTTTTACGTGGCTTAGGGCTTTCGGAGATAGATCCGTTCTCACCTACGAACATGAACCACAACGAGGATAACCAAGTTATTAGCAACTCGTTGTAAATCAGATATTGACTATAGTAGGAGAGACAGACACCCGCCAGCCACTTATGCAAAACAAGTTGCATGTCAGTCGTGGAACCGGTCTCCTGTACGATGACATGTAAGGTTGGTCCGGGCCGCTTCATCCCACTATGCCACCAATATCCAAAATACATGGAAGATGAAATAACATGATCATCATCGCCCATATATAAACATATGTGTACTACCCATGCAAAGCACCTACGCATAGATCAGGCTCTGATACCACTGTTGGGTCCGCGGCATAGAAAACAAAAAATTTCCTACGATGTGAACTACACGCCAAGATCTATCTACTAGGTACAAAGCAACGGGTGGACATACATCCAACAAGAACTTACCCTCGAAGACAACGAGTTTTGTTGACGAGTAGGAACTCGTGGTTGATGTAGTCGTACACTTGAGGAAGTCCAGCAGGTCCGGCTCCAGCACGTCCATCAGATCTAGCTCCAGCAGCACCAAGTCCAGCACCGCAAAGCAGCGGTGCATCCGTGATCACACACACGTCCGGTACCCCCACAACCTCCGTCCCTCGCTCTAGCAAAGCAGCGGAAGCAGCAACTCCTTTCCAGATAAAGCCACCGGGAACATGTATCTCGCTAATCCGAGACCATGGGGGAATAATACTAGAGGGGGAGAGAGATCCTTCACAAGGAGGTGTGTGTGAGAAGTGAGGAGAGGGTGGCCTTTTATAGGAGGAGGGGGGTGCCCCTCCTTCATGGCCGACGCATGGAGGAGGTGCCTCTTCACCTCCTCCATTCATGTGGTGGTAACCCCTCCACATTAAAATGCCTCTTCACATTCCCTTTTAAAGTCTCCACTTTAAATGCATTAAATTTCTCCAAATTTAATGCTCTCTCATTTAGTAAAACTATTTTATTATTTTTATTCCGAATTTTGTTAATTACTTTAATTAACAAACATTCACATAAAACCCCCTGCAACATTTCAATATTACATGCAGAACCAATTTCAGCAATTTCACCCGAAACAGTTTCGGTGTCTATTGAAATAATTCCAGCGCTTTCTTAAATCTTTATTTGAAACATATTTGCTCCAAATGGTGTCGGTATCCCTTAAGTGTGTCACCCTACGGTTCGCGAATAATGCAGACATGATCGAGACCCCTCTCCGATAAATAATCAGTAGCGGGACCTGGAGATCCATACTGACTCCTACACATTCAACGATGACTTCTGTGATCGTGAGAACCTTTAATGCTAGTAACTAAATCCCTTTGTCTCGCGATATATTACATGTCTGAGATTCGATCATCGGTATCTCCATACCTAGTTTGATCTCGTTTCCGACATGCACTCTTTTCTCGTTCCCGTGATATAACATTCTAGTGATCACATCACTTGCTTACAAGCTATCTTAATGTGATATCACCGAGAGGGCCCAGAGTATATCTATCCGTCATCGGGATTGACAAATTCCACTCTTGATCCATGAGCCTCAGCATAACACCTTCGTAGCACTGAACCCATCTTTATAGTCACCCTGTTACAGTGTGACGTTTGATGTTATCAAGATACTCTTCCGGTGTTAGCAATTAACATGATCTCATGGTATAAGGATAAAGATTACTTCGTATGATGTTATAGCAATATAAACATAATGACTTTGATTGAATGCTATACTTCGGATGAATGTTCATCACATCATTCCACCAATGTTGTGACCTCGTTATTAACAACATCCAATGTCCATGATCAGGAAACCTTGATCATCTTGTTAATCAACGAGCTAGTCTATAAGAGAGGCATAACTAGGAACCCTTTTTGTTTATTAAACACACATGTATTGACGTTTCTGATCAATACAATTATAGCATGCAAAATAAACATTTAGCATAAACTTGGAATAAGATAATAACCACTTTATTATTGCCTCTCGGACATATTCCCTTCACTATCTCCTAATGGTTCTTATATCAAGAAGACAAGATTATCTATTGCGAGGATATCCCTCGGGCATGGGTATTAACCTTTGAAGTTGGACCCTTTCTAAAGTTTCACAATAGCAATAAATTCCCATGGTCTCAAAGGACCTTTATGGGATAAGTCAAGATCTACTGAGATATTTGCAAAAATACATCTAGACTAAGTTCATAATATCAGTTCAATTCTATAATTGAGCTCCCACTAAAATTGTCATACCTTGGACGATTTTAGCGACCACACGATCCCTTTACACCATATCATCCCCGATCATCACAACCTTTGATATGGCTGCCAGGGTGGACTATATCCGTTGATCACATCAACCATGTGACTCATGCTCGATATTTCAATATCCCATGTTCCAAGGGCCATGTATGTACATGCTAGGCTTGCCAATTCAACCTTAGTGTATTCGCTATGCATACATGGCTTGAACCCACCGTATGCGAACGCAGAGATGTCTAGCACCTGATCATCATAGCCTGCTTCATAACTGTGAACTTTCTTGGTGGTTGCGCACTAAAGGGAGAACACTGAAGTTGGTATTAACAGGGGTCATCTTATACGATGCTACCATTGGTATCTAATACTAGCACACAATAAGATGTAAAATTGGTATCAACATCACATGTATAACAATGATATGATATGGTCCTTCTTGCATCTTGATCTCTATCGAGAGCTCCGACATGATCTCCATCTTGTCACTAGTTTGACGCCAAGTCCACGATGCCACCAGGAGGTCATCCATCGGAACAATGACTATTACTATACTACTTAGCAACAGAAAAGTGAACTACTTTACCTTCATAACGACCAAGAACAACTTTACCGTCGTAACGACCAAGACCACATAAAATCACAAGCCCTTCTGCAAAATAAAGTTAGATGCCTCTACTTTATCTTTTCCAATTGTTACGTGGCTATTAGGGCTTTCGCAATAGAACCGTTTCTTATCTATAAACTTTCCAACCACAACATGGATCCAGAAGTTGTCTCTACTACACCCCTATCGGGGCCCTCTGTTGTAAATGCCATATAAACTATTGAATGAGAGACAAACACCCGCTAGCCACTTATACAATACAAGCCATATGTTGAGCATGGAACCAATCTCGCGTAAGATTACGCGTAAGGTCGGTCCGCGCTGTTTCATCAATAAATACCACGATATAAAAAAAGTACACATTAGAGGGTAACAACTAAAGGATCAATGCCCGCACAAGCCACGTGTGTATTGGTCGTACATCATTCCTACGCATAGATCAGATCTGATACCACTGAAGGGGGTCCATGGCAGAAAACAAAAAAATAATGCGTTGGAATGCCCAGACACCTAGGATCTATCTATGTAGTATGCAGCAACGACCATGCATATAGAATACATACCCTTGTAAGCCGTACATGGTTAACATTCTGAGAGGAACATTTTTGATGTAGTCGTACCCATAGCCGACTTCAAGGTCGCGAAGCTCCTCGCGGGTCACACCTTGGTCCATCTTTATCGTACAATAGCTCTAGCTCACGACATCCAAGATCCATAAATGGCGGATCCTTGAGGTTTCGTACACATATGATGTACGATGACGACCACCGGTTCCCTTATCCCTGCCGGGAGTGCGGAAGTAGATCCCCTGGATGGAATCCCTGCAGCGCAATGGAATGCTGCAGGTGCGTCGAATTTTGTAGACGTTCCTTCCTAGGATGAACCCATCGCAGAGAACAACGAGAGATTTCCCTGAGGAAAGTGCCTAGGGAAATGTTTGATTGGTGTGTTTAAATACCACCCATGGGAACCCCTTTATATAGGTGGAGGATGGGTACTCCTTCCATTGGGTGTCCCATGTGGGACTAAAGAATAAAGGACTAAAGGAAAAAGAGGGAGGGGTAGCCGGCTGGGCCTAAAAGCCCTAGCCCAACAGCAACTGGCGGCTGCAGCAAGAGGTGGCGGGGTGGGTCGTCTTCCCCCACGCGTATCGATCGCACAGCGGCGGCGGCAGCCCTCAATGTGGCCCCAGGTAGGTCGACCACCCCCCGTGGTCATAGCTTCTGTAGCTATGGCGGTAGTACATAGCGGCCATGCTCGGGTGGTCGGTTGCGGCCATGGCCCGCTAGCCCCCATGTGATGCGCACCTTATCACCCAAGATGGGCCGAGCGGATATGTCCCGAGAGCGGCGCTCGCAGCATGCTGCCCCGGACAGTGCTTAGAAGTTGTCCGCCCTTGTGGGCTGGTGTAGCGCGTCCCAACTGCCAAATTGGTTGTTGTTTGTTGTTCGTTTGCCCTTTTCTAGGGTGGGTTCTTCTTGGGCCAATTCCCTCTTGGGTTTTGGCCTACTGAGAAAGTTGCCCTATAAATTTTAATTTTAATATCAATTTAATATATATTAATTCATAGTTAACATATAATAAAAGCATATTTACCCGAAAAACTTTTTGGTCCCTTTTTCCTTTCTCTTCCTCCGAACAACTACGGATCTTTTATCTTCGAAACGATTCCAGTTTCTCTTTCCCTAAAATGATTCCATATTATAGAAGATCTCTAGCTCATTGTACCGTTAAGTGTATGTCCGCAATGGCACAGGGAACGTCACAGACATGATCTCCTCTCATATCAATGATCATTAGCGGGACCAGGATTCCCATAATGACCCTCGTGCACTCCACAAAGACGATGTCGTTTGAACCGTTGATGCATGTAAAATGCATACATAAACTTCGTAGTTTGTTGATATGAACTCCCACATATTTGCATCATATTAGTAGTTATTACCAATGTTCTTAGTGATTTTGGGGATTTTCTAAACAAATCCCTCTCTTTTGGTTTTAACTGTGTCTGGCAGAAAAACCTTCTGTTACTGTTTTTGACTTTCCAGAAGCTACAGAACTCGAAACAGGCTAGATCAACAAGAGTTGTTAGGTAATTTCCATACAAATCTAACAAGCTAAACTAGTTCTTGAGGTTACCAACAAGCTTAAAATAGAAGCCCATTTACTTTAGGGCACATCACTGGTGCTATCTCAGCCACCGAAACTCCGACGTCGTCGATTCCACCGTCATTTGCTACGTTTTGACCTAAAACTATCTATATATACCCCTGGCATACTTTATAGAGATGGACAAAGGTGGATATCAAAAACCAAGTAACAGAGAGCAAGTAGGCCACCTCTCAGAGGAAGATTGGAGGGGGGACCGCTGCCGGAATCGCCTCCGGCTGCTGCTCCTCCTTCACCAATGTCTCCTCATCACTCTCCATGATGATAGGGGAGTAGTCCACCCCTAGACTATGGGTTTATGGTGGTAACTTCATCTAATCTCTCTATGTACGATCACTGTTGAAGTCCATATGATGTGCCTAGCATGAGTATGGATCTATCTATGTAATTCCTATGGTGGATATTGTGATATGAGATAATACTTGGCATGCATTTACCGTTGTGTTGGATCTTTGATAGTTTGTCATACTTTGAAAATATTTTATGATGCATGTAATGGTTTGATCTATACAAAATGCCTTATTTATTCATGTCATGAGGTGACTGACACCACCAAGTGGAGGTAGATGAGAGAGATGTGGTAATGCACACAACATATGAATCATTGCACTAGTGTTTGAAATGTTTTCCATTAAGAAGTATGATGTATGTAGGTAAGGGGTGACCGGGTGACGGTGACATATGTATTGACTGACAGAATGCAGCCAAACATCCTTTATCTAGGGGTAAAAGGGGGAAGTATGATGTGTGGTGTGACAATAACCAAATGCTAGCCTTATTACAAGGGTGACCTAGTAGCACAAAGGAGTGCTTCTTTCTATGTTTTAAGACATATAGCCACCATAAAGTTACCATTAAAACATGACAATTGTGTGTGATTTTATTATCTATAACATGATCATCACCATAGATGGAGAGAGGATTGAGTGAACCCATGGACCCATGTTCATTGTTCCTATAAGAGAAAGCCTTTGTCTCGTCCTCTTGCATTGAAGAGGATTGAGACACTTTACATTTTTTGCTTTGTTACATTACACTTCCAAGTATTAAATCGACCATCTTGTTCCTTAAACTTGTTTAGTGCATAATCAACTAAAACTTGTGACACTTTAGTTGTAGAGAATAGATAACTTTTCCTTCTTGCTCCTGTGGATTAATACCCTACTTCCACATTGAGAGGTACTACAGTGATCCCCTACTCTTGGGGGTTATCAACCGTAAATGTCGAGTCCAATTCCCTTTGTTTTTTCGATACGACTTGTCTGAGATCGGGTCATCGGTATCATATACCTTGTGTAATCTCGTTACTGACAAGTTTTGTTTCACTTCTTCCCGTGATATTCCATCCCTGTGACCTAGTCACATGTTGCAACATTATGGATGTAATCTCACCAAGTTGGTTGTGTGTATCTTCCCGTCATGTAGGTGAACAAATTCATACCTTAAGAACATAGGCCTCAACTATTCCTCTAGAATACCTAACACACACCTTTATGCCCACCCAGTTACGGTCATGACGTTTGATGTGATAAAAGCAGCCTCGGGAGATAGTGGTTAATATGATCTCACGGTCTAAAGAGAAGGAGGCTACACTTCTAACTATTGCAACAATGAACCTTGTGACTTGATCGTGCTGCAATAACTATCTGTGGGAAATGTCCATCATATCATATATGACTTGTTAACTAGCATAAATTCTCCATGATCAGGAAACCTTGATCATGGGTTGCCCAATGAACTAGTATAAGTATAGGCTACTAGGGACTTAGTCCGTTTCATACCACCCTGTATCGATGTTTTTGCTTGATACACTTATAGCACAATATCAAACTATTACAAACTAATTGAGATATGATAATAAAACCCATTTATTATTTGCCTCTAGGGTATATCTCCTTCAGTTGAACCCTCCAAGCTTCGTTGGTTTCGACTCCTTCTTGCTGTTTCTATGTTTCTGTGACGCTCCCCTCAAGGATGCCATGGGGGACCCTTTATATAGTAGTTTTTAGGTCAAACCAAGTCGGTGGGTAAAATATCGAAGCGAATCGGAGGGTCGAGGGCCAAAAGGAACCAGGTGGCACGTGCAACCCTACTAGGTGTGCCACATGGGATCTTTTGGGCCTCCAGGCCTCTTTCGTGAGGTCCAAGCACCCCAGATCATCGTCTTCCTGAAATATTGGCTTTCCCAGAACCTTAGCTCCAATGGACTTCGTTTAGGTTCCTAAAAGATCAAAATACACAAAATAAGGTTTTCCTGTCCTGCAAAGTTATAACCAAAATAAATGGGATCATTGGTAAATACCCAAAAATCAATATAAAACATGGTTATTACATTCTAAATGTTGTAAATATGTGGGAATATGTGTCAATAAACAACAAAGTTCATGGATGCATTTTACATGCATCACTACATCTCATAGTAAATCATCACGTGGATTTGTTCCATGCCCTTGTCTCTCTAGACAATGTACTCTCATAGTTGGTGGTGTACTCTTTAACTATGATCAGGAACTTGATCATCACTCAACAACATGATCTAGTCCTAGAGCCTCGACTAGGAATATCTTGGTGGTTCATTTTTACTACACCTGCATGTGATGGTTCCTTTGATTCTTGATACATTGCAAATGTATCTATAATTTTTGATGTTCCATGCTTGGTTTTATCTGCTTTCTTATGTTTTGTTCCAACTTTGGAGTAATTTTCATATGATTTCTTGGACTAACCTATTAACAAGAGCCATAGTGCCAGTTGCATGTTTTCTGCTGTTTTTGGTTCCAGAAAGTCAGAAAATGAATATTCTCGGAATTGGACGGGACAAAAGCCAAAGTTGATATTTTACCGGAAGACTCACGGAGCCAGAAGACGAGACGGAGAGGGGCCACAGGGCAGCCACACCATGTGGTGGCACGGGCTAGCCCTGGCCGCGCCACCAGGTGGTGTGGGCCCCCTGGCCACCCACCGACCTTGCCCTCTAGCCTATAAGAAGCCTCCTGATGCATAAACCCTAAATAGTCAAGCCTCCAGCCATAAAAAGTTCCGCAGTGCTGCCGCCACTGAAAAGGAGATCCGGGGAACAGAAATTCTCTATTCCGGCACCCTGCCGGGACGGGGAAGTGCCTCCGGAGCCATCACCATCGATCTCCACCACCATCTCCATCACCGTTCCTGATTCCCATGATGAGGAGGGAGTAGATCTCTCTCGAGGCTAAGGGTTCTACCGGTAGCTATGTGTTCATCTCTCTCTCTATGCATGATCTTATTGAGATCATGAGCTTGTAATCTATAGATCTACCTTGCTACTCAAGTGCTTTATTAGATCTCCGCTCTCCCCATGTGTGTGAAAGTGACAGCGTGCTCACCATGGTGGCACTTAGGCTAGAGATTACAAATACTTGTTATGAGTTATATTTGGAGTTGGATGTTTCTATGAAATTGTGGTGTTTGTTGGACTCATCTAGTACTCAAGGTGACAATGTGGGGTTTTCTAGATGGGAAAGTCTTACTTTGAGGTGTGTTGTTATAGCCCTACCATCGATTAGAGTGTCCAACCGGAGAGTAGTTAAGAGTAGTATCATGAAGATAATATATTTATGGGAGAGTGTTCACTAGTGAAAGTATGATCCCTAGGCCTTGTTTCTAAGCATTGAAGCACCGTTTCCTACTAGATCTGTTACATGTTTGCTTGCTGCCATCTTTATTTCAGTTTGCTTTTAGTCTCTTCCACGCCATCAAGTTATCTTCTATCACCATTACCACTTGTATTTTACTATCTCTTCGCTGAACTAGTGCACCTATACACCTGACAAGTGTATTGGGTGTGTTGGGGACACAAGAGACTTCTTGTATCTTGATTGCAGGGTTGCTTGAGAGGGGATACCTTTGACCACTTCCTCCCTGAGTTCGATAAACCTTGGGTGATCCACTTAAGGGAAAACTTGTTGTTGTTGTACAAACCTCTGTACTTGGAGGCCCAACAACTGTCTACAAGAATAGAAGTGCGTAGACATCAAGCTATTTTCTGGCGTCGTTGCCGGGGAGGTAAGGTAAAAGGTATTCACACCGGAGGATTAAAGAAGAAGAACCTCCCACGGCAAACGCCTATTTTCTGGCGTCGTTGCCGGGGAGGTAAGGTAAAAGGTACTCACATCCTCCGGTGTGAGTGCTCGAAGTTATTTCCTTTAGATTCTGCAATTTTGTCTTTTTGTTTCTTGTTTTCACTAGTTAGGCTTAATGTAAAACAACAACAAAATTAGAGAGCTTTATAGTATTTATCTTGAGTTAGGATATGAAGTGTTTGAAGAGAAAATTAAAAAACCTATGGAACTTTATTTGCATGCTAATAGCAATGTTGTTAGTATGAACTCTTTGGACACCATTATTGCTAATGTTATGGAAAAGTCTAAGCTTGGGGAAGCTAGTCTTTATGAAAATGATCTTTTTAGTTCCCTAGCTTTGGAAGATAGCTATTCTATTACTTATGATGATACAAAACCTCCAATATATGATGATTACAATGATGATTATGGTATTTTCAGTCCACCTACTATTGAGGAGGAAATTAATTATGATTACAATATGCCTCCTATATTTGATGATTATGGTGATGAGAATGATAGCTATTTTGTTGAATTTGCTCCCACTATGATTAATAAGAAGGATTATTCTTATAGGGAGAGTAATAATTGTTTTATGCATGTGGCTCATGATAAGAATGTTTTATGTGATAGTTATATTGTTAATTTTATTCATGATGCTACTGAAAGTTATTATGAGAGAGGGAAACATGGTTTTATGTATCTCAACAATATTAAGTTTCCCCTCTTTATGTTGAAAATTTTGAAGCTGCACTTGTTTTGCTTTCCTATGCTTGTTGCTTTGTGCTTTCACGACTTGTTTATTTACAAGATTCCTATGCATAGGAAGTGGGTTAGACTTAAATTGCTTTGAATTTGCTTCTTGATGCTCTCTTTTACTTCAATTCATATTTTCTATGTGAGCATCTTCTCAAACTATCATGCCTAACTTAAAGGCATTAAAGAAAAGTACTTATTGGGAGATAACCCAAAAGTTTTAGATGAGTCTTGGAAGTTATTACCTCTGTAATAACCTCTCCTTATCCTTTTTATTTGCTTTTTGTGCCAAGAGTAACCTCTAATGAGAGAGAAGTAACTATTGGGAAAGTTGTTGTCCCGAAACAGATTTCTATGCTTCACCATAAAAAATCGTGTAAAATCTCTGTACGTCTTTTTGAGGCGCGAATTTTTGTGCTT
Organism: Avena eriantha; assembly: GCA_910589775.1. Classification (NCBI taxonomy): domain Eukaryota; kingdom Viridiplantae; phylum Streptophyta; class Magnoliopsida; order Poales; family Poaceae; genus Avena; species Avena eriantha. The sequence goes on from OU342741.1 coordinate 44,113,447, forward strand.
ATATCCCAGGTTGTTATCTAACTTTCGTTAGTCCAACACTTTTTGATTTGAGCAACAGAAGGTATTCGAAAAAATTCGTCTTTACCTGCTTGTCTGTTTTGACAGATTTCTGCCATTTTCTGCATTTGCTTCTTGTTGGTTCCTTTTTGAGATCTTTTGGGGAATTGAGCTTTTATTATTTTTGAGGAAAGTACTACAGTAGCTAGTGTTCTAATGGAAGTTTATTTGGTGTTGGAACTGAACCTTAAGACTTATTTATTTTGAGTGCACTAATGTTGCTAATAAAGATTGTGTGAAGTTTTGTATGAAGGAAAATTTTCAGGTGTATGGAAGGAATGAGTAATGTGATGAAGGATGGACTAAAGCTCAAGCTTGGGGATGTCACACGTGTCACCCCAGGAAATATCCAAGAAGTACAAGTGTCAAAGCATGGGGATGCCCAATGCATCCCCTTCTTCATCAATAAAAATCCCAGGTTTCTTCCAAACGCTTCATTTTTATTGTTTCATGCACAGTTGTGTTGTTCTTGGAGCGTCTTTTTTTCGTTTTCGTTTTGGTTTTTTGTTTGCTTGGTTTTCTTAGTTTTCTGAATAAAATTGGTTGGACCCCCTCTTTCATACATTGGTTTTCAAATAAGTTTGGTTTGGTTTGGAAAAGAGTAGGAAAGTTCATTGCTTAAGTGGTAAAGAGAGCTTGTTTTTGACGGTGGCCTATGCTTTGTCATGCCATTCTTGATATTTTTTTGGCTTTATGCTTAGTATTCTTTGTTGTAGCATGACTTGTTATAAACAATTGATATTGCTTAATGTGCCTTGGATGAATCATGTGTTGTTTTAGCATATTAAAGCATATTATAGTGGTATTCTCCTTTGATGCTTTATTTGGGTTGACTTGGCACATGCTCACACCATGTTATGACTATCTCAAGTCACTTAAGCCTTTATGATCCTTTAGTTTTCAACTTGTAGTATCACTTTATGCTATGATCAATGATGTTTTGTCGCTCTGCATGATTATGGCCATTATTGCTCTCTTAGTTTGTCGCTCCCAGTCTTTTGCTAGCCTCCACAACAAAGTATGAGTTCCACTCATGCATCCAACTCCCTAAACCAAGTTATTCCAAAGAGTCCACCAAACCTACCTACTAGCTTATGCTATTCCAAGTATATTCATGCTTTTGTTTACCTTCCAAATTAAACTTGTTATGAGAAAACTAGTGATTAAAGCTCTCACGAACTTGATGGCACACTTTACTTTTTTGCATCTAATAAACTTGAACCATTGGGTCCTTCTTTGTTGAGTATATGCTTGCGCTTTATAAGTTGAAATTAGCAGAACCATGTTTCATGGGGAACGCTTTCAACATTGCACTTGTACTTTGTACCCTGTTGATATCATGTTCTTTTGCTTATGGATCCCGACGGTGTGAAATAAAAGTGGAACTTGTAAGATCATGGAGTTTGTATGTGTGTTAGAGAAACGCTTAGGCTGCTAGCCTAAGCCATGCCTAATGATGGTGGAAACTTGCAGCATCACCATAATGAGCACTCTATGAAGCATACTCAATAAAAACCTATGCAAATAGCAAATAAAAAGATCGCTGAGATGCTCATTGTCTGCTTGCCTTGTCATTTTGATTATGGGAAAGCTTCTGTATCATGTGCAAGGGGTACCCCGTTGGTGGTTCTTTATGATACACATGTACTTACAATGACAAGAGCTTACTCGTGACTGAAGTTGAGTAGCATGAGGATCGGTCTTCGTAAGTAAGGGGCATGAGATTTCGGTTTATAACTTGTCAAGCATATCCTCTTATTTGTGTCACTTTAACCTTAACCACTTCAAGATGCTTATGATAGGGGCAATGGAGCTGAAAGCTATAAGTACCATAATTTTTGGAAGCTCTTTATGAGACTTGAACCCCTACTTCCTTTTACAAAGGCTTTTCTTCCACCATTATATTGAGTCTCCACCTTCTATCTTTATGCACCTACTTTGAGAGCATAGTGGCCATTCTTAGTTCTATGTGCATTGTCCCAAGACTTGTTGATTGATGCATAACTTGATATTGCTTGTTCTAAACTATTTGTATCTAGTCACTCTTATGAACTTTGAAGGTGTCCTATGCATTTATGTTTGCTACTCTATGAGGGACAAGCTAAATACTAGTATGCTATGTTTTCTTTATGTGAAACAAACAAACGTCTTGCAAAGCATTGTTATTCATGAATCTTTTGTTTGTGCCTTTTCATGTTGCATCATACTTTCTTTGCTTATTGCTAGAACTTTGTCTTTCATGTTATGATTGAAGTACTTTGATCCCAGCTTTGAATGTTTTCCAAATACTTTGATCAAGTCTTTGATGGTGCATATCACCTAAAAAATTATTCTTTCTTTTTATCACTTACCTACTCAAGGACGAGCAGGAGTTAAGCTTGGGGATGTTGATACATTGCAAATGTATCTATAATTTTTGATGTTCCATGCTTGGTTTTATCTGCTTTCTTATGTTTTGTTCCAACTTTGGAGTAATTTTCATATGATTTCTTGGACTAACCTATTAACAAGAGCCACAGTGCCAGTTGCCTGTTTTCTGCTATTTTTGGTTCTAGAAAGTCAGAAAATGAATATTCTCGGAATTGGACGGGACAAAAGCCAAAGTTGATATTTTACCGGAAGACTCACGGAGCTAAAAGACGAGATGGAGAGGGGCCACAGGGCAGCCACACCATGTGGTGCTGGCCGCGCCACCAGGTGGTGTGGGCCCCCTGGTCGCCCACCGACCTTGCCCTCTGGCCTATAAGAAGCCTCCCGATGCATAAACCCTAAATAGTCAAGCCTCCAGCCACGAAAAGTTCCGCAGCACCGCCGCCATCGAAAAGGAGATCCGAGGGATAGAAAGTCTCTATTCCGGCACCCTGCCGGGACGGGGAAGTGCCTCCGGAGCCATCTCCATCGATCTCCACCACCATCTCCATCATCGTTGCTGATTCCCATGATGAGGAGGGAGTAGATCTCTCTCGAGGCTAAGGGTTCTACCGGTAGCTATGTGTTCATCTCTCTCTCTATGCATGATCTTATTGAGATCATGAGCTTGTAATCTATAGATCTACCTTGCTACTCAAGTGCTTTATTAGATCTCTGCTCTCCCCATGTGTGTGAAAGTGACAGTGTGCTCACCATGGTGGCACTTAGGCTAGAGATTACAGATACTTGCTATGAGTTATATTTGGAGTTGGATGTTTCTATGAAATTGTGGTGTTTGTTGGACTCATCTAGTACTCAAGGTGACAGTGTGGGGTTTTCTAGATGGGAAAGGCTTACTTTGAGGTGTGTTGTTATAGCCCTACCATCAATTAGAGTATCCAACCGGAGAGTAGTTAAGAGTAGTATCATGAAGATAATATATTTATGGGAGAGTGTTCACTAGTGAAAGTATGATCCCTAGGCCTTGTTTCTAAGCATTGAAACACCGTTTCCTACTAGATCTGTTACATGTTTGCTTGCTGCCATCTTTATTTCAGTTTGCTTTTAGTCTCTTCCACGCCATCAAGTTATCTTCTATCACTGTTACCACTTGTATTTTACTATCTCTTCGCCGAACTAGTGCACCTATACACCTGACAAGTGTATTGGGTGTGTTGGGGACACAAGAGACTTCTTGTATCTTGATTGCAGGGTTGCTTGAGAGGGGATACCTTTGACCACTTCCTCCCTGAGTTCGATAAACCTTAGGTGATCCACTTAAGGGAAAACTTGCTGCTGTTCTACAAACCTCTGCACTTGGAGGCCCAACAACTGTCTACAAGAATAGAAGTGCGTAGACATTAATTCTCACAATCAAGTTTCACAACAGTTCTAGCATAGTTTGATGAACCTATATATTGAATAGGCGATTACATAATTGCCTCTAGAGCATAATCCGAACAGTCTCCCACTTGTGTGCTAGAGTTAATGACTTAGATTTGCAAGATTATTTATAAGCACCAATGGAACTATAGTGCCCATCACATTCCGCTCATGGTATAGACTTCGTCTCCGGATCCGATCTCATCAGAGTCTATATGAACTGTATAATCTCATATGTCCTCATCTTCTCAAGAGTCTTGGAACAAGTGAAATGTCGGATGTTTCAGCAATCATGAAGCACATGAACCAAAGGATATAAATCATTGGTTTAAGGTTGTCAGAATCCCTAGTTTGTACTAACAAACTTGTTATCCAAAAAGTCTTTCATATGTCTCAAAACATAATGAAACTATGCCAACGTTTAGAGATTAATCTAGGGCATTGCATAGACCATTGAATCAATTTTACATGATCCCGATTTTAAAATTTCACTCATCCAGACCAGTAATAAAGTCAATGTAACACTTTCCAATTGCACTCTTTATTCTATCTAAACTTATAAGAATTTACTTTACTAAGAGACTATCAATTGCATTTATAATCTCATCATGTAGTTCTATGGTATATTTTTCTAACAATTGAGCAATTTTAGAACCATCAGGATATATCCCATCTATCTTCATTTGCTCATCAATTTTGATAGTTCAAATTTGATCCTTGCAAATCCATTTAAAGCACTAGATTTTCTACTAAGTGATATTTGCATCTTTATCTACCATTATAGACCTTAATGGAACATATCCACGACTTAGCCTAAGTCTTATAAATTTCTTATATCAACCTTTTATTAAGAATCTACAAGTCATCTCAAATATATGTCTCTCGCATATATTTTCATGGAGGTACCTATACTACCACTTCCTTTCACATATGTTCGTCCTTCTAGATGAAATGAAAACTTGTTTGACTATTTCATTAAGATAGAGATCTTGCTCATTTAATACTTATCAAATCTTTGAAATACTTGCATCCTTTTATTAGTAATTCATAGATCGACAAAATCCTTAGTCATACCGAGTATAAGTCCTCTATTTTGAAATCCCCTTGCCATATCATGATAGGCAATTGTTACAACCTTTTATTAAGAAACTACAAGTCATCTCAAATATATGTCTCTCGCATATATTTTCATCGAGGTACCTATACCCCCACTTCCTTTCGCATCTGTTCGTCCTTCCATATGAAATGAAAACTTGTTGGACTATTTCATTAAGACGGAGATCTTGCTCATTTAATACTTATTTAAACTCTTTGAAATACTTGCATCCTTTTATTGGTAATTCATAGATCGACAAAATCCTTAGAGTCATACCGAGTATAAGTCTTCTATTTTGACATTCCCTTGCCATATCATGATATGAAATTGTTACAATAATGTCTATACAGATTTCAACATTCAACAATTGGAACTTAGTAGAATTCTTCTCAAAATTTTGATTTTATGTCGGATGAATACATTTTCATCCTTTTTCTGTCCAATAAATCCATTTGACTTTCTATCCTTTAAATGGACTTCCAAATTCCAAAATTTGGGTCATATATGGATTCATTCTGGATAACATGACTCTAAGTTATATACAGGAGTTATAAGCTCATATCATTATTTGTAATGTGTAGATTCATTATCCGAGATAATTACTTTCTGCATTTTTCAAAAGTAGCCCTTCTAATAACAATTATTTCTTGGATATTCTACTCATCCACTTGCTCTAGTCAAAAACATTTCTCTAGGCGACAAACTCTTTGTCTAGAAGTAGGAGAAATCATTCAACCTTGAATGTTCTACAAAATAAATTCATCTCATATTTAATTTGACCTTGTATTCTGTAAACTCTTTTACACAAGTATCAAATCTAAATATTCATAGAAAACAACTCACTGAATTTCTTCAATGTCATAACTTGTATGGCTTTGTTTCTATAGACTTAGATATTGTTTAACTTTTTGAAAGTGTATAATAATACATCATGTTTTAAGACAACAAGAACATCTACTTATATCACAGAAATCATCATGTCTCTACATGATTCAATTACATACGTTGGATGTTCAAACCTCTTATGATATTCCAACAATGTATAATTATGAAAATGCTTTACATAATTACTATGATCCTTTGTGAAGTTCCTTATTAATTCATAGAAACCTAGTTGTATAGATTTAATAACTTTGTTATGATTATTATTACTTAGGTTACAAATTCATTTAACACTTTCAAACCATTCCAAATTTCCACTCCATTACTTGGACCTCTACATGTCCATTTAATCATTAGTAAAAATCCCTCAGTAATTCTTTGCCACTTGCATGAAAGTTCATTGAATAATACATTAATATGTATTTATCAAATTCAATAATCTTCCATGCCCAAATCACAAACTCAACTATGAATAATGTCTTAGTCATTTAATTCATCGAACATAATTTCATAATTCTATTTCAATAAAACTTGTGCACATAATTTCCACATGAATATGACATAGACACTTGACACCATACTATGGTAAAATTCTCATAACATTTAAACTTTAGCAACTCAATTAAAGACATAGTATAATAATCAAGATAAAAAATGAGAAGTGCCTTTAAGAAGGGCACTTATTCATAACATAATTATTTAATTATCCAAAACAACTATTGTTCTTGATCTTTAAGAATTATTCGGTACTATAAGAATGGAATGAATAACTATTATTCAAATCCAACATGAATTTTGATAGTTGTCCTAGAGTACTTTAGCATTTATGATGAGGACACAATTCTTGTCAAGCTTCGACAACTCATTTCATTCCACTCCTTCTATTTTAAAGTTCCTTCATTAGATTGGTAACTTAAGCAATCAAATTGGGCATCTAATACTAGTAACTTGAAACAACCTTTGAACGAAAGAATGTTAATAATTATATTACTCTGGACTTTCCAGACTTTTCTTTTGCTATCATCATCTCATCACGTTTTGTCCATTTTGTAATGCCTCTTCCATAGTCACCAACACGGTGAATGATTCACCCAACTCCTTGTTCATCCCAGTCTTGAGACAGTCTAAGACAACACTACTGTAAGACAGGGGAAGTGAACTAGTAGTACCTTGATAATGAGCATCTCAACATCTATGAGATATGTGTGTCCAATCATCTTGGTCACATGCTCAATAATTGGGGAACCCTCTTGGCATCTAATGCAAGCATTAGGATTTATCTTAGTCCTATCCATCCGTTCTCTAATGGTGAAGGCTTTCAGTTTATCCTTCGTTGGTGTGTACAAAAGTGGTATATCCAGAACGTATTCTTTCTTAATATTCTAAGGACCACCCTTAGATTGTGAGTTTATTTCACATAGTTATGCCTATAGTTGAATTTCTCATGATCAAGCATCAGGTTCAAAATAAAACTATCAAAGTAATTCGTACTCTCTAAATGCCATACCACAAGATCATAACAAATGACACTAGTTCAAAATATAAGTTGCACTATAAACTTAACCGTTTAATGCATGCTCCCACAAAAAACAACATACATTGTCTATGCTTTCAGTGATTCAAGATCCCGGGGGAAAGTAGCCATGGATGTGACATCTCAAATGACAACCTCTCCGTCCCCAGTAGGCCACCTTGCCATTACATCTCTGTGTAACTCTTATTCATCTTTTGATGGGCGTGCTCCTATGTAATGACTATATTCCACATCGTTTAAGAGAACCAAGTAATCTTGCCGTTAAAGCTCTAATTCAACCCGCTTCACTAATGACAAGTCTGTCATACCCATGTGACACGGCATACCTCGAAATGACAATAGATATAGACGGTGGCACATTTGAAATAACACTAACAACTTAAATATTTTCTTGTGAAGGATCACCCTATTAAAACACAACTACTACATATCACAAATAAAGTGCATGAAAAGTATAAGCGCATCACAAGCAGTTCATAAAAGTGTGATATGGCATAGTCCCTTTCCTACGCGTTGGACTCTTTCAACATCATTGCGTCAAACTCCTTGGTATCTTAGCAAGGCATCAGGATCCTCCAATGCATGATCATCGCCTTCGTGTTCATCACAACAATAACGGTTGCTATCTATTGCTAATAAAGTAAATGCATAACATGAAGTTGAGATGCATGTCATAAAGATAATCACATGGCTCCAACCATCATGTCTTACCATGATTCGCATATCATGAACAATTACATTGTATAACATCTCATACATAACATATTATGATAATGACAAAGACTATACCACATCACATGCATTCCCTACAAAAACAAGTTAGACGCCTCTATTCGTTCATTGCAAGTTTACATGGCTTCCAAGGTTTCCGATAGAACACAAGAAACAACATATGCAAAAACATAAGCACCCACCATATGCTACATTAACTTGCAGGGTGATAGATGAGTGAGATCTCGTGAGAAATCTCCCAACCCTATCTAAAAATCATCATTACGCGTGACCCCCGTGAAGATTAGATGTTCATTGCCCCATCTACTTCACAGTTCTCATATCTTTCTTCACTATAGAGAGGTCCATCAAACTGAAGCACATCGTCGATCAAATGAACTGGATATGCTCAGGAGAAACTATATGGATTGTGGATAGCTAGAACTTTGTATATTCTCTCTAACACCAACACAACAATTTGTGCAATACCCGTACATCTTATATACTCTAGATCAGCTGTGATATATGCATAGACCGCTCTGATACCGCTGTTGGGTTTCGCATAAGGAATTAATTTTTTCCAGTACTACAAACACACCAAGATCAACTATGCAAGAACATGAGATATAGGTATAATATAATAGATCTAGATCTAGAATAACTCACCAACATATGCAATAGAAGATACTCGGTGTAGTTCATGACCTAAGCGTCTCCCTCCCAGCTGCGAGGAGAAGCTCCACTCGATGGAGGATCGAAGGTACGATCACTTTGTAGGTTGCATGCATACAACCTCCCAATCCATGCAGCATCATGCCTTCTAGAGCATCGTGGCCACAATGATAATCTCGCAGCCTCTAGCATGCATATCGTCTCGTAACCACTAACCTGCGTATTATGGAAAGCTCCACGATGGATAGAGAGAGAACTAACAATCCATTCAAGGGGGCCATGTTGTCTGTCCTTAGAAGAGAGCCCTAGGGGTTTTATATAGGAGGAGGGGAGGGGCATTGGCGCCCAAGGGTTCACCTAGTGGTCGAAGGCTAGGTTAGCCCAGATGTGGCGCCTCCCCCTCCTTTAGGCAGGTTCTGATCCTTATATCCAATTAGTATCATTGCCTTCCTTTATTTACAAGATATGGTATCTCTTTATTATTACGAGATCGTCTCATACCCTTAATAGAAGATACAATTAGGACTTTCCTAATTTGGATATATGATCTGATACTTTCCATATTCCCACAAATTAACTCCCTTAATTCATGGATATATATATATGGAAGGTCTATGTGTAGCCCACATAGGCCCATGCTCCATGCATGGTGGGACTAGGAGGCCCATGCACCATACACATGTGGGCTTTCCCCTCAGGATCATTTCTCCCCCTCCAGAACTCTTCTGGTGGTTTTCTTCCTGTTCGATTGCTTTCAAATAAAAACCAGTAGATCTCATGTATGAAAACCTATATATATATATTATTTTTTTGGAACCTTTCCGAATAATCTTCAACATAGTCGCAGTATCAGAATGATAACAATGAACCTCAAATTAATACCGAGGACTTCAAACTACCTTCTCGAAATGGATTATGTCATCGTAACAATTCTAATTTCTCTCAATTATTTCAAATACTATTTCGGTGTCTATGGAACATATTCCAGTCGACTCTCTTAACCACAAATATTATTATCACAACTTGATTGTTTGGCCTTAAGCATGTGATGTTGTCGGATTCGATAATAAGCAGACATGACTCTAGAGATTCTTCTGGACCAATAACTAACAACGAAACCTAAACGCCCATGATGGTTCCTATATATTACACGAATCATCGAGTGAACCTGGTTCATTATACAAGTGCTAATCCTTATGCTTCATGATATGTGACAACACCGAGGCTAGATGTCGGTATCCTCGTGATACAACTCTTGATCACTATATCTGCTATCCTCTTTCATGTTTCACTTTCATTTACTCGTTTGTATTCCAATGTCCTTATGATCAACATCATAACTTGTCTACACAGACGATGGGTGATGACCCACAAGTATAGGGGGTGTATCACAGTATTTTTGATAAGTAGGAGTGTCGAACCCAACGAGGAGCAGAAGGTGTTGGCTAGTGGTATGGATTAGGAATTCTCTACAAATACTTAGCAAACGGATTTTTAGGGTTTTTTGATAAAGCAAGTAAACAAAGTACGAGTAAATAAAAGACATTAGGAATAAATGCAGCAGGTGGCCCAATCCTTTTTCTAGCAAAGGACAAGCCGGTTGTATTACTTAAGATGACCAAACGTTCTCGAGGACACATGGGAAGACTGTCAAGTACTTTCGCTTCATATAGTTGATTAATCCTCTTTAGCTTGCTAAGTGTTGTGTGGGTGAACCTGTGCTAATGTACCGACCTTCCTAGGACTAATACATACTTGTGATTATACCCCTTGCAAACATCCGTAAGTACAAGAAAGTAATTAAGGTAGAAACCTAACCACGGCTTTAAACTCTAAGACCCTTACGTCCCTTGTGCAATGGTTTCCTAACGGGGGTTCAGGTTTCTGTCACTCCAGCAACCCCTACGATTAGTAGCCAAATACACAATGCATTCCCCTAGGCCCATATAGGTGAAGTGTCATGTAGTCGGCGTTCACATGACACCACTAGAAGAAGTACACCACAACTTAAATATCAAACTATTGAATCTTTCTCAACACAACTCCACTACTAACAAGATGACTTCTCCCATGTCCTCAAGAACAAAACAAACTACTCACAAGACATCATATGGATCATGATCAGAGATGGAATAATGATGTATAACAATCTCAACATAAAAAATAATTCAATGGTTCACTCAATAGCATCAACTACAAAGAGTAATCAACACCGTGAAAGTTTCCCCTATGAACTATGCAAGATTCAACCCAATTGTTACACCAATATGGAGATGGTGATGAGGGTGCTGATGGTGATGATGGTGGTGATGATGATGATGATGATCCCGATGAAGTCCAGCTTGATGGTGGTGTTGATGGCGACGATCTCTCCTCTCCGGGAAAGAATTCCCCCGGCAAAAATATGTCTGTCGGAGAGATCTTTCTCTCTTGGTGTTTTCCGCCCCACAGAGGCGGCGGAATCTTTCTGTGGTCGCTCCCCGAGTCTTAGGGTTTCGGGAGGATAATATACGCCAGAGGGGAGTGCCAGGGGTGGACCAGGGCGGCCACACCACCTGGTGGCGCGGCCTGGGTTGGCCCGTGCCAGGGGGTGGTGTGGGCCCCCTGTGGCCCATCTCCAGCCCCCCTTCTGGCTTCCTTCGTCTTCTGGAAAAATAGGATTTTCCATGTATTTTCCCGGATTTTTTGATCTTCGCGAATTTTGCCTGCAAACAGCACCCTTTCCATCAGAATCCTGACTACAGCGGTCCATGCTCCAAAAGTCATCAACCATGCAAAAACAGATGAAATAACATAAGTATCACCTCTCAATACGAAATATATCAATGAATAACAGTGAATTATGACATAGAATAGTGATGCAAAATGGACGTATCAACTCCCCCCAAGCTTAGCTTCGCTTGTCCCCAAGCGAAACTGAGCTCAATAAACATGGCCTCAGGTTTATGAAGTGAAGAGTCGATAAAAGAATACGGACAAGAAGCATCACATTCATCAAATACATAGATCATAATAGAAGTCAGCTCACTATTATATAACTCAACTTGCAATGAGTAAAGGAAACACAATAAAGATACATAAAGTGAATCATAATTGGTAATGGCAAACTTAGCTCTTGGTCGAAGAATAGTTGATAATTTGCTAGAGTTCAAAAATAACTGGTTTTCAATGATAGCTTTCAAAGAAGTAAATATCCAGATAAAAGCAATGTGCAAAACAAGGAACATAAGCAACATGAGTGAATAAATCATCATATGAATGAATGAAACACAACAACTCAAAATACTTGCTGAGATAGAGAGGAATAGGTTTACTGACTCAACTAAAAAGTAAAAGAAAGGCCCTTCGCAGAGGGAAGGAGGGATTGGAAGTCTCATAAGGATCTCCCAAAAATTATGATACTTACTAGCTTTCAGCTCTCATTGCCCGTATCATAGGCATCTTTTGGCGATTAAGGTTAAAGTGACACAACTAAGAGGATATGCTTGACAAGTTATAAGTTGAAATATCATGCCCCTTACTTATGAGTACCGAACCTCATGCTACTCAACTTTAGTCACTAGTAAGCTCTTGTCATTGTAAATACATGTGTATCATTGAGAACCGCCAACGGGGTTCCCCTTACACATGACACAGGAGCTATCCCATAATCAAAATGACAAGGCAAGCAGACAGTGAGCATCTCAGCGATCTTTTTATTTGCTATTTGCATAGGTTTTTATTGAGGATGCTTCATAGAATGCTCACTATAGTTATGCTGCAAGCTTCCACCATGATTAGGCATGGCTTAGGCTAGCGGCCCAGGCGTTTCTCTAACACACATATAAACTCCATGATCTTACAAGTTCCACTTTTATTTCACACCGCCGGGATCCATAAGCAAAAGAACATGATATCAACTAGGTACAAAGTACCAATGCAATGTTGAAAGCGTTCCCCATGATACAAGGTTCTGCTAACTTCAACTCATAAAGCGCAACCATATACGCAACAAAGAAGGACCCAATGGTTTAGGTTATTAAATGCAAGAAAAATAAAGTGTGCTATCAAGTTCGTCAGAGCTTTAATCACTAATTTTCACATAACAAGTTTAATTTGGGAGGTAGATAAAATAGGAATTTACTTGGAATAGCAATAATGCTAATAGGTAGGTATGGTGGACACAAATGGTGTGGGTTTTAGTTTAAAGGAGTGGATGCACGAGAAGAATTCCCTCTCAGTATAGGTTTTTGGCTAGCAAGGCTGGGTAGCAAGTATAAGAGTTGAAGGAAACAAACAAACATACAAGTCATAAAGACAAACATGCAATCTTCCTTGGAAGCACAAAAGATCTTAACTAGAGAATACTAAAGTTATGATAAAATCAAGAAAGAAAGATGATGAAATTATATTTCTTTAGAGTACTTTTATCTTTTCTTTCAGCTCTCAAAAATAGTGTTGCTACTGACCGAGCCAGGTTTGCCAAAACCAACTAAATTAATTCAATGATCCCAAAGTGATACCAATACTAACAACAAGATAAATCATATAACCTCGAATTGAAAACTAATATAAGCTATGCAAAAGAGTGAATGATAGAACTTCTCATTAATATTCCATAACGGTAACTCACACCAAGGGATACATATCTAACGAGAGGGGAGACACTTCCATAATGCAAACCATCCTACATAATAACTTCTCTATTCATGATATGACTCTACTAATAAGGTAAAAAGATAGAAGATAGTGATGTGATACTGATGCGCTCAACTTTCGATGTAGAGCTCGTTGGGAACCCCAAGAGGAAGGTATGATGAACACAACAGTAAGTTTTCCCTCAGTTATGAAACCAAGGTTTAATCGAACCACTAGGAGCAAGGAAACACCCCAAAGGTGTTACTAGCTGAGCTTTGGCAGGGCGCACTACCGGTGCTAGTAGAAACATGGAGACCTGCACAACACAACCATGGAACTTTGTCCCCAAATTGCGATGAGGTTGTCAATCTCACCGTGTTTTGCGGAAAACAAAGGATTAAATGTATCGAATGGAAAGAAGTTAAAGTTTGCAGAAAGTAAACACAAAGCAGTAAACAGTTGTAGATTGTATGTAAAGAAAAAGGACCAGGATCCATAGTTCACTAGAGGTGGCTCTCCTTAGATAGATAACATGTTGGGTGAACAAATTAGAGTGGGGCAATTGACAAACACCGAGAAAGCAATACATGCATATACTAATCATCTTGACTCCTCTAAGACTTGATTGGGCATTACAACATAATACATAGACCGCCATCCAACTGCATCTATGACTAATAATCCACCTTCAGGTTATCATCCGAACCCCCTCCAGTATTAAGTTGTAAGCAACATATTATTGCTTTACGAACTTCGTGTAAAGTAAACAATACGATTGTTCTATGAACAAAGGATTATTGTTTTCTCCCTAGTAGCAACAACACATCTAGTACCTTAGGGATTTCTGTCACTTCCCCAGATTACCAGAGGCATGAACCCACTATCGAGCATAAATACTAACTCTTGGAGTTGCTAGCATCTACTTGGCCAAGATAGCTACTAACAACGGAAAGCATCCAAGATCTCAAATAACAAAGACATGATAGAATCAATAATCAATCTGAAATAGCATCTCAATATCCATCGGATCCCCGCAAACACAATATTTATGGATTACAAATAGATGATCTTGATCATGAACGGAGCTCACAAGATCTAAACATGCAAGCACAAAGGAGGAGAAACCAGCCATCTAGCTACCACATGGATCCGTAGTCCAAGGATGAACTACTCACGCATCACACCGGAGGCTTGCATGGTGATGAAGAAGGCCTCCAGGGTGAATTCCCCTCTCCGGCAGGGTGCCGGGAAGAGCTTCAGATCCCCCGATCTAGGGATGGAGATGACGGCGGCTACAAACTCTTTCGTGGATTTTTGATTGGGTCCTTAGGGTTTTCGTCCCGAGGGCAATATATAGGCGGACGGAGAGGCCGAGGGGGTGCCAGGGCTGGCCTCACCACCCCCTGGCGCGGGCCAGGCTGGGCCGTGCGGCCAGGTGGTGTGGTGGCCCCCTGGTCCCTCTCCGTCTCGTATTCTGGCACTTGATCACTTCAAGAAAAATAGGCACTTTGGCTTTTGTCCCGTCCAATTCCGGGAATATTCATTTTCTGACTTTCCTGGAACCAAAAACAACAGAAAACAGGCAGCTGGCACTGTGGCTCTTGTTAATAGGTTAGTCCACGAAATCATAAGAAAAGTACTCAAAAGTTGGAACAAAACACAAGAAAGTGGATAAAACCAAGCATGGAACATCAAAAATTATAGATACATTTGCAATGTATCAACATCCCCAAGCTTAACTCCAGCTCGTCCTCGAGTAGGTAAGTGATAAAAAAGAAAGAATAATTTTTGAGGTGACATGCACCATCAAAGACTTGATCAAAGTATTTGCAAAACATTCAAAGCTGGGATCAAAGTACTTCAATCATAACATGAAAAACAAAGTTCTAGCAATAAGCAAAGAGACTATGATGCAACATGAAAAGGCACAAACAAAAGATTCATGAATAACAATGCTTTGCAAGACGTTTGTTTGTTTCACATAAAGAAAACATAGCATAATAGTATTCAGCTTGTCCCTCAATAGAGTAGCAAATATAAATGCATAGGACACCTTCAAAGTTCATAAGAGTGACTAGATACAATAGTTCAAAACAAGCAATAACAAGTTATACATCAATCAACTAGTCTTGGGACAATGCACATAGAACTAAGAATGGCCACTATGCTCTCAAAGTAGGTGCATAAACATAGAAGGTGGAGACTCAATATAATGGTGGAAGAAAGGCCTTTTGTAAAAGGAAGTGGGGATTCAAGTCTCATAAAGAGCTTCCAAAAATTATGGTACTTGTAGTTTTCAGCTCTCATTTCCCCTATCATAAGCATCTTGAAGGTGATTAAGGTTAAAGTGACACAACTAAGAGGATATGCCTGACAAGTTATAAACCGAAATCTCATGCCCCTTACTTACGAAGACCGATCCTCATGCTACTCAACTTTAGTCACGGGTAAGCTCTTGTCATTGTAAGTATATGTGTATCATTAAGAACCGCCAACGGGGTACCCCTTGCACATGATACGGGAGCTTTCCCATAATCAAAATGACAAGGCAAGCAGACAATGAGCATCTCAGCGATCTTTTTATTTGCTATTTGCATAGGTTTTTATTGAGGATGCTTCATAGAGTGCTCATTATGGTGATGCTGCAAGTTTCCACCATGATTAGGCATGGCTTAGTCTAGCGGCCCAAGCGTTTCTCTAACACACATACAAACTCCATGATCTTACAAGTTCCACTTTTATTTCACACCGCCGGGATCCGTAAGCAAAAGAACATGATATCAACGGGGTACAAAGTACAAGTGCAATGTTGAAAGCATTCCCCATGAAACATGGTTCTGCTAATTTCAACTTATAAAGCGCAAGCATATACACAACAAACAAGGACCCAATGGTTCAAGTTTATTAGAGGCAAAAAGTAAAGTGTGCCATCAAGTTCGTGAGAGCTTTAATCACTAGTTTTCTCATAACAAGTGGAAGGTAAACAAAAGCATGAATATACTTGGAATAGCATAAGCTAGTAGGTAGGTATGGTGGACTCTTTGGAATAACTTGGTTTAGGGATTTGGATGCATGAGTGGAACTCATACTTTGTTGTGGAGGCTAAAAAGGCTAGGAGCGACAAACTAAGAGAGCAATAATGGCCATAATCATGCAGAGCGACAAAACATCATTGATCAAAGCATAAAGTGCTACTACAAGTTGAAAACTAAAGGATCATAAAGGCTATGGTGACTTTGGATAGTCATAGCATGGTGTGAGCATGTGCCAATTCAACCCAAATAAAGCATCAAAGGAGAATACCAATATACTATGCTTTAATATGCTAAAACAACGCATGATTCATCCAAGGCACATTAAGCAATCTCAACTGTTTATAACAAGTCATGCTACAACAAAGAGTACTAAGCATAAAGCCAAAACAATACCAAGCATGGCATGACAAAGCATAGGCCACAGTCAAAAACAAGCTCCTTTTACCACATAAGCATGAACTTTCCTACTCTTTTCCAAACCAAACCAAACTATTTGCAAACCAATGTATGAAAGAGGGGGTCCAACCAATTTATTCAGAAAACTAAGCAAACCGAGCAAACTAAAAACCAAAATAAAATAAAATAAGACGCTCCAAGAAAAACACAACTGTTCATGAAACAATAAAAATGAAGCGTTTGGAAGAAACCTGGGATTTTTATTGATGAAGAAGGGGATGCCTTGGGCATCCCCAAGCTTTAACGCTTGTAATTCTTGGATATTTCTTGGGGTGACATGCGTGGCATCCCCAAGCTTGAGCTTTAGTCCATCCTTCATCTCATTACTCATTCCTTTCATACACCTGAAATTTTTCCTTCATACAAAACTTCACACAATCTCATTAGCAACATTAGTGCACTTAAGATAAATAAGTCTCAAGGTTAAGTTTTAACACCAAATAAACTTCCATTAGAACACTATCTACTGTAGCACTTCCCTCAAAAAGCTCAATTCCCCAAAAAAAACTCAAGAAGGGACCAACAAGAAGCAAATGTAGAAAATGGCAGAAATCTGTCAAAACAGACCAGCAGGTAAAGACGAATTTTTTCGAAGACCTTCTGTTGCTCAACTCAAAAAGTGTTGATCTAACGAAAGTTAGATAACAACCTGGGGCAGAAGCACAAAACATTACAGATCAATCCGACATACAGAGCTCTCTCACGAATTTTTACGGTGAAGCACAGAAATCTGTTTCGGGACAGCAACTTTCCCAATCATTACTTCTCTCTCATTAGAGGTTACTCTTGGCACAAAAAGCAAATAAAAAGGATAAGGAGAGGTTATTACAGAGGTAATAACTTCCAAGACTCATCTAAAACTCTTGAGTTATCTCCCAACAAGTACTTTTCTTTAACGCCTTTAAGTTAGGCATAAAAAGCAAAGAAAGAATCAAGTGTTCTCAAATGAAGAAGCATTAAAACCAACTTTCTTGCCCTTACCTCTCTTACTTTTGTTCTTAACCTTGGGGAAAATATGATTGTTTGGTGGAGAAGAAAGGTGTATGTTCCCCTTTCCCACATCTATTATTGCTCCAAGGAGTTCTAATAGGGACCTTCCAAGTGTAATTTGTCCTTTTCCTGCACATTCAAAAACAAGATAATCAATAGAAATCGTTTTCCCAAGGATCTTTGTAAACACTCCTTCAGCTATTCCAAGAGGTAATATGGTAGTATTATTAGTAAGAGATATTTCTTTTCCTCCTTCAATGATCCCCCAAGTATTCAGAGATTTATAAATATCTTTGGGCATAAGGCAAAATTCAGACATGATATCACAGCAAGCTTGAAAAGTTTCATTGTTCATCTCAATCTTTATTGTAGGGAACCACTTTGATGGTTCAAAGTTTTTTGGAACATAATCATGATGCTCACTAACCGTACTATAGCAACTCTCTAATCTAGTAATGCTAGCCTCAAGAGTGTCCACCCTAGCAAATATTTTTGCGAAAGAAGTATCAGTTTGGCTAGGCAAGTTGTAAGTGAGGATCAATTTCTTTATAGCATTAATAGCATCATCCTCATTACAATGGAGGAAATCTCCTCCCACAACAGCATCCAAAGCATATCTATATAAAAGAGCAATTCCAAGGTAAAAACTGCTAAGGAATAAGCTTTGAGTCATTTTAGGCTCAGTTTTCTCATGTAGATCAGAGATTCTAGACCAAGCTTCCTTAAAACTTTCCTCAATTCCTTGTTTAAAAGTGAAAATCATTTCCTCGGGTGACATAGTGACAACTTAGGATAGGAACTAATTTTTTTGTGTTTTTCAAATAAGAAAGCAAACAAGTAAAACTATTTTTTTTGTGTTTTTGAAGAACAAAACAAGCAAACAAAGCAAAAAAGAAAACTAAGCAAAACAAAAACAACAAAGTAAAGAGATTGGTTATGAGGGACTCCCCTTGTGAAGATGTCCTTGACTCTCCGGTAACGGCGCCAGAAAGATCTTGATACGCTCGACTTTCGACGTAGAGCTCGTTGGGAACCCCAAAAGGAAGGTATGATGAGCACAGCAGTAAGTTTTTCCTCAGTTATGAAACCAAGGTTTAATCGAACCAGTAGGAGGAAGGAAACACCCCAAAGGTGTTACTAGCTGAGCTTTGGCAGGGCGCACTACCGGTGCTAGTAGCAACATGGAGACCTGCACAACACAACCACAGAACTTTGTCCCCAACTTGCGATGATGTTGTCAATCTCACCGTGTTTTGCGGAAAACAAAGGATTAAACGTATCGAATGGAAAGAAGTAAAACTTTGCAGAAACTAAACACAAAGTAGTAAACAATTGTAGATTGTATGTAAAGAAAAAGGACCGGGATCCATAGTTCACTAGAGGTGGCTCTCCTTAGATAGATAACATGTTGGGTGAACAAATTACAGCGGGGCAATTGACAAACACCGAGAAAGCAATACATGCATATACTAATCATCTTGACTCCTCTAAGACTTGATTGGGCATTACAACATAATACATAGACCGCCATCCAACTGCATCTATGACTAATAATCCACCTTTAGGTTATCATCCGAACCCCCTCCAGTATTAAGTTGCAAGCAACAGATTATTGCGTTACGAACTGCGTGTAAAGTAAACAATACGATTGTTCTATGAATAAAGGATTGTTGTTTTCTCCCTAGTAGCAACAACACATCTAGTACCTTAGGGATTTCTGTCACTTCCCCAGATTACCAGAGGCATGAACCCACTATCGAGCATAAATACTAACTCTTGGAGTTGCTAGCATCTACTTGGCCAAGATAGCTACTAACAACGGAAAGCATGCAAGATCTCAAATAACAAAGACATGATAGAATCAATAATCAATCTGAAATAGCATCTCAATATCCATCGGATCCCCGCAAACACAATATTTATGGATTACAAATAGATGATCTTGATCATGAACGGAGCTCACAAGATCTAAACATGCAAGCACAAAGGAGGAGAAACCAGCCATCTAGCTACCACATGGATCCGTAGTCCAAGGATGAACTACTCACGCATCACACCGGAGGCTTGCATGGTGATGAAGAAGGCCTCCAGGGTGAATTCCCCTCTCCGGCAGGGTGCCGGGAAGAGCTTCAGATCCCCCGATCTAGGGATGGAGATGACGGCGGCTACAAACTCTTTCGTGGATTTTTGATTGGGTCCTTAGGGTTTTCGTCCCGAGGGCAATATATAGGCGGAAGGAGAGGCCAAGGGGGTGCCAGGGCTGGCCTCACCACCCCCTGGCGCGGGCCAGGCTGGGCCGCACGGCCAGGTGGTGTGGTGGCCCCCTGGTCCCTCTCCGTCTCGTATTCTGGCACTTGATCACTTCCAGAAAAATAGGCACTTTGGCTTTTGTCCCGTCCAATTCCGAGAATATTCATTTTTTGACTTTCCTGAAACCAAAAACAGCAGAAAACAGGCAGCTGGCACTGTGGCTGTTGTTAATAGGTTAGTCCAAGAAATCATAAGAAAAGTACTCCAAAGTTGGAACAAAACATGAGAAAGTGGATAAAACCAAGCATGGAACATCAAAAATTATAGATACATTTGCAATGTATCAGATACCGCGGCACTCCCCCAAGCTTGGAACAAACCAAGGGGATGCCAAACCTGATGACGAATTACACCTTCGGTGGTGGTGGTGGTATCCTCTCATCTTCGTCCGACTTCCAGGGTAAGGGCTTCCCATCAACAAAGGACATCGTGGTTTCCAGCATCCTGAAACTTGCAGCAGCACTTATGCATTTAAACCTAACCTCATACTCACAGTTTTGATTTTGAACATCATGAACTGTGCTTGCAGTTTGTTGGTTGTTTGGCGGAGTGAGAGGACTTCATCCTTGAGTTTAGCAGTCTCCTTTTGGTGCTCGGGGATGAGTTCGGAACAAATCTTATGGATGATATCCACTTCACGCTCCGCCATCTTCTTGTACCTAAAGACTTCATGCTCCAGCGCTTCCATCCTGTCCTCCAGACTTCCTTCACCTTTAGGGCGTCGAACCTCTTTTATCCGGAGTTCGCCATCTTCAAGCAACAACTCCTTGGGATGAATCTTCAACTCTCTCATGTATGGGTTGATGATATCTTCTAAGGAATCTCCCTTGGCTGATCCAGTGGAAGACATTATGGCTCCAAATCTGGGACTCTCCCTGGCAGAAATAGATCGAAACAAAAAACATGACGAAAACACGATATACAAACCTCGGGGGGCTCCGGGGATTATATATTACGAAGTTTCATAACAAAAGGAAGGTACTGGGTGAAAACAAGTCGGAGGCGGAGTCCGGAGTGGCCACACCACCTAGTGGCGCGACCAGGGGAGGGCCCGCGCCACAGGGTGGTGTGAGCCACCCTGGCTCTGTTTTCGTCCCTCTTTCGCTTCGTAGCTTTCCTTATTGTCTAAAAACTGCAAAAAATATAGTTGGATAGTATTTTCGCGGAACTTTTCTTACCAGAACCGTTACCTATTTGAAAGCAGACTCTGCAGGTTTCTGAAATTAGTATCTAGTAGATTCTTCCGGAGTCACCACTTGAATAACATCGATATCTTCATCTTCATACACTTATTACTTGAGTCACAAAACCCTTCTCTTTCTTATTACACCATTATCTCCACTACCTGGAAATTTCTTTCACACAAAACTCCACACAGTTCTCATTAGCAACATTAGTATATATGAAGTGATAAAACCTTTTGAGTTCAACTTCAACTTAAAACCATCAAAACATAAGCTACTGTAGCAAATCCTTACGAAAACCCAAAAAGAATTCAAAAAAGGAAATCGAATAAAGAAGCAAATGCAAGATTGGCAAAATCTGTCAAAACAGACCAACAGGTAAAGATCATTTTTTTAGGAAATCTTCTGTTGCTCAAATCAAAAAGTGCAAAACTAACGAAAGTTAAATAACAACCTGGGGCATAAGCACAAAAAATTACAGCTCAATCCTACATACAGAGATCTCTCACGATTTTTTACGGTGCAGCACAAAAATCTGTTTTGGGACAGCAACTTCCTCAAATATTACTTCTCTCTCATTAGAGGTTGATCTTGACACAAAAACCAAACAAAAAAGGATAAGGAGCGGTTATTACCAAAGTAATAACTTCCCAGACTCAAAGAAACAAAAACGAATTGAAAGAAAAAACAAATTGGGTTGTCTCCCAAAGAGCTCTTTCTTTATAGCCATTAAGATGGGCATGATAATTTTGAAGATGCTCACTTAGGAATATGAATTAAAGTGAAAGAGAGCATTAAGAATCAAAAACACACACACATTTAAGTCTAACCCACTTCCTATGCAAGGGAATTTTGTAAACAAACAAGTTGTTAAAACCAGAGGCTACTTGCATAAGAAGGCAAAAGAAGTGCAACATAAAAACTTTCAGCATAAAACGAGGAAACTTGATATTATTGAGATACATAAGAACACTATTTCCTCTCTCATAATAACTTTCAGTATCATGCATAGACTTAACTATATAACTATCACAAGGGCCATCATAGCAATGATCGCTTATTCTAACAGAAAACACATGAATACTAGCTCTCATAACACTACTTTGTGAAACAATATTAGAGGTATCCTTACAAAGGATAGTGTGTCCCTCTTCTTCATATTTAGTAACAAAGTCTTTCACATTTGCTATTATACGTTCATCAACCATTTGTTTATCAGGTTCAACAGCTTTATTTGCACTTTCATTAACCATACTAGCCATCATAGAATGTTCCTTTATCTTAACTGGGAAAGGCATTTTCTCAATGTAAGGTTTAGGTAAGACATGATTAGCAGTATAAACTTTGGTATTTCTTGCAGAAACACTCTTAGCAACATCTTTATAAGGTTCATGATACTTATTCCACTTCCTTTTAGGCACTTCAATGTAGGAAGCAAAAGCCTTAAAATAGGACGGAATCTTTTTGTGATCGCTCCTCGAGTCTTAGGGTTTCGGGAGGATAATATACGCTAGAGGGGAGTGCCAGGGGTGGACCAGGGCGGCCACACCACCTGGTGGCGCGGCCTGGGCTGGCCCGTGCCAGGGGGTGGTGTGGGCCCCCTGTGGCCCATCTCCAGCCTCCCTTCTGGCTTCCTTCGTCTTCTGGAAAAATAGGATTTTCCATGTATTTTCCCGGATTTTTTGATCTTCGCGAATTTTGCCTCCAAACAGCATAATTTCCCGGATGGTGATTAACTATTAACATTAACAACTACATCTCATAGTAAATCATCATGTGGATCTGTTCCATACCCTTGTCTCTCTAGACAATGTAATTTCATAGTTGGTGGTATACTCTTTACCTATGACCAGGAAACTTGATCATCACTCAACAACATGAGCTAGTCACATAGGATGCTTGGTGGTTCATTTTTACTACACCTGCATGTGATGGTTCCTTTGATTCTCACAATCAAGGTTCATCGGTTCTAGCATAGTTCGATGAACCTATGAATTGAACATGAGATTATATAATCATTATTATTATTGCCTCTAGAGCATAATTCTAACAAATATGATTGTAGGTACGGCTGATGGCTTTTATAGTTTTAGGGTCGTGGCCGTGTCATGAATTAGGGATGGGTGGAATTGTTGGTTTTGGATTGGTTGCTGGTAACAGAAGTTTCTCTAGTAATATGTCTCATCATGGGAGTGCTTCATATCAATGTAATCATGCTGGGAGATGTCATTACCATGATGTTCTTGGTATTGGTATTCATACCTGGATGGATCAGTAGTACGTTGTCGCCCGCCAGCAAGGTAAACCTTCATGCTCCCAATAAGAATCATCCTTTTTGGCCTCTGCTTTCTTACTTGCTTGTCCTTGTTCCTTCGCATGTGTGACTAGTTTGATGCATTCGGCTAACAGGAGTTGCTCCAAGCGACACAAACTGTCAGACAGTGTTATGAGTTGTTGCTGCACACTCTCCGCTTTGGTGCCGATCTCCTCCGTCCTCGTGTTGACATGCTCGACATCGAGCTTGAGTGCTGCGACCTCAGCTGCATGTTCCTCGTTTTGCTTGGATTTCGGTATCGGGCCGCTCAGGAATAGCAAGGCCGAGCCGAGATTTCTACCACGGTCGTACTTCTGCCGCTTTAGCACACGCACCGAATCATCAGTGCGATTTTATCACTGGGAAGGAATCACAACAACTATGACAAGTGTTCGACCTGTGCCCGAATAGTGCCACCGCAGCCTAGCCGCCGTCGCCGACTCGTCATATGGACGTCACCACCACCGGCGCTCTCGTCGACCACACACCGTCGCCTAGTGGGAGGAGGGTGGGATTTTAGGAGAGATCACAACCACCCCATCAGCTCCACTCGATGCGCTTCCGATCCAAAACTTCGGTTTGATCCCAGAAAAATTGAGCCGAGAATTGGTGGCTCTCATACCACATCGGGAGTAGTGTTCTTAGTTTTCTGCATTCGTCACGTTCTAAACCGTTTTCAATGATATTTTGTGATGATTGGTTGCTTTTACAGTTTTTTCTATAGGAAATGACGCAAAGCTTAGCTGTTTTTAATTTTTGATTGATGAGAACAGCAAAGCTTAGCTGGTGGAAAATGGTAAGTTGCTGGGAAAGACTCGGCACCCGCCCACGAGTGAGGACACTGTCGCACACACGATGGCACGAGGCCCATGTGGCACATGTGCCGCACGCACGGCCCACCCACGCCACGCCACACTCACACTTCAGTTCCTCGTCTCCGACTCGCTCCGCTCCCTCGGCGCAACCCCCACGCCGCACCGATCAAATCCCGACCCCGCAACCGCGCCGTCGAGTTCCAAGCCTTTCCCCCTCTCTACCGTCTGGTCGCCCCTGCACTGGCCACGCCTCCTCCTTCCGGCCCCAACTCCCCAGTGCGAGCGATGATCAGTAGAGGCGGCGCTGGGAACCGGAGTCGGAGGAGCCGATGAAGCCGACGCCGTCGCAGAGGCGGAGGGGCCCGCGCGTGGCGCTGCTGGTGCTCGTCCTCTGCTCCCTGCTCGTGCCCCTCGCCTTCATCTTCGACCGCGCACCCTCCGGTACGTCCTGCTTCCTACCCCCTTCGTTCCACGCCTCGCGTCTCTCGCCCCGATTGGGGGGTTCAGGGAACGCGGGGCGGATGCGCGCGCCTCCGGTGGATCTGGGCGTCTCGTTCCGCCCGATTGCTCCGTGTTTTTTTCTCTCTGAATTATTAACCGCCCCCTTCCGCTTTTCTGATTGGTTCGCGACGCAGGCTACGCGACCACGGACGAGCGGCGCCGACAGGTGTGGTACTATTTGTTTTCGCCTTTATTTCGGTTGGAGCGGGGAGGGTGACAGTGATGCTGACTCTTGTCTCGATCTCATAGGAGGTATTTTTGCCTTCCGTCGATCCCGTGGAGCAGATTGGTGGCGGTGGAGTCCCTGTCCATCGAGTCCCTGTCCATGGAGCGAGACAGGTTTGCTGCGTTGCGATGCTGCTCCTTTTAGCCATGATGTCGATTGTTCTGTAGTTTTGTATGCTTCCGTCTCCTTGTATCCGTCATGTCTAGTCGTCACCACTTGTTGTGCTCGCTGATGTGATGAGTCTACTACTCGAAATTAAGCATCTGGCACTCTGTGGAGTGGCTGATCTGCAATGTCAAGCCATTTTTGGTGTATTGCTTGTTGCATGTTAGCTTTGTGGACATCACTGTTCTCTGCTTAGCGCTAGGGTGAATGTACTTGGTTTTCACTCGGTTTAATGTTTATGAAGCATGAAATATTAAAAATGTATTTCACAGTGCAATCCACGAATGGCATCACACCTTTTTCTTCCTCTTCTCAGGATCCACCAAAGAAGGTTTCCAATGGGAGCACTGGGGTGCTGCAGCAGCATAACCACACTGAGCATCGTCCTTCCGGTGTTAGTGCCAAACCAAAAGGTACCACATAGTGAAATAACAAAACCGCTACCCAGTTGATTTCAGTATTTTGGCTAAGCTTTGAAGATGGGAGTGAAATTGACAAATTGTTGCTACTGCTAGAAAATGGTTTATACTTATTAGCAAAAGCTGGTGTTTGCGGGCTACTTGAGTGTTGAAGCTAGTACAGTATCAGAAAATCCTGTGCGTCATAATTTAACCTAGTGCTCTTTAGGTCTTTTTTCTTTCTGAAAATCTGATGTGCCTTGAGCTCTTCATGTGCAACTTCGGTTTTCTTAGGTTGCTCCCTCTTGCTCCCCTCAAATTTTCTAATCTACTTTACAGTCGAGAAGGAATTTGTTTTACCCAAATATTTCCAAGGACCCTTTCTTCAATTAAGCTGTTTATATAGTTTTTTTTGCAAGAAAGCTATTTAAAAATTGCAGTCCTTCTGTATTGGTCTTTGGTCCTGTATAGTGCTGTGGTTTGTTTAGTTTATCTGTACATCTGACTCCATTATTGACAATGTATGCAGTGCTTCCCGTACCACGAACTGAACCACCAAAGGCTGTGAAGGAACCAACTCGAATAGTAAGCGTATGCCTTCTGCATTCTAAGTTATACTTTATTTTTCAGAACAGACACCAAATTCTGCTTATTTGTAGACATGTTCAGTCATAGAGTTCCATGTTTCTACAGTAGCAGCAGCAAGTTGAAATTCCAGACATTAGATTGTCAGCTCAATCACATATAAGATCTTAAGCACACAATGCAATCTTTTCAAATGATTGCCCTCCATTTTAGTTGCATTGATGCTATAATGTACATAGGTAAGCTAATCTTAGGACAATGCTGAATGTACTGCAATTAAGTATCTTCTAAAATATAGTAATGGATATTCCCAGTCACTGTTCTGATCTCTTATCCCCCCCTCCCCCGGCCTTTGCATCAACTAGAGTCCAGCGGTATGCTATAATGCACATGTATTGTTTTCAGGAAGTTCGCGAGGATAGAAAGAGACAGGACAACGGCACGAAAGAAGATGAAGTGGAAAATGCGAAGACTTGTCAGCTTGAATTTGGGAGCTACTGCCTCTGGTCCACAGAACACAAAGTAATTATGAAGGATTCAATAGTGAAAAGGCTAAAAGACCAACTATTTGTGGCTCGTTCATATTATCCAAGCATTGCCAAACTTCAAGGACAGGAGGTACTTACTCAGGAAATGAAGCAAAATATACAAGAACATGAGAGGGTTCTTAGTGCATTTGCTGTTGACGCTGATCTACCATCCTTGTAAGAATTGAATTTTAATTATTTTGCTTTCTGGTATTTTCTTAATTCATTCCATTTGTTAATCTTAAACTTCAGTTTATGATGAGTAGAACAAAGTATTTGCCTGTCCAAATTTGAGCTTTGACCGTAAATTTCTCATACAATATTTTGTTAATAGTTAAAATCACATCATGAGGAACTGGTTTTCAATACAAGTCTAATGGTGTCTATCTTGTGTAACATAAACTACATTTTATTCGAGTAATGGCTGGTCAAAGCATAACTGTGGACAGTCAAAATCGGTGTTATATTTTAAGATGAATGGAGTACTTTTTGGTGCCTCTTAGTGGAGATAGTTTTGATATAGTTTAGGATTTTGTGCATTTATTTGAAAAAAGAGTACGGTAGTTCACCATTAATCAATATTGAAGTTACTAATTTGATAATTCAAATGACAACTGTGCTATTATTTCAGTATCAACACGAAGATAGAGCAGATGGAGCACACGATAGCTAGAGCGAAATCTTGCACTGTGGAATGCCACAATGTTGCCAGGAAGCTTCGGCAGATACTTGATATGACTGATGATGAAGCTCATTTTCATATGAAGCAGAGTGCATTCCTCTACAATCTTGGTGCTCAGACATTGCCCAAAACTCACCACTGTCTTTCTATGAGGTTGACATTGGAATATTTTAAATCCCCTTCATTGGATTCAGATGCTTCTCTGGCTCGCAAGTTCAATACCCGAAACCATAGGCACTATGTTATACTGTCTAAGAATGTCCTTGCAGCTTCTGTTGTCATCAACTCAACAGTTATCAGTTCTAAGGTATGTGGTGATGTTTGCATTGATTAGCTTGCTGTTGTCTTCTGATACGGGCATTGCTGATGTTCTTACTGGTCTTCTTGTAGGAGCCAGGAAACAATGTTTTTCATATCCTAACTGATGCTCAAAATTTCTATGGCATGAAATACTGGTTTGCCAGAAATTCATACAATAAGGCAGCTATCGATGTCGTGAACTATGAAGAAATGGTTTTAGAGAAGCTACCAAAGTTAGGTATGCAAGAGCTGTATTTGTCTGAGGAGTTTCGTGTTCTCATCAGGAGCACCGAGCAGCCCACTGAGCAGACAAGAATGGAATACTTGTCATTGTTCAGTCATTCTCATTTCTTTATTCCAGAAATATTCAAGGATCTCAAGAAGGTGGTTGTATTGGATGATGATGTGGTCATTCAACGTGATCTGTCGTTCTTGTGGAATCTTGATATGGGGGACAAAGTAAATGGTGCTGTCGAATTTTGTGGTGTAAGACTGGGTCAAGTGAGAAATCTCCTGGGTAAGACAAAGTATGATCCTAAATCATGTGCTTGGAAGTCTGGGGTGAATGTGATTAATTTAGATAAATGGAAGAAGCATAAAGTGACAGAGAAATACCTCATGCTCCTTAAGCAGGTTAGTATAATTCTTTATTTAATTTCACGCCACAGTCTATAAAAACGAGCTTGCGCAAATGATGGTCTGGAAGAACATTTTTGGTCAGTGCATATGTGGTGTGAAATAAATGCTACTCCCTCTGTCCCGAATTAGATGTCGCAGATTTGTCTAGATTTATATGTATCTATATACTAAAACACGTCTAGATACATGCGTTATCTAGACAAATCTGTGAGAAGTAATTTCGGACAGATGGAGTCTTATAATTGGGGGCGACTATATCTCAGTTGACTGTGACTTTGTACTGCCTGAACACATTTATTAGCCTCGTGAGCAATCATTTTAGACTGCGTGAACAAATTTTTTGCACCGTGAACAATTTTTTTCAGTTGCAACCCATGTGCAACTCCCTGACAGTTGCAACTCACAAATTTTTTGTTCACGCAGTCCAAAATAATTGTTGCATGATGCTTCATACAGTTAGGACACTGCATATTTATTCCAACTCTTGTTGTGTTGCAGGTAAAGACAAAGGATGAGGTAGCTCTGCGAGAAGCTGCCTTTTCTATAAGCTTGTTGTCTTTTCAACATCTCATTTATCCCCTTGATGAGAGGCTAACTCTTTCTGGACTTGGATATGATTATGGAATCGACCCGGAGGTTGCACGGAGTTCTGCATCGCTGCACTACAATGGCAATATGAAACCTTGGCTTGAGTTAGGCATACTGGAATACAAGAAGTACTGGAGGAGGTTTCTCACTCGAGAAGATCGATTCATGGATGAGTGCAATGTAAATCCGTAGCACACTTGAATCCGAAATCAGAACATTTGACGACAGTTTGCGAAACTCACCGGCCTCCCTAGAATCTGTCTCTGCTGAGTGGATGCCTCTAGCCCCCAAGAGCTGTACTGTGCACTAGCACAACAAACACACGACAGCTGTTGAACAGGGGAATAGCTGCAGCCGTTGGCTGTCAGTGGTTACAAGATCAAGCAGACACAGCACCATCTGTTCATGGCATTGAACATGATTGATTGATTGATGATGATTTTGGCACTCTGGGATTTGTGTATGATGTGAGCGAGTCAGCCTCATTGTCGGTAATCTCTTCCATGCAAGATTCATTTCTCCCATTTTTCTCTTCTTCTGCCAATAAAGGCACACAAATGTAGTCTCAATTTTTCGTGTTTGGCTGTAGCGCAGTGATTAGTTTTGGTATTATATGCTCATGGATTGGAAAAATTGCTGTCCAAACCTATGGGCAGCTCTGTGGATAGCCTGTATATTCTGTTATAGTTCTTCACTGGAATGGAATGCCATCTTTTTGACAAGATTACGAGGCGCACGCTGCATTTCTTATCTGAGTGCTCCTTCATGGAGGACGGTGTGCGTCTAAACTGTGTTCCGTGTGATTCTGTCCATCCTTTGGCATATTTGGTGCGCTAGAGATGTATCACGCGTGCATTTCTTTCTCGGGTCCACGCACATGGTGTGCTACCTCTACATAACTTCCTCGAAGTCCACATTCCACACTGGCATTTCGGTGAAATCTCTCTAGGCAATTGTTCACGCTTTATAATCTGGGAGATTTGACGATTTGCCCCGTTTAATTTTGCAATTTGATCATTTACCCCACATTGTGTCACTGACATGTGGTGGTCAATGTGGCAAATGATCAAATTTCAGAGTAAAGTGGGACAAATGATCAAATATCTCGAGAAAATGACGATATTTTAAACTAATTTGACAACCCTAACACGTGTACTACCTGTCACGACACAAAACTTCGAAACTGCGACTGTGAGTAGCATCCTTAATTCGAAAAAAAACTAGCAGCAGCATCAACCTTACTTGCAACTGCAACACAAATCCCAGTATGCTAAAATAGACAATCTTCATTTTTTTTGTAGTGGTCAAACTTTAAAAAGTTTGACTTTGACAAAAAAACTATATGCATCCTATCTTATAAAGGAGGGAGTATATGGTAAAATTCAAAACCAAAAGCATCTATTTAAGCCAAAGCTAAAAGACAAAATTAAGCCAAACCGAACAACCCTAGAGCTCAGCTAATACTAATAGAAACGAAAGTAAAACCTTTTGTAATTTCTTTAACAATTTTTTTTTGAACGGGAGAAGGTCCCGAAGGACCTGGAGCTTGCATTCCCTAAGAAATGAGAAAACTATGGTCAAGTCCTTCTCTTTTACACACAACACCCCACAGAAAATTACGAAAACACGATCAAGCCCTTGGTCGTCGTCGATGGGAGATGATCTCTAGACATGGCCACCCTTGTCTCCGTCAGGGACTGGGCCACTTTGGGAGGCACTGACGCACGCTGTCGCGTTGAAATCGAAGAAGAACCTTCATTGAATGAGGAAGAAAAAACTCGAACCACTATCGGGATCGAGTGTAGTAGGACCACCCTTGTGGCCGAGGATAGCAGCGGCGGAACTCCACCGACGCTTGGGAACTGCGACCGAGGTCGCAGGTTCCAAAGAACCCAAACGCCATCTCCACACTACTGCGGCTTCAACAACCTCGTCCCCACTCCCTTGCCACCGAGGTCGTCCAAGAGGAGCAATCGTGTTGTGAATCTAGGAAACAGGAGATGGCGGCTCTTGATGCAACAAGGGCTCGCCTAAAAGGAAGAAACTGATGTCTTCCACCATGGAAGCACAACAACATGCCCTAGCATCAACCATCCAACGCCACACCGATGTGTCGAAATGGAAACCCCTGTCCGCCAAGCAGATCCGCCATCACCTCCACTTTCCTTATCTTCCCCCTCGCCTCCATGGATGGCCAGGAAGAGAAATCTCAGCAGGGGAAGACCCCTGGTCAGAGGACAGACATACACGGCTTTATTTGTGATGGCAACACTACTAGGAAAAAGGTTATAGGTAGATCATATACCTGTGGCACACCGAAGAGGGGGTACCCCACGGGTAAATACTCGCGGTGCATCATTATGAGGTGCCCTACGAGTAGATCACTTACTCGTGGCGCATGCCCTAAGTGGTGCGCCACCACTATGTGTGAGCCATGCAGCCAGGGTACACACTCACTTACCCATGGGGCACCACATAGTTGTGCGTCACGGGTAATTGTGGCCAACACCAACTCCAACCCCTTGTGGATCGCCTTTTTAGCTTTGCAAAAAATAAAAGAAAATGATGAACACTTCAAAAAATAAAATTCTTTCAGATATAGGTAGGTTATGTGATCTAGTTTGTAAGAAAATTATCAAATATTAATTTTGACTTTTTGCAAAAATGTTGATGGCGCGGTAAAACGGCTATAACCCTTGCATACGATGTCGTGGAAACAAACTTTAATATATCAAAACGACGAGCACGAAATTTCCATTCAGATGCCAACACCTTAGATTGTTTACCATTTTTTAGAATCTCAAAATTCGAAAAGGAAAAAAGATATTTAAAAAATAAGATTTTTCGTGCGCCACGGTAAGTTGAGGGTGTGAGTTGAAATTCGAATCTGGCCACCTACCCCCCTCTTCCTTTCCCGTCATTATCCTTCTTCACACTTCTTCCTCAATCCTGGAAGGGAGAGCTCTCTTCTTCCTATATTTTCCATAAAAGCCTCTTTCTTCCCCTTCTTTTCCTCCCTCCCTCTCTTCTTCATCATTCTTTCTCCTCTCTCCCTATACCTTCTCTCTTCTCCCTCCTCCTTTCTCCTATTCCCCCCTCCCTCCCTCCTCTTCTTCCCTTCCTCCCTCCTTCCTCGCGTCCTCCTCCGCGACATGGTGGTCGCTGCTACTGCTATCACGCCCCATCTCCTCTAAAACGCCCATGTCTCCTCCTGCACTTTGCTGATGCCTCCTCACCCTCGCGCAGCTGTCCCTGTCCCTGACCACCTACAGTCTTCACCGGCGTGGCCACAGCTCCCGCACCTCCCTGCGGTGGTAGGTTGTGGCCACAACCACGACCTCCATGCTCGAGCTCTAGCGAGGCGACATCAGCGACGAGGACTCGATTGCTTTTGTTTTCAAAATTAGGGTGTTTTCTATATTTTTTTCAAAAGTCATACCCATGGCGCACCGGGTGGTGAGCCACAACTAAGTTTTACCCATGGCACGGGTTTAGTGGCGCACAGCGGGTGCTTGGTCCATTATAACCCCTCTTTCTCCATGCTTGGTCCAACAATTATATCCAGACATGAAACCGAACTGAAACAGGTGGCTGTGAAGGGTTTTTGAGGAAGAGTAATCCTTTTTATTCTTACATACACCACATAGAGAACACATAAACCATTCCACTTGTTTTCCTCGGCCACACCGAGGAAATGATGGAGGCATGTAATGAACTCATCAAAGCGTCGGTCATCGTACATCTATTGCCGGTGCATCTTCATTATATAAGTATACAAAAAACTATTACACAACATCATGATGAATGGATAAGTGACCAAATTAAGACAACTTCATAACATTAAAACAAAAGCAGAGTAGTGACCAAATGTTATTATTGCAAAAATAAAAAACTATGCACTAATTTAAAAACATTTTACTCTATCTTTAGTCCCGGTTGAAGACACCAACCGGGACTAAGCATTTAGATTGTTTTAATCGTGGGTGGCGACACTATTCGGTGGGTGGCGGCACTATGTCATGGGTGAGTGGAGACACTATGCCGTGAGTGACAACACTATGTCGTGAGTGGCGACACTATTCGGTGGATGATGTCACTATGTCTTAGGTGAGTGGCAACACTATGCCGTGAGTGGCGATACTATTTGGTGGGTAGCGACACTATGTCGTGAGTGGCAATACTATTCGGTGAGTGACGACACTATCCCGTGGGTGGTGACACAATTTTGCCGTTAGCTATGCTTTCGGGGTGACATCACAAATATTGTGGCGCTTAATCTATAAATAGGCAAGATGCATCCTTATGAAGTTATAAACTAGAAGATGGTGCGAGAGGGACACCACTACGGCGGAGCTTCTCGAAGATGTCTTAGGATCCCATCCTGGGCTCCCAGGCGCCACGAACTAGAAATATGGTGGCACGGAGGTGACTTCGGACTCCACGAGGCCACAGACACTGCCGCCGAACTCGTGGTACTTGGCTAGGTGATACCTTCGATCCGAATTCACGGATGTAGTATAATAGTGTTTTTCCCTAGTAGACCTACGTTTAATTGAACATTGGGAAACAACGATAAAAGGAAATAAAAAGGACACGTATACACAACTTTGTTTCTTTGTTTTACCTTCGTTTACTGGACCAATCTAGTTTACTTTTATCGTGGGTTGATTCAATGGATGTTGATAGGCCAGGGTTGAAGATCCACCTGCAGCTGCACATCATATGGGATACAAAATAATAATAAGCATAGTCATGTGTAATATTTTAATAAAGATAATCCCTTGTGGGCAACACATCCTAATATACTAGAGCCCCTGAGAGGCAAGAGGCATAGCAATAGTCTTTTTATCCAACCGAGTGCAACACGAAGCACCGGGCTACAAACGATTATTAAGTGTAAAACACAGATCAAAGCCTTAAGTGGTCATGTTGTTGTGATCCTGAATGGGTCGCTAAGAAAAGACCGTACAACCCTTTCTGTCACTGGGTTTTCTATGAGATCGCCGCTAGACAAGTATCTCACCTCAAGCCTTTACCAATCTCGGGAGTCTTAGGTACCTACAAGTCTAAAGATCGAGGCAAGAGACAAAAAAACAAAAGGTACAAATCTCTCTTTCAAACAATACACAATGCTCCCATAGATTAGATGCACATAATTGCTGTGATGTTTTTCCCCAACCCGCAGCCCATGAGGACTACTCACTCGTAACAATAAGATCAATGATAGAAAATATTGTGTAAAATACTTAGATTGAAATGAAATATTCTTACAATGTCGCCGAATCACAAGGAGATCTCAAGTACAAAGTAATGACTATGGCTAATGGAGGGGATGGAATATGGAAGGGATGAACTATGGTGTGGATCTCCTTTCGTGGTGTTGTGATGCAATCTGAGAATGACGGCCTTCTGCGCGGCGGCTGAGGCCTCAAAATATATAGGCATCTTCACGAAAATTGTAGGGTTTGACGAGCCACCGCCACATGGTACGGGAAGACGATACGAGCATACCCTTCCCGTACCAGTGGTCGTTACAGCAGCAGATGCCTGACAATGGCTCCAGAATTACTTAGTCGTGTGGACTTTCTCAAAACCTTCATTATGACTCCCAATTTTGCATTAAAAGCATGATTTCCTGCACAACACAAATCAAAGCAATGTTTTGCATATCTTTGTAATTATTAGTCATTAGTGGCAAGGCTAGAGAGTTTTTTGTCAATTGTTTGACCAAAAATAACGTTTAAACACGGTAAAAATGGCTATTTTTGAAGCCATCACTAGGGCAGAGGCGGTGCCACGGTTGTCGTTTGCAACCATATCCGCCGAGCCAAAACCACCTGCTTAGCTGCTTGTGTAGCCGTGTGTGTGCTGATTGGATTGCCAGACGAGCTGGATCTCTTATTCACCCATGGAGTACGGAAATGCAAGACCGCACCTATCTTAGGCCTCTGGCATCATCATTATCATTAATTTGTTGAAGATTCGTGCAAACTATTTTACAGAAAGACCCTTTCACCTAGTCTAGATCTGAAACTACTTTAAATCTTGCAGACACATACATGATTCAACAACATTTGTAGAACAAATAGGAAAAAAACCAAATTAATAGTAGAAAAATAAGAAAAAATAACAAAAATTGACAAAAAATTGAAGATACATACAAATTTTAGCAGATCCAGTCAAGAAACATACAATTTTCACTGCCAGACGAAGCTCGAATTGTTTTCAATTTTCTGAGGGGCTTAAATGCAAATGTGTGGCGGTTGTTGACTTTGTGAACTCTGCACGAATCTCCAACAATCGTGGGGCACGTATGATGTCCGGGGGGCCAATGTACTTGCGGTAAATCCTCTCTCTACTCCATTATGCAATTGAGATGCTAGCCACTCCACGCATGCATAACTTGACAGAGTGTGCATGCTTTCCTATATCCTTCCAAATTATGAAGCTGGAATAAAAAGTTGTTCAAGTCATAAGCTATAGGACATTAATCCGGAGACTCGACCTTGGTCAACTTAAATAACCAACCACTTTCAAGCTTGAACCCCTTTTATCAAGGAGACGAAGGCAATTCCATATGTACAAAATGAAGTGTAGAAGTAAATTAAATAGGATGCGTATCTCCAAAAGATTGTGGAGTAGTATATTCAGATGTATTTTAGATCAAATCACCAGTTATCAGGTCAAGTCTTTCTTACATAGCTATCATGATAAATTAAATATCAACTAGGTCACAAAATTAAGAGTGGTTGAGATTCCAATTGAACATGCCAGTAAATTTTGTTTCTTCTTCAGCGATGGGTTCACAAGCTGTTCAGG
Source organism: Avena eriantha (assembly GCA_910589775.1). Classification (NCBI taxonomy): domain Eukaryota; kingdom Viridiplantae; phylum Streptophyta; class Magnoliopsida; order Poales; family Poaceae; genus Avena; species Avena eriantha. The sequence continues at coordinate 44,149,342 of OU342741.1, forward strand.
AACTACCAAATTAACATGTACAGTACGTGTTAACTAAAAGCAACTAACTAACACGTAGCCCATGTGATTATCAAGGCGATGCTTTGTTGCACACTCGAAACAGCACACGACAGGCAGACACTCGCCACCTAATCTGAACTTGCTGTGACTGCAAGAACTAGTAGCAGGTGAGAGCATCTCCAGGAGATACTGGAAAAAGGGCACCGGCCAAAAATTTAAAAGTGTATATAACTTACAAGAGACTATTTGAAGAACCGGCTAAAAATAGTTTCACTTTGAGAGAAGATTTTATTTCGGATATACCGCAGGTGTCTCTAGATGAAAATAGCATTCTTACGGCTGAGTTAACCGAGAAGGAAGCGCTAGAGGCTATTTCACAAATAGAACACAATAAAACTCCTGGTCTAGACAGGCTTCTTACAAAGTCTTATAAATGCTTTTGTGAGGTTATTAAAAAGATTTGATGGCTATGTTTGTACAACTACAACAAGGAGAATTGCCACCGTATAAACTTAATTTCAAAATCATAACCTTGCTGCCCAAAAAAGAAAGATGCGGTCCAGATCCAGCAATGCATGCCCCATGTCTTGTTAGATTTGCGACAAGTAAATAACGAAGAACGAAAACAAAATCACAGCAAGGGGACACAGATTTAACGTGGAAAACCCTCTCCAACAAAGAGAGGGGAAAAACCACGGGCGCCAGCCAGCGAAACTTCACTATAACGGAGAGTGTTTACACAACGCCGGGGATTTCTCAGATGCAACTTATCCCAGCCGGCGGCTTACAAGAAGTATATATAGCGGTGGTAACCTAGGTCATCAATGATCCGTACCGCGGGGGGCTGTCGCCCCCCGCACCCCCCACAGGCGTCCCTGTTGGGCACGGAGTGGGCCAACTTCAGACTCCGCTTCGCATCGGCCCTAGCCTCCGGCAACGGCCTCGCTCCGCTCCGTCAGAAGTTAGCCTCTACTTTGTAGAATTTGGATCAACATATAACAAACTCCACCTTGAGACAAATTCCTTCTTGTAGCATCAGCGGTAATCATCTCCCTGGACAAACAAAGAAAACACTTTCGGCGCCAATAGCCACTTGGGCTAAGCAGTTATACCAACTAAGCTTGAGCATAGCTCAAACTTAGCAACAGGAATAGACTTTGTCATCATATCAGCAGGATTATCATGAGTGCTTATCTTGCATACCTTCAGTGTACCTTGTGCAACAACATCACGAACATAATGGTACTTGATATCAATGTGCTTTGTTCTCTCATGGAACATCTGATCCTTAGTAAGGTAAATAGCACTTTGACTGTCACAGAACAGGTTAATGCAAGAATCATCCTGACAAAGCTCAGCATACAAACTTTTCAACCAAACAGACTCTTTGCAAGCTTCAGCAACAGCCATATATTCTGCTTCGGTTGTAGATAAAGCAACAACTGGTTGCAGCGTTGCCTTCCAACTCACGGCACATCCACCTACCGTGAACACATAACCTGTGAGGGACCTCCTCTTATCCAAATCGGCAGCAAAATCTGAATCCACATAGCCTGCGAGTCCCTCACCAGTCTTGCCAAATTTCAAGCAAGCATTGGATGTGCCACGAAGGTACCTGAAAATCCACTGAACAACTTTCCAATGTTCTTTACCAGGATTAGCCATATAACGACTCACCAAACTCATAGCATATGATAAATCAGGGCAAGAACAAACCATGGCATACATCAAGGAACCAACAGCACTAGAATAAGGAACTCGAGACATGTACTCAATATCTTCATCAGAACTAGGACATTGCAATGCTGACAATTTAAAGTGAGGAGCAACAGGAGTACTAACTGACTTTGCATCATGCATATTAAAACGTTGAAGAACTTTCTCAACGTAACTTTGCTGACTAAGAAACAACAACCTAGATTTTCTGTCCCGTTTAATTTCCATACCTAGGATTTTCTTAGCAGCACCAAGATCTTTCATCTCAAATTCACTACTTAGGTGTGCCTTCAAAGTAGTGATTTCTTTCATGCTCTTGGCAGCAATTAACATATCATCAACATATAACAACAAGTAAATAGGTGACCCATTAACAAACTTTATATAAACACAGCTATCAAACTGAGATCTCTTAAAACCTTGTGAGATCATAAATGAATCAAACCTTTTATACCACTGTCTTGGAGATTGCTTCAAACCATAAAGCGATCTCTTCAATTTGCACACAAAATCCTCTTTTCCAGGAACTATGAACCCTTCAGGTTGGTCCATGTAAATCTCCTCCTCCAGTTCACCATGCAGAAAAGTAGTCTTTACATCTAGCTGCTCAAGCTCAAGATCATGCATAGCAACAATACCAAAGAAAGTACGAATAGAGCTATGTTTCACAACCGGAGAGAAAACATCATTATAGTCAATACCTGGAATCTGGCTAAAACCTTTTGCTACTAACCTTGCCTTAAACCTTGGAGGCTCATTAGGAGACAAACCTTCCTTTCTCTTGTATATCCACTTACAGCGGACAGCCTTCTTCTGTTTAGGCAAGCGCACAACTTCCCATGTGCCATTCTTATCAAGCGATTGCATCTCTTCTTGCATAGCAGAAACCCACTTCTCGCGGTCAACGGATGCAATAGCCTCATTGTATGTAGCAGGTTCAGTATCATGCTCCACCTGTTCAGCACAACTCAAAGCATAATGAGCAAGATTACACTCTTCAATTAAACGACGAGGTGGAACTATGTTACGCCTTGGTCTATCAGCAGCAATAGATTCTTGTGGTTGCTGCAAAATAGTAGGTGAGTGCTGAACAACATCATCATCAATATTTTCCTCATGAGTATCATCATCAACAACATTATTATCAACAGTTTTCTGCAGGTGCTCCACCTGCACACGAACTCCCTCCTCTCCAATGGCAACAGGAGAGGGATCTGATGGCAAGCTGTCATGATACATAACGGATTCATTGAAAACAACATTCCTACTCAACAAAATCCTTTTAGTTTCAGGATTCCATAGTTTATATGCCTTAACTCCTGAACCATAACCAAGGAATATGCACTTAACAGCTCTAGGCTCTAACTTTCCATTATCAACGTGAGCATAAGCTATGCAACCAAAAACTCTCAACTGTGAATAATCAGCAGGCGAACCTGACCATACCTCAATGGGAGTTTTCTTCTCAAGTGGAATAGAAGGTGACCTGTTGATGAGGTAGCACGCTGTGTTGGCTGCTTCAGCCCAGAAACGTCTATGCATACCTGCATTGGACAACATACAGCGAGCCCTCGAGATGATGGTTCTGTTCATGCGCTCAACCACGCCATTCTGCTGAGGAGTGTAAGGGATGGTGTGGTGCCTGATCATACCATCGTTATTGCAAAACTCCTCAAACTCATTAGAACAGAATTCCATACCATTATCAGTACGTAGTACCTTTACCTTCTTTTCAGTTTGCTTTTCTACCATAACTTTCCACTTCTTAAAAGCATCAAAAACATCAGATTTGTGTTTCAGAAAATATGGCCACACTTTTCTTGAGTAGTCATCAATAATAGTAAGCATGTAATTAGCACCACCAATAGAAGTCTTACGGGAAGGTCCCCATACATCAGCATGCACATAATCTAATATGCCTTTGGTGGTATGAACGGAAGCATTGAATTTAACTCTTTTATGCTTACCAAAAACGCAGTGCTCACAGAACTGAAACTTACCCAAGTTGCAACCATCAATCAGCTCTCTCTTAACCAATTCTGCCATGCCATGTTCGCTCATATGCCCAAGACGCATATGCCACAGATTTATTTTACCACAATCATCAGAATCATTAACAGTAACAGCAGCAGCAATACCAGGCAAAGTGCTACCTCTAAGAACATATAACTTAGCAGAATTCATATCACCTATCATGTGAATAAGAGAGCCTTTCGATACCTTTAACAACCTACGCCCACCGGCGTACTTGTATCCATCAACGTCCATGGTACTCAGGGAGATCAGATTTCTGGCCATGCTTGGTATGTGCTTCACCTCATTCAACGTACGCGTCACGCCATCATGTGTCTTGATGTTAACAGATCCAACTCCAACAATATGGCATGGGTTGTCATTCCCCACACGTACAAAATCTCCAGTCTGCACAGACTCATATGAACTGAACCAATCTTTGTTACAGCAAATATGAAACGAACATGCAGTATCAAGAATCCATTCATCATCACGAGATGCACAAGCAGCAAAAACGGCTAAACATTCACCGTCAGAACTATCACCAGAAACAACAGCAGCCTTACCATTACCTTGATCCTTATCTTTCGGTTGGTAAGTACCGTTCCTTTTCTCCTTATTCTGCAGCTTCCAACAATCATCAATAACATGATTAGATTTCTTACAATACCTGCAGAACTTGTCCTTTCCCTTGGACTTCGAACGACTTCTGCCGTCTTTGCTCTTATCTCGGTTGCCATAGTTGTTAAATCTCTGATCGGTCCTGCCACGAATCTGCAGAGCTTCAGCCTTGGAAGACGCCCCATCTGCCTGCACCATAGATTTCATCGTTTCCCTCTGTTTGAGGGCATCTTGCACTTCATCAAGGGTTATCTTATCACGGCTCAACAACATTGTATCACGAAAGTGAGTATAAGAACTAGGCAACGAGCATAAGAGTAATAGAGCTAGATCCTCATCATCATATTTTACTTCCATAGATTGCAAATCAGAAATAATCTCTCTAAAAAGAGATAAGTGATTCATTACCGATCCACCTTCTTGCAATCTATGCGAGAACAACTTCATCTTCACATGCATCTTACTGGTTAGATCCTTTGACATGCAGATCGATTCCAGTTTCCCCCAAAGGGCAGCAGCAGATTTCTCTTTCAAGACTTCCTGCAAAATATTATTGGATAGATGAAGTTGAATCATAGACAAAGCCTTACGGTCCTTCCGCTTCTCTTCGTCAGACCAGCTCTTAGCATCCTTTTCCCCGAATCCATCCAACGCATCATCCAAATCTGAAGTTTGGGCGAGAATCGCCCGCATCTTCACCTGCCACAAGCAGAATCTTGTGGAGTAGTCCAGCTGCGGTAGATCGAACTTCAATGACGACATGTCGCAAACCCTAGATTAGAACCTGGGGCTCTGATACCACTTGTTAGATTTGCGACAAGTAAATAACGAAGAACGAAAACAAAATCACAGCAAGGGGACACAGATTTAACGTGGAAAACCCTCTCCACCACTTGTTAGATTTGCGACAAGTAAATAACGAAGAACGAAAACAAAATCACAGCAAGGGGACACAGATTTAACGTGGAAAACCCTCTCCAACAAAGAGAGGGGAAAAACCACGGGTGCCAGCCAGCGAAACTTCACTATAACGGAGAGTGTTTACACAACGCCGGGGATTTCTCAGATGCAACTTATCCCAGCCGGCGGCTTACAAGAAGTATATATAGCGGTGGTAACCTAGGTCTTGGCCTCTACTTTGTAGAATTTGGATCAACATATAACATGTCTTCTCAATTTCATTTTTTAAATATTCACAAAGGTGAGCACTAATAGAATAACTTGGATTATTGAACCCCCACAAAAAACTTTCATGCCAGGACGATATATACTTGAAGGAGTAGTGGTCTTGCATGAAAATATTCATAAACTTTATAAGAAGAAAATAGATGGTGTTTTATTTATGATAGACTTGACATGTGACAAGATTACATGGCCTTTTCTGCAATAAAGTCTGCTATGAAAGGCTTTTCACACAAATGGCCCAATCCCATCTCATAATTCGTACAAGGAGGGTCGGTGGGAACAAGAGTTAATGACGACATTGGCCTCATTATTTCCAAACGAAAAGGGGCTAAGACAATGTAATCTTGTTTCTTCATTACCTTTTTTCTCCATTACCTTTTAACATTGTAGATAATATGTTAGCTATCCTTATAGCGAGGGAAAACGAAAACGTTCAGGTTGGGGTCTTGTCCCTTATCTCATTGAGAGGGGAGTGTCCATCCTTCAATACTTTGATGGTACTACTCTTTTCATGAAACATGACTTAGAGAAGACAATGAACAACAAATTGATTCTTTGTATCTTTAAGGAGCTATCTAGGCTAAAAAATAACTTTCACAAGAGTAAAATTTTCTGTTTTGGAAAGGCTAAGAAAATATAGGAGTAACAAATTTTCGGTTGTGAAGCTAGTTTCCTTCCCTTCAGACACATAAGTGTCCCAATCCACTACAGGATACTATTTAACAAAGAATGGAATCCAGTAGAGAATCGCTTTGAAGGAAAGTTGAGATGCTAGCAAAGAAAGCTACTCTCATACACGGACATAACCGCTATCCCATAATTTCTAGAAATAACTAAAGGGGTACGAAAACTGGATTTCTACCGGTCACTTTTTCTAACAAAACTATCAACTTAAACAAAAACACTATTTGTCCAAGTGGAACATAATTTTTTGACCTAAATATCAAGCGAGTTTACTATGGAGGTCTCTTGATTGAGGAGGAATGTGGCAATAGTTTTTGCACAATAAATACGTCTAAAATAAAACGTTGTCACAAGTGATAGAAAAACCTACTGATTCACCATTCTGGAGATGTTTATTAGGAATCAAAGATGATTTCTTTCATTGATGATCTTTCACCATAGGTAACCGACAGAGGGTGTGTGGTGTTGTGCCTCCAGCGTCTTCCTGGGATCCCATCGGTTTTCGTGTTCATTGGTGTGATTTTAAGTTTGGACTTCTCATTTGGCTAGGACAACAAGATTTACTATGACAAGATTTACTCAGCTCCGTTAATAGATGGATGAGGATGGCGACGCACCTTTGCATCGTGTCGGTGTTTGTAGTCGTCGCTAGTTGGTCCAAGGACCTCTTTATAATTTTATTATTTTTGGGGTTCTTTGTACTTATCAATAGATCAATAGACCCTTTTGCAAAAAATTACATCGTTTGGTTTTGGATAAAATTTACAGGCCTTGTTTTTAAAGAGAGAGGGTAGTTTTTTTAGAGGAAAGAGAGGCCTTACAAAACGGATGCATGTGGACGAATTAGACCAAGGTCACAAGTGCTAGAAAGCCCATCAAGCAGGTCCATGAAGCCCGCCGTTCGCATCTATGAGACCCTCGTGTCATCCCGTCGTTCGGCAGCGAGAAAATGACAAGGAACTACTATATTTGTGCCACTCTTGTTAAAAAACTACCACCTTAGGATTTTTTGACACATAAAACCCACTTTTGGGGTACGGGTGTGACAGAAAACTCTAATTTGATGTGTTTAGTTGTTTAACAAACTTCCTGGCAGGTGGGGCCTGCTGTCAGTGCCGACGTGGCACGAGGTTGCCAGACGGACCGAACAGCCGTTAGGGTGGGCTGAGGAAATGACAAGAAACCACCATATTTGCGCCACTCTTGTAAAATAACACCACTTTAAGGTTTTTTTTGACACATGAAACCACTTTTGGGGTAACTTGTATGGTCTTTTTTATGTGTGGAAATTAGTATGTGAGCATTAATTTTTGGTCTATCTTAACTGATGTAAGATGGAGATAAGTGTGATTATGTGCATTAGGTTGATCTAGTGTAGCCTGATGCTCTGATGAAAGAAGTTGGCAAGCTTTGGGACTTGTTTGCAAAAACTAAACAAGGCAGGGTAAGTGATGCCCTATACTACATGGAGCAGAAGTTTGAGTTTCAATACCAAATTAAAAACCTTAACATTGATATGAGGGCATCATAGGATGAAGTTGAAAAATTAGTGGAAAAAAGTCATTATGTTTACATTGTTATAACATCACATATGAAGTAATCATAATCCTTAGACCATGAGATCATGTTAATTACTAACACTGAAAGAATGATTTGATAACATCAATGATCACACCATAATCGGGTGAGTATAAAGGTGGGTTTGAAAGTGCTGGGATTATTTCGATAAGCACCAGAATTGTTTTGGGTCAAATCGCTGAAATTAGTTTCAGATGTAATATTGAAATAATGCAAGAGGGTTTATGCATGTATATCCACCCGTTGCTTGCATCTAGTAGATATATCTTGGTGCTTAGTTGTTCATATCATAGGAAAAAAATTGCTTTCTATCCTTTGAACCCAACACGTCTACCCGTCAGCCTAAAGCCAACCAAGGTCATCAAGGGTGTAGTATGCTTCCCCTACATCCTCTACCCCCTTTACACACCACCATTGCCGAAGCTCGTCGGAGTCGCCGAAGGAGCCGGATCCCGACAAGATCCAGAAGCAAGTGGACGCTAGCCCCACTACAGATCGTCACCACCTCAAGCTGCAACCACCATGTCCATGAGTCGCTGGTGATCTCCTCTACTCCCTAGATATCCTCCTACGACCTCTTGTGCCCTAACGCCGGCAAGCGTTCTGTCAAGTGCTTTCGCTGCAATGCTGCTCGCTGATGACCCACAAGTATAGGGGGTGTATCGCATAAGTAAGAGTGTCGAACCCAACGAGGAGCATAAGGTGCTGGATAGTGGTATGGATCAAGAATTCTCTGCAAATACTTAGCAAACTGATTTTTAGGGGTTTTCGATAAAGCAAGTAAACAAAGTACGAGTAAATAAAAGACAGTAGGAATAAATGCAGCAAGTGGCCCAATCCTTTATGCAGCAAAAGACAAGCCAGTTGTATTACTTAAGATGACCAAACGTTCTCGAGGACACATGGGAAGACTGTCAAGTGCTTTCATTTCATATAGTTGATTAATCTTCTCTAGCTTGCTAAGTGTTGTGTGGGTGAACCTGTGCTAATGTACCGCCCCATCCAAGACTAATACATACTTGTGATTATACCCCTTACAAACATCCGTAAGTATAAGAAAGTAATTAAGGTAGAAACCTAACCACAGCTTTAAACTCTAAGACCCTTACATCTCTTGTGCAATGGTTTCCTAACGGGGGTTCAGGTTTCTGTCACTCCGGAAACCCCTACGATTAGTAGCCAAATACACAATGCATTCCCCTAGGCCCATATAGGTTAAGTGTCATGTAGTCGACGTTCACATGACACCACTAGAAGAAGTACACCACAACTTAAATATCAAACTATTGAATCTTTCTCAACACAACTCCACTACTAACAACAAGACTTCTCCCATGTCCTCAAGAACAAAACGAACTGCTCACAAGACATCATATGGATCATGATCAGAGATGGAATAATGATGTATAACAATCTGAACATAAACAATAATTCAATGGTTCACTCAATAGCATCAACTACAAAGAGTAATCAACACCGGGAAAGTTTCCCCTATGAACTATGCAAGATTCAACACAATTGTTACAGCAATATAGAGATGGTGATGAGGGTGTTGATGGTGAGGATGGTGGTGATGATGATGATGATCCCGATGAAGTCCAGCTTGATGGTGGTGTTGATGGCGACGATCTTCCCTCTTCGGGAAGGAATTCCCCTGGCAGAAATCTGTCTGCCGGAGAGATCTTTCTCTCTTGGTGTTTTCCACCCCGCAGAGGCGGCGGAATCTTTCTGTGGTCGCTCCTCGAGTCTTAGGGTTTTGGGAGAATGATATACGCCAGAGGGGAGAGGTTGGAGTGGGCCAGAGTGGCCACACCACCTCCTGGCGCGGCCTAGGGCTGCCCGTGCCAGGGAGTGGTGTGGACCCCCTGTGGCCCATCTCCACTCCGTCTTCTGGCATCCTTAGTCTTCTGGAAAAATAGGATTTTCCGTATATTTTCCCGGATTTTCTGATCTTCGCGAATTTTGCCTCTAAATAGCACCTTTTCCATCAGAATCTTGACTGCAGCGGTCCATGCTCCAAACGTCATCAACCATGCAAAAACAGATCAAATAACATAAGTATCACCTCTCAATACGAAATATATCAATGAATAATAGTGAATTAAGACATAGAATAGTGATGCAAAATGGACGTATCAACTCCCCCAAGCTTAGACTTCGCTTGTCCTCAAGCGAAACTGATCTCAATAAAGATGGCCTCAGGTTTATGGAGTGAAGAGTCGATAAAAGAATACGGACAAGAAGCATCACATTCATCAAATACATAGATCATAATAGAAGACAACTCACTATTATATAACTCAACTTGCAATAGGTAAAGGAAACACAATAAAGATACATAAAGTGAATCATAATTGGTAATGGCAAACTTAGCTCTTGGTCAAAGAATAGTTGATAATTTGCTGGAGTTCACAAATAGCTGGTTTTCCAATGATAGCTTTCAAAGTAGTAAATATCAAGATAAGAGCAATGTGCAAAACAAGGAACATAAGACATGATTGCATAAATCATCATATGAATGAATGAAACACATCAACTCAAAATACTTGCTGAGGTAGAAGGGAGTAGGTTTACTGACTCAACTACAAATTAAAAGAAAGGGCCCTTCGCAGAGGGAAGCAGGGATTGCAAGTCGCATAAAGAGCTCCCAAAAATTATGATACTTACTAGCTTTCAGCTCTCATTGCCCTATCATAGGCATCTTTTGGTGATTAAGGTTAAAGTGACACAACTAAGAGGATATGCTTGACAAGTTATAAATTGGAGTCCCATGCCCCTTACTTATGAGTACCGAACCTCATGCCACTCAACTTTAGTCACGAGCAAGCTCTTGTCATTGTAAATACATGTGTATTATTAAGAACCGCCAACGGGGTACCCCTTGCACATGACACAGGAGCTATCCCATAATCAAAATGACAAGGCAAGCATACAGTGAGCATCTCAACGATCTTTTTATTTGCTATTTGCATAGGTTTTTATTGAGGATGCTTCATAGAATGCTCACTATAGTTATGCTGCAAGTTTCCACCATGATTAGGCATGGCTTAGGCTAGCGGCCTAGACGTTTCTCTAACACACATATACACTCCATGATCTTACAAGTTCCACTTTTATTTCACACCACCGGGATCCATGAGCAAAAGAACATGACATCAACTAGGTACAAGTACCAGTGAAATGTTGAAAGCGGTCCCCATGATACATGGTTCTGCTAACTTCAACTCATAAAGCGCAAGCATATACGCAACAAAGAAGGACCCAATGGTTCAAGTTTATTAAATGCAAGAAAGTAAAGTGTGCCATCAAGTTCGTGAGAGCTTTAATCACTAATTTTCGCATAACAAGTTTAATTTGGGAGGTAGATAAAATAGGAATTTACTTGGAATAGCAATAATGCTACTAGGTAGGTATGGTGGACACGAATGTCAAAGGTTTTGGTTTAAAGGAGGTGGATGCATGAGAAGAATACCCTCTGAGTACAAGTTTTTTGCTAGCAAGGCTGGGTAGCAAGTACAAGAGTTGAAGGAAACAAACAAACATACAAGTGATAAAAACAAACATGCAATCTTCCTTGGAAGCACAAAAGATCTTAACTAGAGAATACTAGACTTATGAGCAAATCAAGAAAGAAAGAAGATGAAATTATTTTTCTTTAAAAGTACTTTTATTTTTTCTGTCAACTCTCAAAAATGGTGTGCTACTGACCGAGCCAGGTTTGCCAAAACCAACTAAATTAACTCAATGATCCCAAAGTGATACCAATACTAACAACAAGATCAATCATATAACCACGAATTGAAAACTAATGTAAGATATGCAAAAAGAGTGAATGATAGAACTTCTCATTAATATTCCATAACGGAAACTCACACCAAGGGATACATATCTAAGGAGAGAGGAGACACTTCCATAATGCAAACCATACTACACAATAACTCCTCTATTCATGATATGACTCTACTAAAAAGATAAAAAAGATAGAAGATAGTGATGTGATACCGCGGCACTCCCCCAAGCTTGGAACAAACCAAGGGGATGCCAAACCTGATGACGAATTACTCCTTTGGTGTGGGTGGTATCCTCTCATCTTCGTCCGTCTTCCAGGGTAAGGCTTCCCATCAACAAAGGACATCGTGGTTTCCAACATCCTGAAACTTGCAGCAGCACTTATACGTTTAAATCTAGCCTCATACTCACAGTTTTGATTTTGAACGTCATAGAACTGTGCTTGCAGTTCGTTGGTTGTTTGGTGGAGTGAGAGGACTTCGTCTTTGAGTTCAGCAGTCTCCTTTTGGTGCTCGGTGATGAGTTCGGAACAAATCTGATGGATGATATCCACTTCGCGCTCCGCCATCTTCTTGTACCTAAAGACTTCTTTCTCCAGTGCTTCCATCCTGTCCTCCAGACTTCCTTCACCTTTAGGGCCCTGAACCTCTTTAATCTGGACCTCCCCATCTTCGAGCAACAACTCCTTAGGATGAATCTTCAACTCTCTCATGTATGGGTTGATGATATCTTCTTAAGAATCTCCCTCGGCTGATCCAGTGGAAGAAATTGTGGCTCTAAATCTGGGATTCTACCTGGCAGAAACAGATCGAAACAAAAACACAACAACAACACGATATACGAACCTCGGAAGATCCGAGGGGTTATATATTACGAAGTTTCATATCAAAAGGAAGGAACTGGTAGAAAACGAGTCGGAGGCGGAGTCTAAGGTGGCCTCACCACTTGGTGGCGCGGCCAAGGGTGGGCCCGCGCCACAGGGTGGTGTGGGCCACCCAGGCTCCGTTTCCGTCCCTTTTTCGCTTCATAACTTCCCTTACTGACTGAAAACTGCAAAAAATATAGTTGGATTGTATTTTTGCGGAATTTTTCTTACCAGAACTATTACCTATTTGAAAACAGACTCTGCAGGTCTCCAAATTTGGTCCTTTATGAATTTCTCCAGAGTTATAACTTGAAAGGCATCAACATCTTCATTGTAAGAATCTCCAGCAATATAGTGCTTGAGTCGCTGCCCATTCATTACTTGTTTAGTATTATCTTTTAAAGAAGAAATTTTTATTGCTCCTGAACGGTATACTTCTTCAGTAATGAAAGGTCCTTCCCATTTTGACAGTAGCTTTCTTGCAAAAAATCTGAGACGAGACCTATACAATAGAACTTTCTCACCAACATGAAATTCTCTCTTAAGTATTCGCTTGTCATGCCATCTTTTAACTTTTTTCCTTAAAGAGCCTAGCATTTTCATAGGCTTCACTCCTCCATTCATCTAAAGAACTTAAGTCAAATAATCTTTTCTCACCAGCGAGCTTACAATCTCTATTTAGTTCTTTAACTGCCCAGTAAGCTTTGTGTTCTAATTCTAAGGGTAGGTGACAAGCTTTCCCATAAACCATTTTGTAAGGAGACATCCCCATAGGATTTTTGTAAGCAGTTTTATAAGCCCATAAAGTATCATTTAACTTTTTAGCCCAGTTTTTTCTAGATCTATTAACAGTCTTTTGCAAGATGGATTTAATTTCTCTATTGGATAACTCTACTTGCCTGCTAGTTTGGGGGTGATAGGCTAAAGCAATCGTATGATTAACATCATATTTAGCAAGGGTCTTTCTAAAACCACCATGAATAAAATGCGAACCCCCATCAGTCATGAGATACCTAGTGACATGGGTATACCCTATAGGTACTCGAGCTTGGTATATACGGCCCAAATATGTACAGGCCCACGGTGTCGCCAAGGCCCAAACAAGGGACTCGAGTAGCCTACGGACTCTCGATTGCTTGAAGAACAAGAAGAAGTTAAAGATAGAAAGTTTGAAGGGGAAAAACCCTAACTTGTAACCGACTCGATCTGCTACTCGAGACCTAGCCTATCTATATAAAGGCTAGGAGGGGCGGTGAGGAGGACACACGCAACCCTAGTTTCTACAACCCTCGCCAGATTACATCTGCGCACCATTGTAACTTTCGATACCTTCGATAATTCCACGAGCAGACAAGCAGGAGTAGGGACCTCTACGAGGCCTGAACCTGGGTAAATCTTTGTCCCCTGTGTGCTTGTTTGCTAGCCGATAGATGTCTCCAGCGCTCCCTCCTTCTCCAAAACCCAAGTCCATAACAATGGGCATTGATGAGTTAAACCCTCGTCAATTGGCGCCGTCTGTGGGAACTGGGAGTGCTGATGTTGCGGCTTCTTTGGCCCCATCAACTGCGATCTACAACTCCGCAACAGCGGAGATTCTCTAGCTCTTTGGCGCGTTCGAATTCATCGTCCACACGCCGGCCACCCGCCCGGCCTTCGAGTCCGTGGGCGACGGAATCAGCCTGGCGATTGGGAGCTTCCGCTTCTAGGTTGGTCAGATGGGCACGCTTCGCCTGCCTGATCAGCCGACAACACCAGCGATTTCCCCAGGATCATGGTTCCCTCCATCGATCGGCACCCTCAGCGAGCTCAACGCCCCGACAGCAGTCGAAAACACGGTCAGCGACAGCAGTCGCGATTCCGATCTGAGCGATCTGGCCACTGAAGATGGAACCTACGGTTCCGGATCTGCGAGTTGTGGAAGCAACAGCTTCCCCAATCACTTCATGTGCGCCGTCATCAACGCATGCGACACCTCTGCCAATCGCGACAACGGTGACAACCCTGGAAATGGCACCAATCCACCCAACGCCAGTAACGGTGGTAATGGTGGTAACGGTGGCAATCGCCCCCCCGTCGACAACGGAGGAGCAGTCGAACCTCCATCCATAATAAATGAGAAAACCAGCGAACGCGTCGTGATCAAGCTCAACGAGCAAGAATGGGCTCGCTGCCGCGAGGCCCTGCGAGGCGCCCCTTTACCCTTCGGATCCCTGCAAGAACTGCTGATGGGCTACCACTGGCTCCTGAAGGAAGAATTCAAGCGCCAACTGCAAACAATCACGCAACTTGAGGCGCGTAAAAAGGCAGCGGACGAATCGAGCCTTCGTCGCGCTGGGCTCTCCTCCTACGGAGGATCCTCCTCAAAGGGCAACGAGTACCTCGCCAAGAAGAGGCAATCGCAGATGGCTCATCTTACCGAGCAAGAACGCATAGAGGCCACGAAAGTCCTCGACTTCGGGTCTATGACAGTCGACACGAGGGGCAATGTGGTCCCCAGGACGCCGTAGGCTGCGGTGACGGCAGCCACCATGTACCTCCTCAATAACCAGCCGCCAGCTGGAGATCCCCGAACTGCCATGCACCGATCTACGATCGCGGGCTTGGGATTAATTGAGGCCGCCCTCGACAAGGAGCCAACACCAGACCCAAAAAAGGGCAAAGTGCTAGCAAAGCGCTACTCCTCGCCCTCATCCAGCGATGACAGTCACGACCTGTCTCGGCGCCGCCGCTCACGGCAACACGACCGTGACTACGATGCGCGCGACGACCTCACGCAGCGCAAGATCGACAAATCAAGGGCACGACGTGCTCGGTCGACTGACACGGAAGAAGAAGATGGGGAGCTCTGCGGCGCAAGATGCTTCAGCAGATCCATTAGGCAGAAGCGAATGCCTAAAGGGTTTAAACTCCCGTCGGAGAACCCAAAATTCGACGGTCTACAGGACCCCAAGATCTGGCTAGAGGACCACATCTCCTCCGTCAGACTCCACGGAGGCAGTCGAAGCACTGCCATGCAATGCTTGCAGCTACAGCTGCAGGGCGCCGCCCGAGCATGGCTCAATAACCTCCCACGCGGATCCATTCGTAGTTGGGATGAGCTAGTTTACAGCTTCGTGCGCAACTTTAAGGGCACGTACAAGCGGCCCGCATCAATCGAAGAGCTGAGATGGTGCCAGCAAAGATCTGGCGAATCGATGTGCTCCTACATCCAAAGGTGGTCCATCATCAAGAACTCCGCGGAGAACATCTCGGAAGACCGCGCGATTGACGCATTCAACGGTGGTGTCCGCCGCCTAGAACTCAGGGAGGAGCTAGGCCTCTCAAAGCCCCAAACCATCGACCACCTGATGGAGATCGCGAACCGGTGGGCCGATGGAGAAGATTCGGTAAAGAATCGCGCTCACTCCGACGAGGAGGCAGAACTCGAACGCAGAAGCGACCGCCGAGATAAGCGTCGCATGCGCATCTACGATGACCGCAACGACGTCAACATGGTTGCGGCCGGCTACGCCAATAGACGCGACGATAACCGCAACAACGGATACTGTAGCAGCGGATATCGCGACTCCGGGAAAACCACGCAAGTATGGCAACGCCGCACTCGCGATGAGGCACCCTCGACCTCCATCGAGGACAAACTGTCCGGGCCATGCACGGTACACTTCTACATCGACAAACATGATGGCAAGAGAAAGTCCATCCACCTCCTCAAGGACTGCCGCGAGTTCCTCAAGCTACACGAGGGATTGGTTCGGATGAACTACAATGCAGTCGAAAGAGGCTACGGAGCCGCTCCAGGTGCCGTGGCACATGGCGCACCGCCACCACCACCTGGGCCACCCCCGAACGGAGCCGCACCGGACCAGCACCACGGAGGCGAACCGTACCCACGGGCCATGGGCACCATGATGATCCAAAAGGGACGCCCCTCCAACAGGGTGCAGAAGGCCATCACTCGCCAAGTCAACTTGCCACGTACTCGCCACCATCCACCACTGAGTACCTCAGTGGAAGCGAGTCATGCATCACCTTCGACAAGCGGGACCACCCGCCTCAGATACCCCGTCCAGGTCACTGCCCCCTCGTACTCGAGGCGCAAATTGGAGGCTTCGACATGAGTCGCATCTTCATGGATGGCGGAAGCGGCATCAACCTCATATTCGCGAGCACCTTGCGAGCAATGAGAATCCCCCTAACCTGCCTGGAGGCATCGGACACAACGTTCCACGACATCGTCCTAGGGAAAGGCGTATACCCCCTGGGAAAAATCAACCTCGACGTCATTTTTGAAACGCCGAAGAACTTCCAGCGCGAGCGCATTGACTTTGAGGTCGTTGACTGGCCCTCACAATACCACTGCATCCGCGGGCGCGTCGCGTTCGCTAGGTTCATGGCGGTGCCCCACTACGCCTACCTACAGATGAAAATGCCAGGTCCCAATGGCGTCATCACGATCAACGGGAGCTTTGAGCGATCTGGCAGTTGCGACAGGGAATTCAACAGAATCTCCCAGTCCTTCGGCATGCAGGAAGAACTCGCGAGATTGAAAGAGACGACAGACAACAATTTGCCTCCCCTGAGCAGACCAAGCTTACCTGATCTCTCCTTCGACTCATCTGTGCACACAAAGAAAGTGCAAGTCCATCCATCGGAACCCGCCAAGACGGCCCTCATCGCAAACAACTTGAGTCCCGCATAGGAACTCGCGCTCGTCGAATTCCTCCGTGAGCACTAGGAAATTTTTGCCTGGTGTCCTGCGGACATGCCAGGAGTTCCCAGGAATTCGCCGAGCACGCACTCAACGTCAACCCCGACACAAGGCCAATCAAGCAAACAATTAGGTGATTGTTTGAGCCACGAGCGCATGCAGTTGGAATGGAGATCAATAGACTCCTTGAGGCCAAGTTCATATGCGAGATCAAGGAAAGCACTTGGCTCGCCAACACGGTGCTAGTACCAAAAAAGGACACGGATATCCTACGGATGTGCGTGGACTTCACTTCCCTGAACAAGCACTGCCCAAAGGATCACTTCCCGCGGCCACGGATCGACTAGATCATCGACTCCACCGCGGGGTGCGAGCGCCTCTGCTTCCTCGATGCCTACTCAGGCTATAATCAAATTCGCATGAAGGAGGAAGATCAGGAGAAAACATCGTTTACAACGCCCTTTGGTGTGTTCTGCTACAACACAATGCCCTTCGGGCTAAAAAACGCGAGAGCCACCTACCAACGGTGCATGCAGGCTTGCCTCAAGGAACAACTGGGTCGCAACATCCAAGTCTATGTCGACGACATAGTAATCAAGACCAAGGAGGAAGCCTCTCTAATCGACGATTTGCGCGAAACCTTCACCAACCTTGACCGCTACTAGATCAAGCTCAATCCGGACAAATGCGCCTTCGGCGTACCATCTGGACAGCTACTCGGGTATCTCATCTCCGCGAGGGGAATCGAGGCGAACCCGAAGAATATAAAAGCCATACTAGCCATGGAGAAGCCGAAGAACATAAGAGGCGTCCAGCAACTGGCCGGACAAATCGCGGCCCTCAGTCAATTTATCAGTCGGATGAGTGAAAAGGCACTGCCCTTCTACCAGCTCCTCCACAAAGCTGAAAAATTCGAGTGGACCAATGAAGCGCAAGAAGCATTCGAACATCTCAAGCGCCTGCTATCCACTTCGCCAGTGCTGGTGACTCCACGAGAAAGGGAACCACTATTGCTGTACATCTCCGCCACCAACTAGGTGGTCAGCACAGTGCTCGTCGTCGAGCGGGCTGAGGAAAACAAGGTCCACGGCATACAACGCCCGGTATACTACCTCAGCGAGGTCCTCACACCAACAAAACAGCGGTACCCGCACTACTAGAAGCTGGCGTACGGCGTCTTTATGACCGCCCGACGACTGTGCCACTACTTCCAGGAACACCCAATCGTGGTAGTCAGCGACACCCCGTTGGGACATATCCTCAATAACCCCGACGCCACGGGGCGAGTCGCGCTTTGGGGAATAGAACTGTCTCCACGAGACATCACATACGAAAAGCGCGACACAATCAAGTCGCAAGTTCTCCCTGACTTCCTCGTGCACTGGATGGAGAACCAACTCCCGGACAAGCCAGATATGTCCTACCTCTAGACAATGCACTTCGATGGGTCCAAGCGGAAAGACGGAGCAGACGCAGGTGTCATACTGACGTCACCTCAAGGGGACAAGCTGAATGTAGTTCACAGCCTCAAACAACGAGGCTGAATACGAGGCCCTGTTGCACGGGATGAGGATGCAAAAGCTTGTGGCGCCAAGAGGCTCATCATATATGGTGACTCCAAGTTGGTCGTCAACCAAACAATGCATGAGTGCGACGCACTAAACGAAAACATGATCGCGTACCGTGACCTCTACGATACACTCGAAGGAGACTTCGATGGTTACGAGTTGCGACACGTAGGTCGTGAAAGCAACGAAGAGGCGGACGCACTCGCCAACATAGGCTCTACCTGCGCCCCCATACCACCTGGGGTATTTCTCGAGCGCATATGCGAACTCTCCATCAATCCAAAGGCCGCAGAGAAGAAAACAAGCGCAGCAACGGACTCGGGAGCTACGCCACCCAATGAGCCAATGGCACTCGATGACTCGGAGCTGGACACCAGACTCGAAGGACCAATGAGCGTCATGATGATTGAACAATCATGGACGCAGCCGTACATCATGTACCTCCTCAGCAAGAGGCTACCGGACGATCCGACAGATGCACGGCACATCGAGCGGCGATCCAAGGCATTCGCTGTTATCAATGGCGAACTCTATAAACGCAGCATCACAGGAGTACTCCAACGGTGCGTTTCCATGGCCGATGGAAAAGCAGTTCTCCTTGATATCCATGAAGGGACCTGCGGGCACCACGCCGGCAGTCACGCCCTCGTTGCCAAAGCTCTACGAGCTGGATTCTACTGGCCTATGGCCATGCGCGACACCAAGGACATTGTTCAAAAATGCAATGCTTGCCAGCGATTCGCGGATAAGTCGCACGCGCCAGGCGCAGAGCTATGACCAATCCCATTCGCATGGCCCTTCGCACAGTGGGGGCTCGACATGGTCGGCAAGCTTCCAAGGTCCTCGCGAGGAGGCTACGTCTATCTCTTGGTCGCAGTCGACAAATTCACCAAGTGGATTGAGGCCATGCCAGTAACCAACCAATCCGCGCACAGCGCAGTCAAATTCTTTGAGTCCATCGTCTACCGCTTCGGGGTGCCACACAACATCATCACTGACAACGGGACAAACTTCACATCCAAGGAGTTCCAAGAATTCTGCGATAACCTAGGGATCAACATCAGCTACGCCTCAGTAGCGCATCCACAGACCAACGGTCAGGTGGAAAAGGCAAACAGGCTCGTCTGTAGCGGCATCAAGAAGCGACTCCTCCGGCCACTTGAACAAGCCGCGGGTTGCTGGCCGGACGAACTGCAATCCGTACTCTAGAGCCTACGTACAACTCCAAACAGCGCCATGGGCTACACGCCATTTTTTACGATGCACGGAGTAGAGGCGGTGCTACCAGCCGAGGTACGGTACAAGGCGCCCCGCGTGGTCGCTTACAGCGAACAAGAGTCATCCCTCGCACTCGAAGACTCCGTCGACCTCCTTGACGAAGCAAGGGAAATCGCCGTGGAAAGATCAATGATCTACCAGCAGAACCTGCGCAACTACCATAGTAGGAGGCTTCGCCCCAGATCCTTTGTCGAAGGCGACCTGGTCCTGCGACTGAAGCAGCAGGGGCATCTCAAGCTCGAGTCCCCCTGGGAAGGACCGTACGTGATTACAGAAGTAATCCCAGGTGGCTCCTATCGCCTTCAAGATTTAGAGACCGGAGTCGCATACTCCAACCCCTAGAATGTCGCACAACTGCGACGCTTCTACCCCTAGTCGCGTTTTTACTTTTACATCGCAAATAAGGCTGCTCAACCAAGGCTACTTAGCCACACATTGTACCCCGCACTGTTCTTCGAATAAATAAAAGCTAAGTGCCCCAAAACTCTGTGTTCTCCTTCACTTTGTCAATTTATGTACTCGGGGGCTGCGCCACCCTATACACATCTGTTCTTCGAACCAAAAGCGATATCCTGAGTAGCTGGTACATCAATGGAACCCCTTAACACAACCCCAACTCAGCTGCAACGCACCTGACAAGTTGACAAAGGGACTGAGATAAAACATGGCAAGGCTAACGAAAAGGACTCGCATAGTGCAACGCACCTCATGCCAACAAAGCTCTTTGTACACATTTGACAATAAATTATCTACAACATCTATACGAACTTTACAACACAAGTACACTTATGTGCAGGATGCAAATTAGGCTACTACTGCAGCGGGAGAACGTTGGTTTGTTCCTCAAAGAAGTCGACAATCTCTTCTGTTGGGCGATCCACCTCCTGGTAGTGCGGCACCATATTCCAGGCAGAACCTGCTGGTGGTACAGACGGCCCAGACGCAATTGCTGCAACATCCACGTCAGGCCTATGCAATCGCACCATTGACAGAGCAGCCTTGGCACCGGCCACCAACTGTTGCCTCACGCATTCGCGAACCGCGGACAGATCTTGAAACTTCGCTAGGAGGGCCAGCAAGCTTGATGGGGTATCATCTAGCGGGAACATCGCCCGATAAATGCTCTTCAGGCATGACTGCGACTTCTTCAGAAAGAGCAGCACCCGCGATGCACGATCCTGCAGGGTCGCTAGCGCAGTCGCACGATCATGATCTACCCAGAAGTATCCACTCTCTTGAAGCTGCTCCTGGGTGAGATCATGCAGGCGAATAGCAATTCTATCCTTCTCCTCATGCGGATGACGCGCACTAACAACTACACGAAGCAGCATCAGCAACATGAGTACAACGTACCATTGCGAGTGACTACAAGGAAAAGATGAGAACAAGCAAACTAACACTTGAATTGGTCGCCCATCTGCGTCACCTCGCCAAGCAGATATTGCTCTCGGGTGGCGGCTTTTTCCGCTTTCGACTTCCACACGTCCGCGCTACCGCGGAGCACGGGCAACTCACGTTCCAGCTGCTCCACGCGATCACGTAGTCGTGAAAGCAAGGACAGCTCATCTACCCTGGAGCGCAACGGTGCCACGGTATCATCAAGAGTTGGCGAGTCCGGGATCCCCCTCACAGGATCACTTGATGTACCCTACCACAAGTCAAGATAGAAGCAAATAAGACGACCAACTCAAAACAAAGACAAAAGGGTCAAATGCATTCAAGACCAGCATAAGTATCAGTAGATACAGTCGCCAGGAGGCATGTTCTTAAACAAAAGGACATAAACTAATCAACTATTACAAAGCTAACTAAGGAGCAGCTGGCTTCTTTGACTTCGACGACTTCGGGGGCTTCATCAAGTCCGTGGCAGTATCAGACGCCACTGACTTCCCGCCGGCCCCGGAGGCCGAAGCTTTCGCCGCCTTCTTGGCACGTTGGAGCTCCTCAGAGTACTTCACAATAGTATTTATCAAGTGATGCCCATATTTGCCACAGGTAGTTGCGAAAGGAGCGAAGACTACCTGCTGACCGTCTGCGCCAACAGGCATCGCCTTCGACACCGCGGAGGGATCGATCTCGACTCCGTGGGCCTACACCATGGCGAGTGACATGGACGCGCCAGCCGCGTGGAGCGAGTTCTTGTAGGTGGAAGGTACACCCCCGGCGAGTGACTCCACCAGCTCGTCCATATTATCGACCAGCTCAGCCTTCAACATCAACTCCTCCCGGAGGCGACTGAGGGCGACCTTGGCCTTGGAAAGTGTATCTTGGACGGCGGCGCTATGGTCCTCGACTGCAGACACCGCACCTGCCAGAGCGTCATCGCGACGAATGGCCTGCGGGTCAAAGCTCAAATCGCCAGCATCTGTACATGAACCCACACATGGATCAAAACTTCAATGCCACCAGCAAAAACATTAGATGCAGAGAAGGACAACAATATCCACAAGCAAAGGTACCTAAGAGAGCCTTGGCGATTGAGAACAGTTGTTCTTCGAACAACTTTTCCCTGGCTGCAAAGGAAGCACGCAGATCCTCTTCAAGCTTATGTGCCTCGTCACGCGCTGCGATTGCCTCGTCGTGACCCTTCACAGCCGCGGCAAGTGTCTTCTCCAAGGTGGCGACGTTACGCAATAAGGCGTTATGTTCAGCTACATGGCAATCAAAAGTTGATTATCAGTCGACTACACCAAAAAGAGAAGACGAAGAAGAATAAGTGTAGAACACTCACTTTCAACCACGCGGTGACGTGTCTCCAGCATTGCATGCTGGCGGCCCATCGCCATCACTTGCTCTGCCAAGTGCATGGCTTCCTTTACAAGGAGCTGTCGCACAACCAAGGAATCAGCAGAGGCAACAGATAACGTCGACTAAAGCACTACAAAGGAGGAAACAACTAGACTTACATGGTCCTCCAATGACTCCAAAGTTGTTTGATGTGCCGTCATCCGGGCAACCATTCGATGCTCCCCTGCGTGAGGAGAGCTGGAAGAGTTGTGTCTGAAGTGGGCCGCCACTAGAGGGGAAGGAGCGTGCTCGACCTCTCTCTTGTCCTTTGAGGTCGCGACTCCTGATTCCTTCAAAAATTCGACATCGCCAGAAGATGACGACGCCTCTTGACTACAAAACAAAACCCACATTGAGAAAGGGCAAAACTCCGGGACAAGCCAACAAGAATAAAACAGAGAAGAACAAATGAATTAGAAAACTTACCAGTCAAACTTGTCAAAGTAAAATGTGGCCTCCACCGACTCCGACGAAGACTCCTTGGGCAATCGCATCTTCTTGCGAGAAGATGGTGCCACAGCCCTCACAGGAACGACAGGAATTGGCGACTCCGCACCAACACCCGTACCTTCTGGAGTCGAAGGAGACGACGCGTCGGAATCCTCGCTGCGCGAACGCTTGCGAGTATCCAGACTATCGGACTCGGGGGCTTCCTCCTCCACATTAGAAGGGATAGTCGACTCAGACTCATCCTCTTTCAAGGCTTCGTGAGGAATAATCCCCTCAGGGAGAGGAGGCATACAAGGCGACACCGCCCAATCCTGCATACAGACAACAAAAATCAGCAAAAAAACAAGTAAGAAACAGAAAGGCAATCGACAAAATAAGCTACTGCGTAGCACAACTATATCTCAGGAGGAGGATTCGAAGCATCAAAGGGAGGAACAACTGGCTCACTAGGAAGCACATCCTTGCCGGTGTACTTCGTGACCAGTCGAACCCTCTTGTCTACCTCACTCGCGGACATGCCATCGGCAGACACGCGAGTGGCATCATCAGCGCCAACCCATTAAAACATATGGGGTGGACTCTGGTTTGCAGGGGCTGGACGCGACGGTGCAGCCAAGTTCGGATGAGAGCGCCGCCTCCCTCCTCTTTGCCTATGTGATTCTCGAGGTCGCAGACGCGTTGATACAGCACGTCTGTGTCCGCAAGCTCGCTAGGCATAGCTACGTTCTTCCAGGAGCGCATCCTCCTGCACGGCGCCACGGGATCGAAGGGCGCGAGTCCAAAATGCTCACCCTTGGCCTTCTGATCGCGGATGTAAAACCATTTATCCCTCCACCCTTGGACGGACTTCGTGAGCTTGATGTCGAAGTAGGTGGCAGATGGGTCGACGTGGATTCCGGAACCACCTACATCGTAAACTAAAGAGCCAGATGCAGACTGGCGCTTCAATTTGAAGATGCGCTTGAAAAGGCCGAAGTGTGGCTCAATTCCGAGCCAGCACTCGCAAAGTGTGATGAAACAAGAGATGTGGAGGATCGAATTTGGGGACAGCTGATGGAGCTGGAGCCCGTAGAAACAAAGAAGACCCCTAAAGAAGGGATGAAGAGGCAAGGAGAGACCGCGAATGATGAATGCAAGAAATATCACTCGAAACCCAGCGGGAGGAGCAGGAATGGTCTCACCGCTAGGGACGCGCACGTCGGCGACTGCAGCAGACAGCACTCCGTCTTGGCGAATAAGACGGAGATCAGACGCCTTGATGATGGAAGGGCGCCAGGCACCATTCGTGACGCGGGTGCCCGCGACCTTCTTCTTCCCGCCGACGGCGGTGCTGGTGCCGTAGCGTTGGAGCCGCCCTTCTTCTTCGCTGCGGCAACGGTGGCCGCGGAATCAGCAGCAACGCCTCCCTTCTTCTTCCCCATTGCGCGACGGCGGTGAGAACGGAGGAAGTAGCTGGGCAAGATACAGAGCTGGTCCAGTGCCGCAACAAGAAAGAGCGCAAGGAAACAGAGAGCAACACCAATGGCGATGGCAGCAAGGATGAATGAGAACAGATGGGAAAATTACCGTCGTAGCGCCGCTACTTAACCCCTAGAAGATGCAACCCAACGGCTCAGAAAAACCCTATCAGACGCGTGGCACACATCGTGTTGGACACGTGGAGAAGGGGAAGCGCGAACCGTCCCTACACTACTCCCATTACGCACGGAAATCGAGGAGGCGCAGTTAAAATAAGATTACGCACGCCCAGTCAAATCAAAGTCAGAAAGTGGGACCCACTGCTCGTCGCGTCCCGTCAAACTCACTCACGCGGGCAACTGAGGTCATACAAGCGTCAACACTGACGTCATCAAAGCTACGCAGCGAAAAACTTGGACTACTTTAGTCCTTGCTGGAGTCTTCGACTCCACCAAGCACTCAGGGGCTACTCCCATAGGGAGCGCTGGCCGCGCACCCTACGATTTTCTTTTCTTTTTGTAGGAACAAGGGCAATCAGAAGCAAACCCAGGCCATTCGAAATATGATTCGATTATGGACATGGGTTACTCCCATAGGGAGCGCTGGAAAAATTCGACTGAAACAAGCAAACAAAAGACGATAGCAGTCGCAAAAGTTATTTAGTCCCTGCCTGAGTCTTCGACTCAACCAGGCACTCGGGGGCTACTCCCATAGGGAGCGCTGGTCGCGCACCCTATGATTATTTATACAGAAAACTGTGTGTTGATAACATCCGCACTCGAAGCTCATGGCGACACCACCTCATAATTTTCCCTACAAAGAGACTGCGTCTCCTGGGTCACCCGAATCGTCTCCGCGATGATAAAATTCGGATGCCGCGCTTACAACGTGAAGGTAAGACCTGAATATGGCCTGGCAACGTATTTAGCTGCACACTACCAGAAATGCATCCGTGCCTACAGGTACGATGGACATGCCTTGATGGACGCGTCAAGTGCTCACACCCGTATAACTGGAATTCGACTCCTGTAAGACCTCCGCGGCCTGAGTCGAATTACACCAACACTTTTCCGGATTCGAGTCTAGGGACTCGAGTTCGAGTAGATTGCGTTGTTTCACCCTAAGGTGGTTAACTGATACCAATACTTCGGTTATATCAGGCACGTATATCAACAATCCCTATGACATAAATAAAACAGTCGAAATGCACTCATTCAGGCACTCGAAGACTTCAAAAAGTCCCCAGTCGAATCTACGATTCCACTGGACACTCGGAGGCTACTGACATGGGTATACCCTACAGGTACTCGAGCTTGGTATATACGGTCCAAATACGTACAGGCCCACGGTGTCACCAAGGCCCAAACAAGGGACTCGAGTAGCCTACGGACTCTCGATTGCTTGAAGAACAAGAAGAAGTTAAAGATAGAAAGTTTGAAGGGGAAAAACCCTAACTTGTAACCGACTCGACCTGCTACCCGATACCTAGCCTATCTATATAAAGGCTAAGAGGGGGCAGCGAGGAGGACACACGCAACCCTAGTTTCTACAACCCTCGCCAGATTACATCTGTGCACCATTGTAACTTTCGATTCCTTCGATAATTCCACGAGCAGACAAGCAGGAGTAGGGACCTCTACGAGGCCTGAACCTGGGTAAATCTTTGTCCCATGTGTGCTTGTTTGCTAGCCGATAGATGTCTCCAGCGCTCCCTCCTTCTCCAAAACCCAAGTCCATAACAATGGGCATTCATGAGTTAAACCCTCGTCACCTAGGCACTCCAAACCTAGGAAAGATAACATCCTTAAGCATTTTTAGAGAGGTCTCCCCGTCAGCACTCTTTGTAGGAATGGCTTCTACCCACTTAGTAACATAATCAACGGCAACAAGAATATGAGTGTAACCTTTCGAAGGAGGGAAAGGACCCATAAAGTCGAATCCCCAGCAATCAAAAGGTTCAATAACTAGAGAGTAGTTCATAGGCATTTCATTGCGTCTAGAAATATTACCAACACGATGACATTCATCACAAGATATAACAAATTTTCTTGCATCTTTAAAAAGGGTAGTTCTCCATGTAGTAGCTAGATGGCTGGTTCTCCTCCTTTGTGCTTTCATGTTTAGATCTTGTGAGCTCCGTTCATGATCAAGATCATCTATTTGTAATTCTGCATGTTGTGTTTGCGGGGATCCGATGGATATTGAGATGCCATTTCAGATTGATTATTGATTCTATCATGTCTTTGTTATTTGTGATCTTGCATGCTTTCCGTTGTTAGTAGCTATCTTGGCCAAGTAGATGCTAGCAACTCCAAGAGTTAGTATTTATGCTCGATAGTGGGTCCATGCCTCTGGTAATCTGGGGAAGTGACAGAAATCTCTAAGGTACTAGATGTGCTGTTGCTACTAGGGAGAAAACAACAATCCTTTGTTCATAGAACAATCGTATTGTTTACTTTACACATAGTTCGTAAAGCAATAATCTGTTGCTTGCAACTTAATACTGAAGGGGGTTCGGATGATAACCTGAAGGTGGATTATTAGTCATAGATGCAGTTGGATGGCGGTCTATATATAATGTTGTAATGCCCAATCAAGTCTCAAAGGAGTCAAGATGATTAGTATATGCATGTATTGCTTTCTCGGTGTTTGTCAATTGCCCCGCTGTAATTTGTTCACCCAGCATGTTATGTATCTTAAGGAGAGCCACCTCTAGTGAACTATGGATCCCGGTCCTTTTCTTTTACATACAATCTACAATCTTTAACTGTTTTGTGTTTACTTTATGCAAACTTTTACTTATTTCCATTCGATACGTTTAATCCTTTGTTTTCCGCAAAACACGGTGAGATTGACAACCTCATCGCAAGTTGGGGACAAAGTTTTGTGGTTGTGTTGTGCAGGTCTCCACGTTGCTACTAGCACCGGTAGTGCGCCCTGCCAAAGCTCAGCTAGTACCACATTTGGGGTGTTTCCTTGCTCCTACTGGTTCGATTAAACCTTGGTTTCATAACTGAGGGAAACTTGCTGTTGTGCTCATCATACCTTCCTCTTGGGGTTCCCAACGAGCTCTACATCAACACCGCACCAGCACTTTTCTAGGTGCCGTGCATTGAGCCATCAAACACTTCTACAATTTCCTCACAAAAACCATGAAAGATAGCAGACATGCACCTCTGAAAAGTAGTAGGAGCATTACATAAACCAAAAGGCATACGTCTATAAGCATAAGTTCCTTAAGGGCAAGTAAAAGTAGTTTTTTCTTGATCTTGCTGTTTTACAGCAATTTGAGAGAAACTAGAGTAACCATCAAGAAAACAAAAATGGGTCTTTTTAGACAACCTTTCCAACATTTGATCAATAAAAGGAAGCGGGTAGTGATCTTTCTTAGTAACTTTATTAACCTTCCTAAACTCGATGCACATCCTATAGCCCACCACTATTCTTTGGGGAATAAGCTCATCATTATCATTAGGGACAACGGTAATACCTCCCTTTTTAGGAACACAATGAACAGGACTAACCCATTCACTATCAGCAATAGGGTAAATAATACCAGCATCAAGGAGTTTCAATACCTCATTCCTTACCACTTCCTTCATCCTAGGATTTAAACGTCGTTGGTGCTCCACTACTGGCTTCGCATCTGATTCTATGTTGATAGATTGCTGACATATAGTAGGTGAAATCCCTTTTAAATCATCCAGAGTATAGCCCATAGCTCCTCGGTGTTTCCTCAAAACCTCCAATAACCTTTCTTCTTCCTTCCCTGAAAGTTTAGCGCTAATAATAACAGGATATATCTTTTTATCATCAATATAAGCATATTTAAGATCATCGGGGAGAGGTTTTAGATCAAAAACCGGATTCTTTTTAGGTGGCATCGTGGTACCCAAGTCTTCTACAGGCAAGTCATGCTTAAGCATCTTAGGTTGATCACGGAGAATCCTGTCAATCTCATTCCTTTCTTCCATGAAGATTTCACTTTCATGATCTTCCATAAATTGCGTTAAAGCATTGTTAGGAGCAAGAGAAATAGAAGCAAGTTGTTCAACTCTAAAATCCTCATTATGGGTTTCCTCTTCACAAGGTTCTTTAGCAAATTTCGAGAAATTAAACTCATAAGATTCCCCATCAAACTTAGTCAAGATTTTCTCCCTCTTGCAATCAATAATAGCTCCACAAGTACTCAAGAAGGGTCTACCAAAAATGATAGGATAAGTTTTACTAGCAGCTGAACCAAGTACTAGAAAACCAGCAGGATACTTAATCTTACCACAAAGAACTTCCACGTCTCGTACAATTCCAATTGGAGAGATGGTCTCTCTATTAGCAAGGTGAATAACCACGTCAATCTCTTCCAATTCGCAGGGACTGATTTCATGCATAATTTCTCTGTAAAGCTCATAAGGAATAGCACTGGAACTTGCACCAATATCACATAAACCATAATAGCAATGATCACCAATTCTAACAGAAAGCACAGGAACACTAGCCTTTTTAGTTCTATTAGGATGTGAAACAATATTAGAAGCATCCTCACAAAAGACGATGTGCCCATCTTCTATGCTTTTAGTGACAAGGTCTTTCACAATTGCTACCACAGGCTCAATGTTTATTTGTTCATCAGGTTTTACAGTTCTCTTTTCACTTTTGGTGATTACATTAGTTATCATAGGATGGTCCTTTACCTTTTAGGGGAAGGGAATCTTCTCAATATAAGGTTCGGGTAAGATGGGATCAATAATGCAATACTCAGCGCTTCCAATAGGAACATAGTCAACAATATCTTTGTAAGGTGCATGGTATTTATTCCATCCCCTTTTTGGAATTTCGATATAGGAAGCAAAAGCTCTAAAGCAATTCGTAATAACTTGCAAATCAAGACCATAAACATTACTAATATTTTGAAAGTCATCAGTTCCCATAAAAGATTCAATGCATTCATAATCATAATTTATACCTGACTTTCTACCTTTGTCATTCTCCCAAGCTTCAGCATTATCTTGAATACGATCCAGAAGATCCCATTTAGCTTCTTCTTCCATGCAAGTGGATGATCCAGCACAAGAAGCATCCAATAAATCCTTATCATGTAGAGGGAGCCTTGCATAAAAGTTGTTGATAATAATATTGTTGGGGAGCTCATGAATGGGACATTTGAGCATTAGTAACTTCAATCTCCCCCAAGCTTGGGATGTACTCTCTCCATCAAGAGGCTAAAAGTTGTATATTTGATTCCGATCTTTATGAATCTCACTAGGAGGATAAAACTTTGAATAGAAGAGAGGCACTATTTCCTCCCATTCTAGAGCTTGACCATTCTTCAGCAGCTTATACCATTCCTCAGCTCTTCCTTTTAGTGATAATGAGAATAACTTCTTCTTAACTTGATCTGTAGTAATACCTGCACACTTGAACAACCCGCATAATTCGTGTATAAAGAGCAAATGATCACCGGGATGGACAGTTCCATCCCCAACATAGTAGTTATCCATAACACGATCAATAATTCTTGTAGGTATTTTGAAAACATCATTCTCAGCAGGTGGTGACTTATCTACTACCTTAGCAGTGGTAGTAGCATTACCAAATAAGAAACTCAACGAATTATCCATAACGAAAATAAAGCAACTAACAGAAGTAAAAAATACTCACAGTAGAAGTTTCATTTACCAGTTCCACTCTCCAATAGCGCTTCACTCCCCGGCAATGGCGCCAGAAAATAGTCTTGATGACCCACAAGTATAGGGGTGTATCGCAGTATTTTCGATAAGTAAGAGTGTCGAAACCAATGAGGAGCAGAAGGTGCTGGCTAGTGGTATGGATCAGGAATTCTCTGCAAATACTTAGCAAACGAATTTTTAGGGATTTTTGATAAAGCAAGTAAACAAAGTACGAGTAAATAAAAGATAGTAGGAATAAATGCAGCAAGTGGCCCAATTCTTTATGCAGCAAAGGACAAGCCAATTGTATTACTTAAGATGACCAAACGTTCTCGAGGACACATGGGAAGACTGTCAAGTGCTTTCGCTTCATATAGTTGATTAATCTTCTCTAGCTTGCTAAGTGTTGTGTGTGTGAACCTGTGCTAATGTACCGCCCCATCTAAGACTAATACATACTTCTAATTATACCCCTCGCAAACATCCGTAAGTACAAGAAAGTAATTAAGGTAGAAACCTAACCACAGCTTTAAACTCTAAGACCCTTACGTCCCTCGTGCAATGGTTTCCTAACGGGGGTTCAGGTTTCTATCACTCCGGCAACCCCTACGATTAGTAGCCAAATACACAATGCATTCCCCTAGGCCCATATAGATGAAGTGTCA
Source organism: Avena eriantha (assembly GCA_910589775.1). Lineage (NCBI taxonomy): Eukaryota > Viridiplantae > Streptophyta > Magnoliopsida > Poales > Poaceae > Avena > Avena eriantha. The sequence continues at coordinate 44,180,373 of OU342741.1, forward strand.
TGTAGTCGACGTTTACATGACACCACTAGAAGAAGTACACCACAACTTAAATAACAATCTATTGAATCTTTCTCAACACAACTCCACTACTGACAACAAGACTTCTTCCATGTCCTCAAGAACAAAACGAACTCCTCACAAGACATCATATGGATCATGATCAGAGATAGAATAATGATGTATAACAATCTGAACATAAACAATAATTTAATGGTTCACTCAATATCATTAACTACAAAGAGTAATCAACACCGGGAAAGTTTCCCCTATGAACTATGCAAGATTCAACACAATTGTTACAGCAACATGGAGATGGTGATGAGGGTGCTGATGGTGAGGATGGTGGTGATGATGATGATGATGATCCCGATGAAGTCCAGCTTGATGGTGGTGTTGATGGTGACGATCTTCCCTCTCTAGGAAGGAATTCCCCCGACAGAAATCTGTCTGCCGGAGAGATCTTTCTCTCTCGGTGTTTTCCGCCCCTTAGAGGCGGCAGAATTTTTCTGTGGTTGCTCCCCGAGTCTTAGGGTTTCGGGAAGATGATATACGCCAGAGGGGAGAGGCTGGAGTGGACTAGAGTGGCCACACCACCTCCTGGCGCGGCCTAGGGCTGCCCGCGCTAGGGGGTAGTGTGGGCCCCTGTGGCCCATCTCCACTCCGTCTTCTGGCATCCTTAGTCTTCTGGAAAAATAGGATTTTCCGTATATTTTCCCGAATTTTCTGATCTTCGTGAATTTTGCCTCCAAACAACACCTTTTCCATCAGAATCCTGACTGCAGCGGTCCATGCTCCAAACGTCATCAACCATGCAAAAACAGATGAAATAACATAAGTATCACCTCTCAATACGAAATATATCAATGAATAATAGTGAATTAAGACATAGAATAGTGATGCAAAATGAACGTATCACTCGCCACAACACCCTCTCTGTACACCTCGTCGCTGTTCACGCTGCGCGCTCCCACGAGCATGTGGAGGTCGGCCTCGACGCCCTGCACCTCCCCAGCACACCCATGTACACCAGAACCCTCAGCATCGTCATCTCTGATGAGTTGCGCCACTACCGGACTGCACTACAAACCTGCTCTGGCCTTAACTTCACCCAGTCCTAGCCGAGCGCACCGTCCACCCTAGCAGTTGATCTTTGTGTCTCATAGTAGTCTTCTGTCTCCTCTTCAAAACGAGCTATGGTACAGACGAATCAGCAAAGCACCGCCGTCGGGAGCATCCGCGAAAGTCGGCGCCGCCGTGCTGGTTCACAGTCGAGTCTTTAGTCTCGCCAGCGACTTTCCTCAAGTTAACATGTTGCAGTAGCAGCTAGCTTATTTCATCGCGAACCCTTAGCCCATCAACAACCCGAGCCGTCCCAAAAGTAGGTTTTATGTGTCACAAAACTTTAAGGTGGTGGTTTTTTGATAGAGTGACGCAAATGTGGTGGTTCCTAGTCATTTCCTCAGCCTGTCCTAACGGCCGTTCGGTCTGTCCGTCAACCCCATGCCACGTCGGTACTGATAGCGGCCCCCGCCTACCAGAAAGTCTATCGAACGACTAAACACATCGAAATAGAGTTTTCTGTCGTACCCCTCCATCCAAAGTAGGTTTTATGTGTAAAGAAAACCTAAGCTGGTTTTTTTTTTTTGACAAATATGACGCAAATGTGGTAATCATTTTCTCTTCGCAGCCAATCCTCCCCCACAATCCCATTCCGTTAATCTCACAGGTTAGTTAGGGTCCGGAGGCAGCGGGGGTCTCATGGCAGAAGACGATGACGGCGTTCTTCCGGCGTACATCGAGGAGGACTAGGAGGAGGCCGCGGCGGCGAAGCAGCAGCGCCGCCAGCAGAGCAAGAGAAAGAAGCCTCGGGAGAGGATGCCGTGGGAGTTCGCAGGAGGCGGCCAAGGCTGAGGCGAGACATGTTTTGGAAAGAGAGCTCATCGTGCACGACCCCAAGACGGGAGACACTAGCTTCACCCACGTGTGGTTCCTTGACCTCGACCTCGACGAAGAGAGTACGTGCCCGTTCCTCAATGCGTTCTGCTTAAACGAGCCATATGACAACCAATTTCAGAATGTGGTATGCGCTTGATTAGGATTGTATTGTTGAGTTTTTCTCAACCAATTTCAGACAAAATGCAAGAACAGAGTAGAGCGAATTAAGTGAAGTTAGACAGAACAAATTATTTTTTCACGAAAACGCAAAAGGCTTTGCGTTTTGATTCATTGATAGAAAAAAGTTTGATTTACAATCCTAAGAGAATGCCGATACACCCATATATACAACACACCCAACACTCAAAACAAGACTACGGCTAACGTCGAAATCCGTCGAGTGCGTGTCCAGGACGCCAAAGTGAGAACGAGCTCCTCCGCCGAACAGAACCCTTACCGATGAAAGTCGCAGTGCTTGCGCATCGTCAATATCGCTAGGAATGCCATTCGCAGCCAAGATGGGTCCCACCTGGATCCCGCGAGTCATCCAGGCTTAGCCCAGATCCGGGGTACACAGCCGGCGCAATGGCTACCTCCATGCAACCTCAACAGATTTACTAGCATGCAGTCTTCACCGACCTGCCATCAACCACAGAGGTCAGCCTACCACTGGTCATCTGGAGGCTTGCTTGCACCGTCCGAGGAGGATCCTAGTCACGTAAGCCATCCGCAATACCACTCGAGAGGCGACACTCCAACTGTACTAAGACACCGCATGAGGCCAACACCAAAGTCCATGACTATGAGCAGCGACTCGTACCAGGGAATCAGGTTTCCAAGACGACGCCACCATGGAGGGTACGACATCGAAGACGCCGCCATCGCTCGATCTGGCAAGCCAAATCTGGGGTTTTCACCCGGAACCTGATACCCTAGGCGAGGGAGGTGCCGGAGCTCCTCGATGACACCTCAACAGAACGCGACACCCATAGGCGTCGCCGTCATCGGCCAAAAGGCAGGGCTTTCGCCCGAGACTTGGTACCTCGCTCCCACAACCGAGCACCCTGTTCCTCACATGGAGCCCCCGTGCTAGCCCTAGGAGGAGTCACCGGCAGGTTTGCGCACAACCACCTCAAGAAGCATCGCCGGTCACCCAACACCGCCACCCCCACTGCCGGTGTCACAAAACGCCTCGAGCCGCCACACCAAGAAGGCGTTGGGCTCCACTCAACCCGGTCAAAGCAGCAACATCCCTGCGCTCGGGGCCGGGGAGGACGGCCAAGGGGAAGTGGGGGGGCGCACCCGAGCGCCGGCGCCGTTGCCAGGAACGTCACCCAGGCGACCCAACCTGCGCGGAGCAGAGCTCACGCACACACCCAGCGCAGGGGCCAGCAGGCTACCCGCACAACCCAGATCGAGCTCGAATGGGCCCAGATCTGGGTCGGCCGGCCCGCAGCCGCCTCCCTGCCTCCACCACATCCGCCATCCGGGACCACCATCCCGGCCTTCACCAGTCGGGCATGCAGCCCGAGGGGCCACAGGGAGTGCGGGGGGGGGGGGGGGGCAGAAGGAGGGGTGCCGCCTCGCCGGCGCGCCACCCAGGCGCAGGGACCAGGCCGGCTGGGCCCGCAAGACCCAGATCGGGCCCGGAAGGGCCCAGATCGACATCTGCAGCCCCATGCCGCCATGGCCGCCGTCCGCGCCATCTCCGGCCACCGGCGCCGTCGTTGTTGCCGGTGTGTCGCCTCAGCAGCCAGCTCCTCTCGCGCGCATCACCTGCAGCGCCACCACGCCGCCGCGCGCCGAGCAGCCCCGACCCGAGCGCTGAGGGAGGAGGAAGAGGCCCTGCCGCCACCTTCCTAGGACGCGCGCAGCTTCGTCGGCGCCTCCTCCGGTGGCGGCAGCGCAGGGGAGGGGGAGGGGGGCTGACGGCGCGGCAGCTAGGGTTCCCCCCGTGTCGCCAGAGGAGGGCGACGCAGGGGCGCGAGCGGTTTTCCTCAGTCTGCGGGGGTCGCCTGCTAGTTATGGAAAGTTGCATATGCCCGACAGAACAATTTATAGTCAATGTGTTCTATCATGACTGAAGAGATGGACATCTAATAATTCTTTTAGGTGTGAAAACCTTGAGTAGATTCAGAATCAAATGTGTATGCATTATGTTGCAGTAGCTTTTCCCTTCCTGCCCAGAAATGGCGAATTTCATTAAGTGGATGTACCTTTATGGTTAAATACTGAGGATGGTGAAATATCATATCTCCTAGGATACACAGTAGTGTGCATAGAGCTACAGAGGCTACAACTCTTGTGAATTGTCTGAATTGTCAGAGAACCTCAGGCATCTTTATTTCTTAATTGTTTGGCTGATCAATAGTTCGCCCATTTTGAGCCTACTAGTAAAATGCTTGTTTTAGCCTGGCATGCACACCACCTGGAATCCTTTTTTTTTTTTTGCTTGATTCTTTGTACAACAATCATTGTACTGCATTGTATAGTTACTTATATTTTTACAATGATCTACCAAATGTATACACTCTAATCCTGATGTTCCAGCATGATCTATACTTGGAGGCTATGTAAACTTATTATTGCTTGAGCCATACCAATCTCAACTTCTGTTACCTTAACATTCTTTCCTTGTCGTGAACTAATTTCACTTTCTTCTGCCTCAGCACAATATGGCCCTATGCGCTATGTGGATTCAGCTATCAGTGATGACCACAGATTGGTGGGCTCTTTGAATGTACTTTGTCTGAAGATAATCTCCTCAGATATTGGCTACCCTATCAATGTGTATGGGACTGTGATAGTCAGAGATGATCTAGATTATAAATGTGTCAACATATTCCGACGTGACAGAAACAATTGCCAACTAGTCCAGTCAGAGGTATTCGAAACAGCGGCTTAATGGCACATCACCCTTCCTATATATGCACATCCTGATTTTTAATTTTCTTTAGGAGTCCTGGAAATTATATCTCTCGTATTTGGTCTAAAAACATGCTAGGTTTTTATCATGTAGATTTTTTTTTTAATATTTAGTGCCATTGTTGTACCTATGCGTGATTTCTACCATATACCTAGTGGCAAACCCCTAAATATCTACTAGGCTTATATTACTGACAACTTGTGAAGCGTCTGAAATTTTTGGCAATTGCCGGAAATCTCAGTGACATTTGGTAAGTTATGAAACTGGCCCAAGAGTGTTCGGACAATTCAATATAAACTCCATATAGCATAGAAATGGTAAGTGGCCAGCTCGGTAGCCGAGGAATCACAGGTTCAAACCCTGCTTCCTCTTCAATGTTTCGCTGTTTATCTGTGTGAAACACAACGTAGACATAAGGGCACCACCGTACATTGGATGAAATGTTAACGTTCACTTTGTATTGTATACCGATAGAATGCTGTAATATGATTGTTTTGATTGTATTGGGTAAGAGAACCAATTCAAGGAATTGCAATTTAATCTATTATTAAAATATGTACGGAACTTAGTCCTCTACCTTCAGTAGTTTAGTTTTAGTCACTTTTCTCTTTAATATGATGCCCTTTATCTTCTTTTCATGATTTTGCCGTAGTTAACCAGTTGTTTTGTCCATGTGATCCAAGAATGCATTACCACCTATAATTTTCTATAGTCCTCATGAAAATTCATTAGGGTGTTTTGAAAGTTCCTTTATATATTTCCAATACACGAGACATGTTTTTTCAGCAAAGTGAGTGTACGACAAACTGCCATAGTAGTACTCTGAGGAACATATTGATTACTTCTTCTGTAACCTTTTTCGCAGAAAGAAGATCTGATTCTGATTGGATTGTGTTCCGTGGCGGGGCCTTCTTTGAGATAAATCTGATGATCAAGGAAGAGGAAGAGTGCAACGACAGGCAATTCAGCAAAGTATTGATTGATGTGCTTCTTGGAAGAATTATGTCTAAGGTTGGGAGCAGGAGCACGAGTGTTCCTAGCTGGCTTAGTGAGGTGCAACTGGTATATTCATATGTGAAGAAAGCACTGGAGGCGACAGTTGAGGTCAAAATTCTGTCGGGGCCTGAAGTTTTTGATGGAAAAATAGCTGCTTGCACCACGGACGTTCCGGACAGTTTTCTGCTGTACGACAGTGGTGTTGGTGGCGACATGGCTGCTGGTGATGGCGGAACTGTCCAACTATTGCGACGTGTGGTGGCAGTCTCAATAGATGAGATGCTGATACTCAATATCTGTGCCTGTGGTGGTGGTCGCAATGGTAATGTCTCCAGTACCGTTACCGAGTTTGCTCCAAGGCTTAAAGGGCGGGATGGAAACGAGATTGTTTGTGGTCTTTACAAGATGCTAGTGAAGGTTGTTTGGTCAGTCTTGTTTTAACTAATGAGGGTTGAAATTCAGGTGAGTCCATTTTCTTCGTGAAAACGCAAAAACCTTTGTGTTTCGGTACATTGATAAAAAATATAGTTTTTTACGGAAATAATTCAGGGGAGGCCATTTACCTTCAGAATGACGACGAACAGAAGTTTGAAGCCTGTTTTACAGAATGGTGGAGGTAGAAGCGGAGAACGGTGTTATTCAGAGAAGCATTTGTGCCACGTGCCAGATGCTGATTCAATTATTCAGACACCATTGGTCATATAGAAGCAGGTGTGCAGTAATATCAACTTACCACTTAGTGCAGCTGAAACTAGTAGATACAGCTGAAACTAGTAGATACCGTCGTATAACAAGCTAACGCTCAAAGTGAGGGGAAATTATTTAGTACTCCCTTCGGTCTATATTAATATTCTCAACTTTGTCTAGATTCGTACGTGCCTAGTTAAGTATTTAGACTAGAGATGCATTCGTATCTACACAAAATTAAGAATATTAATATGGACCGGAAGGAGTACTTGAAATAAGGTATGGCAACTGAAAACAAGACTTGATGGCATCCTCAAATCACAAGAAATTGCGATGAACTTTCAGACCCGACATGTTTCACAGGTCTGTACGTGTGTTTTGTGTGGAAGGCAAGATGACACAGCCTTGGTGCCGGAGGGTGTGTGGGAAGGTCCCGGGGCTATTTATCTACTAGGCGTACCTTTGTGGCTATTTCTCCACAACAGACTATATAAAATAAGCACACACAGTTTAGCAACAGTGAACTGAGCCATTCTACCAAAACAATCAGTGTGGGAACGACGGTGCTTACATCCTGATCTCCATCGGCTCGGCGGTCACGATCCTAATCACTCTAATGAGGCCGAAAACCGTGAGCCGACTGCGACGATCGAAGAGAAGAGATTCTCTACGCCTACCCATCCTCCCATGGTTTACAAGTACCTGACGCCCATGCATGGCGGTGGTTGGCGACGATCCAATCGCCTACCTACTGAAAAATTATATTCACCAGTACTACATCTGTACATGCCAGCTGATCTCCTACCAAGGGTATAGCTGTCGCAGTTTGACCAATGTCCCCAAGTTCAAGTAACCATTCATGCAACCGGCCGGCCGGACCAATGTGGCATGAGGTTGGTCCATCGGTTGTTGCAGCTCATGCATCGCAGAAGAATATTTTAGACCAAGAGGACCCTGAAAGGAAGGGGGAGCCCCGGTTCCGTTAACTCAAAACCAGCATCGTTCATGTCCATAGCAATAGAAACTTACAAAGACTATAATAGTTCACTCTGCTCGAAACAGACTAAGTAAAAAGAACTAGCAGCCTATCCCAAACATTACATGAAACGAGACAGGCGCCGACCGCGCGCGTCCATCGGCGTAGGCCGTCGGCACCTTGCCTCGTAGGCGTAGCCGGTTTGGCTGTCGGCGTAAGAAAACCCGTCGGCGTAGCGCCTGCGAGACCCACATCAGCGGCTGATGGCCGTTTGGTCTGGCGGTAGCATTATCACCGGCCTAGTTTTTTTTAGTTTTTCAAATTTCTTTTTAATCAATTAATTTATTATTTTTGAATTGTTTGACTCATTAATCTCACAAGCGTTTTTTTAAATTATTTGACTCGTTAATCTCACAAGCGTCTTTTTTAACTCTAAGTACGTTTAATCTCCAGTTAAATTATACTCATGGTCAAACTTCCCAATCGGTCACTCATACTCACACTACTCTATTCTAGCACGCTTAACTTCTCTATTCCTTCCGGATTAGCTTCCAATAAGGAAATTAGATCTTATTGATAATACTACCATATCAATGTTATTAACGACCATGGTGTCACACTTTTTTCTAATTTCATACAATTATTTAAGTAAATAAAAATGAATAAGTAATAATAATCTGGAATTTAAATATCAATAAAATAAATATTTTTTGTCTTTTTCTATTTAATATGAAGTAATTCATAGCTATTTTTTAATAATATATTTTTAATCAATTCCAAAAATAATACTTAAAATTCGAAATTTCAGATTCTAGCACGGCTACAATACACGGTAATCGGTGTACGATACACCGATAGTTACTAATCGGTGTACGGTACACCGACAGGCACAAAATTACACACGCATGTCTGAGCAAGGAAATGCAACTAATCGGTGTACCATACACCGTACTCCGATTATACCTATCAGTGTAACAGCCGTGCTAGAATCCAAAATTCCGAATTTTGTTTATTATTTCTAAAATTTATTTAAAAAGTGTATTATTTAAAAAATAACATAATTCATATCTTTAAATTAGTAAATCAGAATTCGATAAATAATATGTGTAAATCGATCAAAAAAATGAGAAGAATAGAAATATAACATCCCTATCATATTTTTAATCATGCATCGTGTCTTTTTAATAGTGTATTGCAAAGTTTTCTAAATAAAATTCATTTAATAGTGTCCAAATCTTCAAAAAATCATATAAAATTTTCTCTTATGAATTTAGGGATTTAAAATTTTCTCTTATGAATTTGGGGATTTAAAATAGTGTCCCAGGGCTGAGCCTCGCTAAATGTGCAGTAGATCTTCGATGAAATAGCATATTGTAAACCTAAAAATGATTTTTCCAAAAAATCGTGAGCATCAATTCATGTATTTATAGTTTAAATCTGACTCACTTCTACCGATTCAGCAGGAATTTTGTCTTTTTCACGAGTGGTGGACGGATAGGTTTAAGATACCCGGGTTGGGACATTGTCCATGTAATGTGGTATAGTATTTTTGTAAAATAGGTTGGTACCATTTTAAAACTTTTATTTCGTGGTTGCTTCACAAAACACCTCGTTTTTAGCACTCGGAAAATGGAAAATAATTTTTTGGTGCGACGAAAAGAAAAACTCCTCCTGCAACATTGTTCCTCATCTCATGATGCACATGTATGCATAATATGGGCATATTATCGCAAACTATGCCACGATTCTAGCCATAATATTGGTTGTTTGGCCTGAAAACTATGAAACCTCGAACATGATAGCTCATTTTTTAGAAGGTTTTTTGAGATACAGTCAATATATATCAAGTTTAATTTTTTTTTTTGCAACTATGTCACATAATATGATATCACGTGAAAACCTTACATTGTTTGGATCGTTTTGAATGTCTTATGTCCGTTTTAAACTATTGTGAAAATAGCGGGCATGAAGTTTCTTAGCTCAGGGTTGAGCCTCGCTAAACTTATAGTGGATCTCTAATAAAATAGCATATTTTTATTGTGAACCTAAAAATGATTTTTCTAAAAAATCATGAGCATCAGATCATGTAGTCGTAGTTCAACTCACTTCCTACCGATTCGGCAGAAAATTTATCTTTTTTACGAGGGGTGGACAGAAAGGTTTAAGATATCCTGATTGGGACATTTTCCATGAAAGGTTGTCTAGTATTTTTGAAAAATAGGGTGGTACCATTTTGAAACTTTCATTTGGTGGTTGCTTCATAAAACAACCCGTTTTTGCACTCAAAAAATAGAAAATGTGTTATACAAAAGTGTATGTAATGTTTTTATATTTTATTTAACAAAAATGTGTAATATTTGAGTTTAAATAGATAGATCTTATTTTTCTGTAAAATTTGATATATTATTTGTATTTTTCCAAATTAGAATGATTTAGTTATGATTTTTCTAGGATTACTGTGGTAAAAGGAAAATAGGTTGCCGTCGCATCTTCATCATGGCCAATTCCTACGCCGATGGCTGTCGTCGGCCTATCCCGCCCTATGCCGACGGCAAGTTTGCTCACTACCCGCCTCAGGGCCTACGCCAACGGCCCCGACAAATAGCTGCCGGCGTAGCCTTTGACCGTCGGTGTTTTCGTCTTCTCCTGTAGTGAAAGGATATATGCACAGATATAACTTCCAGAAGTTTCATCTACGTGACAAGGGTTCAGTGCGGCCGTCATGGGAGTTTTCTATCCACGGCAAAGTCTTTCCCCGGTACGGAGAATAAGTCGTGAGAAGGTTCGTCTCGTGGCATCTCACTAGGTGCCAGCAGTGTCCGAACCAACTACCGTGTTTCATTGAGACTTATTTGTCCCATGTTCTACACTCTCAAGTCTCCTGGGTAGCTAGCTCATGCATTTGCTCTAATCATGGCGCGCGGAAGAAGGTTGTTGCCCCGAATCATGTGCTTAAAATATTACAGGTTAATTAGGTTTTGATCACGTTCATGTGTTGGCAGATTCTTCCTCATCACCGGCTATGGCGCCCCCACGCATTATACGGTTTTGTTTCTTTCTTGGAAGGCAATGCATGGTGGGCAAATGTAGTAACTCCTATTCGCTTAAACCTACAAAAAATAATGGAGAATTTGGTTAGACAAATGCCATGGCAATGAGCCCCCCTATATATATCCCCTCTTCCTTTTGTGGCAGCTTTGTGCTAAATCGTTTGTTGGAGTTCGATCTCTCAGCTCCAGCCATGGCAGAGAAGGCAGAGAAGGTGAGCCGCCCTAATTCACATGTACTTTTGCTTTCAATTTGCATGCGCGCATGGTTAATTTTGGCAGATGTAGTTTTTTTTTTTTTGGTTTAGTTCTTCTAACATGCATGTAACTGATTCAGGTATCTACGTTGATCATTGAATCCAACCTCGAATGCGAAAAATGTTACAGGAAGATTCAGAAAGTCCTGTGCAAAATCCAAGGTACGTAAGTAGGGGAGTAGGATCAAACACAGTTAAGGTCAAACTAATCGTGGAAAAAGTAGATCCATCTTGTGTTTTGCACTTCTGCTAATTGACTTCCATGCATTAATGCAACATTCATTGACCGATCAGAGAAGGAGAGGATCAGGAGCATCAATTTCGACACCAAGAAGGACACGGTGACAGTCATCGGGCTATTCGATCCGGTGAAGCTGTCGCGGAAGCTGAGATGCAAGGCTCGCGAGGCGATCAAGGACATCAAGATCGTAGAAGAGAAGAAGCCTGAGGCCAAGAAGCCGGAGGAGAAGAAGCCTGAGCCAAAGAAGGAGGAGAAGAAGCCGGAGGAGAAGAAGAAGCCGGCCGACGACTGCTGCAAGTGCTGCAAGAAACCCGACGAGAAGAAGCCGGAGGAGAAGAAGAAACCTGAGGAGAAGAAGCCGGAGGAAAAGAAGAAGCCGGACGAGAAGCCCAAGCCCAAGGAGGAGCACAAACCGGCGCCCGCGCCGGCGCCGTCGACGACGGTGAACCTGCAGTTCACGCAGATGTGCAACCTCTGCTACCCGTGGCCGTGCAGCGACCCGAGCCACTGGGGCGGCGTCCACCAGTACCCGCAGCCCCAAGCGCCACCGCAGCAACCGCAGTGGCCCTGCGAACCCCCGCCGACGGCGATGCCTGCGTTCCCCGGACACCACCACCAGCCGTACCCTCCCTGGGCGCCGGCGACTCCGAAGAGGCAGCCGTGCGGAGGCCCGTCGTACTGCGGAGGGTGCGGCTCGTGCGGCGGCGGGTATAACGCGTGGCCGCCGGCGATGCCGACGCCGCTGCAGATGATGCAGCCGCCGCCGATGATGGGCTGCGGGGGCCCGGCGTCGTCGTGCAGAGGGTGCAAGGGTTGCCGGATCGTGCAGGAGGGGAGGTTCATCTACGAGGAGTACCCGCCGAGTGCGTGCACCGTCATGTGATTCTCAACTGCATGATGCATGCATGGTTGTTTGACCTCTTTCCATGTTCTTTTTCGTGGCAATTATTAGTGTCTGAAGTTCCACACACATTATGTATGTTTCGTTCACAGTACTTGTTTAAGTCCATTTGCAGGAAAGAAGGTGTATCCGCCATGTACATTTTTCGGTAACAAAATATATATGCTCTAAAAACAATTGGATGTATAAAGAATATAGAATTTTATTTTGAGGAAAAATTCTGAAAAGTTCAAGTTGCCAATGGCTCTTAGAGCATCTTCACTCCAGGGCCTTAAATCCCACTAAAGGGCTATCGGCCGAATTGAAGTCCACCCCCAAATTTTATTTCGCACCGACGCAAACCGTTTTGTTATACGGCGCCCCCAGGCCGAACCCAACCCACGGGGTTGAGGGAAACAAAATATATATGCTCCAAAAACAATTTAAGTCCATTTGCAGGAAAGAAAGCGTATTCGCCATGTGACATTTTTGGGTAACAAAATATATATGCTCCAAAAACAATTGGATTTGTAAAGGAATATAGAATTTTATTTTGAGATTTTTTTTTGAAAGGTTCAAGTTGCCAATGGCTCTTATCTAGGGGACCCGGCCAACTCGACACGGTGGCAGCGTAGTGCAGTGATAATCTGCGGGATACGCTAGCTGTGCGTGGCGCGTCGAAGTGGCACTGTTGTAGGGTGGACGACGCCTGTTGCTGTGATGCTGAATCCTGGTAGGGGAATTTTTCGCGGGTTCCATCTAATCTACTCCCTCCGTTTTAAAATATAAGATGTTTTAGCTTTGTAAATTGAGTGTATCTACAGTCCTTTTAGTGTCTAGGTTTGCTCCAAACCTAGATAAACCTAGACACTAAAAGAGGTCTAGATACACTCCATTTACAAAGCTAAAATATCTTATATTTTAAAACGGAGGGAGTAATTGTGAGAGAGGTCGGCGACAATATTAATTGTGCCGATTTTGCTAGTGTCTGAGTTCGCGGGTCATGCGGTATGCCGGCCTACCAGCCTACCATGACGTGTACATTAGTGTCTGATTTTTCTAAAACAATACTATCAACAATTTTCTACGTTGTTGATAGTATTATTTTAGAAAAGTAACCTTTTCCACGTTGTTAACGATCCATCAATGTTGAATTGAATGTAAAGTGGCACACAAATATAATTCCTAAATATTCTAATACTACGAGTCATACATGCCATATATGTGAAAAATCATAAGGGCAGAACACCACAAAGTCCTTCGGATCATCTGAATCAATGAGCCTCTCAATTTTGACCCGTAATGCACCATCATGAAAGAATGATTTACATTGATAAATTCAGAGGAAATTGTAAAAGTTTCCCCTTAAATACACAGAATTTATACCATTCTAGGAAATTGAAAGAAGTTGATTTTAGATATCTTTTGATTATAATATATCCACAGAAATTCTACATGATTAATTCAACCTTTTGTCAAATTTCTCTCCAAGAGCCTTTTGTATCATAGGGTTGGAGTTCTACATTCCAGTCAACTGCATTTCTTTTGAGATAGAGCGCTACGATTATATTAAAACATTGGAGAATCCATTATAATATGGTTCACCATATAGTTAGGTACAATCCCAAATCACACCTTGCACCCATTATTATCGCGACCTTTTTTGCCATTCGATGAGCAGCTTTGTTCGCCGATCGCCGCACCACACGCACCATGGATTCTTCAAAACTATAAAGAAGGGTTTTTATTTATGTCGCCTAGAGGAGTGAATAAGCGATTTAAACCAATTAAGTTTTTGGTTGAATGAATACGAAGTAAAACAAAAGATTAATTTAACAAGCACAAAAACTATATACGCTAGGCTCAACTATGTGCATATACAACTTAAACTAAACAACAAAACCAACTAGTGTTAGCTAGATATATTACTTCAAGCACAATGGTGATCACAATGTAAATTCATAAGTAAAGAACTCGAGTATAGAGATAGTCGAGATACGCGGCGAAGAGGATGTATCCTGAAGTTTACTTTCCAAGGGAAATAATCTCTGCTGGAGTGGTGTGAAGGAACAATACTCACCAAATGCCACAATGTCTCACTGTATTCTCCTTGCGCTCTCGCACAATGCAAAGTCTCACAATTCACTAAGGGCCCTTGAGGATGGTCAGCAAACCCGTACACCAAGCTTGGGAAAATATCCATGAATTTCACCGACATTTGCACCACAATGATTGAGTTCCATGGTAACACCAACTGTCTACGGTTCCAAAAACTCAAGAGGAACAAGCTCCGAGTACAAGCATCCAAGAGGAATAATATTCTCAACTTTCACTTCCACGGATCCTCGTGGAGAAATCAGATCGATTCCTCAAGTGAAATGGCGAGAATGCAATTGCTCAAGTCCTTCACCGCCAAATTCCACCACTATGAGAGGAAGAAACACATTTCCTCAAAGATCTAGATCCCAAAATTCCCTTCACTAAGAAGAGGTATTGATTGGTAAAAATATAGATCTATATCTTCTCTCACTTTTCCCTCAAAAAGATGCAAGAAATATAAGAGGAATAGAGAGAAAGGGCAAGATCTTTAAGGTAAGCAATGGAGGGGAGAGATATGGGAGATCCAATCCAGTCTCGGTGAAGAAGGGGGAATTTTATAGGCCCCACAAAACCTAGCCATTGCAGGCTCGGGGGATTGGAGATTCTAGACTAAGTGCACCAGAACTTCCTACCAACTCTAATGATCTTCACACTATCTCCGGAACGAGCATGGAGAGTTACACCACTTGGCGCAACTCAAAAAATTAGACCGAAGGTTTTGGTTCGGGGATTTGTTGGTCGACACCCCTGGAGTTCACACACCGGAACTTCCGGTATTTACCAACCGAAATTTTCATCCCAGAAAAGGCAGAAATAGTTGCAACCAAATCTGCAATATCTTGAGCATGCGAACTCCGATTAAGATGAACTCAATCCTAATGGAAATACTAAGAAATTAAAGGAGGGAAATCACCAATAAGAGAGAGAGGTGTGAAACCTCCCTAATATACGACATAATAAAGCAACAAGTTTTTGATGAACTTGAGATTTTTATGAAGATAACCACAAGGTCTAAATCCTCACATGGATAAAAGCCAAATAACAACTAATAAATATGATGCCAAGGATGCAAATTGGTCTCTCTATGAATGATGTGATTAGAATACTCACTTTGAGAGCCCCCTTGATAGTATATCTATCGATCCTAAAACCCAGTCTCACCAACTACACCATCAGACTGATAAAATAGACAACATATCAAGGTTACACCTTTGCCTTGCGCATTACACTTGAACTAGATGATGATGATCTTAACCTTCTCAAGTTGGAACACATTTATTTATTGTGCTTACTTGATGAAGACTTATAAATTGCTCGCCCATAATCTAATATGGGAGAACCTCTATTACGCACATCTTCACCTGTCTATTACCCCCAAATGGACGGCGAGCTTCAAGTATATGGATACTTATAGATGAATCATCTTGAACTTGATTTCTCAACCTTGTATTTTTACTTCTTTCTTCATTATAACGATGTCTTGAAGTTAAACACCATGGCTCACTCAATCTTCTATATCTTAAATACATGCTTGTCATAGGATAAGCTCTCTCATGACTAGTCTCCGGATCATCCCCTGAATAATACCTTGATCATCACTTAATCTTCTTCACTTTATGCTTTCCTCATCCTTAAAACTAAGATTTGGTCTTCAAGCCTATATAGAAAAACCCTTCAAGTACAACTCAATGCAACAAATTAGTACATAAGGATTGTCAATCAAAACCACAATAGAGCATGCATGCACTTTCATTTTACTAACTAGCGAACTATAGATAGATCGACCCCAGCTTTACTTGCTTAGTTTTGTTGCAACCTCGACATTGTCCACTCCAAGACAACACGTTGAACCTAAAATTTGCTCGCCACTAGTAAACCTAGTTTACAGGTTCGCGTAGGCCTGCGCTAGGGGTTATAAACACCAAGCTACATGCCTAATGCATCACTCGCACGATACGGATCGTTGATGACCTAGGTTACCACCGCTATATAAACCTCTTGTAAGCCGCCGACTGTGATGAGTTGCATCTGTGAAATCTCCGGTGTTGTGTAAACACTCCTCATTATAGTGAAGTTTCACTAGCTGGCGCTCGTGGCTTTTTCCTCTCTTTGTTGGAGAGGTTTTCCACGTTAAATATATGTCTATGTCCCCTTTACTGTGATTTTTTTATCGTTCTTTGTTATTTGATTGTCGCAAAGCTAACATCAACGTCCAACGCATTTTTCATGTGACACATAGGATTCACTATGCGATCTATGTTGCGGCGAATAGCTGATGCGCCTTGGTAGATTAAAAAAGGTGGAAAACTTGGTGTCATCGAGAGATAAGTTGCGGAGGAATATTTTTTCGTGTTTGGTACACCTTTCAATGGCACAAAAGTTAATGTCAATCTATACTAATAAATCTTTTGTTTTCAAATTGATTCGATGTGTGTCCGTGGATCTCTTGGGATCATGTCACTTTCGTATTCGTTGGTGTGGTTTGAGATCAGTTTTTTTAATCTACGGTTATCAACTTTGGCGATGGTTGTTGTTCCTGAGCGCTGGTCCTTTGGGGGCTTAGCACGATGACTTTTCGTCTATCAACTATAACAAGCTCTATTATCCAAACTTTGTCCGACTTTAGTGATGGAGGGGCGAGGACGACAACACGCCTTTGACTCGTGCTAGTGTCAGTATAGTCGTTGCTAGGTGGTCCATTGACCTATTTATAATTTTTATTACTTTTAGAACCTTTTGTATTGTTCGTCGATGATTATTAATAGATTGATGGAAATTCGAGAAAAAAACACTTTTTTGTGTCAAACATTCCTTATATACATGGATTAATTATCGTTTAAAGATAAATCTTGACGCCTTTGATGCAATGCCACTCTTGGGCTAGGGCAATACTAGTCTGACGGCATAGATCCCAAGCAGAATAGGGCCCATACAAGTGTATCATGTAGTGTAGACAGTCGTTTTTAGAATCATGTATTTTAGACCCATTGTAGATATTTAGACCCAGCCAGAGCTTATGGGCTTTCTTTTGAAATTTTCCCTGGGCCCTGGTAGTACGAATTCCTTCTGGATCTCAGAACATGGCTTGTCGAAACAAACAAGCGCACTTGCACACAGCATCTTGGAGTGGGAAGAGACTGAGATTAAAAAGAAACCAAATTCAAGTTCCTACTGGATTTTCTGTGTAATTTTTTTTTTGCGAAAAGGGTTTTCTGTGTAATTGGTTGGATATCGCCAAGAAATTGATCTACTTCCTAGTACAATATAAATGGCTATTTGAAAAAAAAAACTAATTTTAGAGTCTTCCAGATATTCGATGAAAATATTACAGTCCAAAGAGCCACGTAACTCTTGCAATGCCGTGACGGCTTTAGTGCCCATGTGCTCTACAATACTGTAGTTTCTTTCTTTGCAAACCTTTCCACAGTGGCCATGTTCATTTTTCTGTTTCTGTCTGCAGTGCGTGCTCGTCTGACACTGTATGGAATGTCATGGTCTCATAGAGAGTTCTGTTTGTCACATGCCTCCGACATTATTTTATTCTCAATGCATGTGGTGCTTCATAATTTCTTCATCTACTTTTGTTACGGTGAAAAAAGAAGACAAGTCAATTATACACGGCACATGAGAGAGTCAATCGCAGCTCCTGACTCCTGAGCTGTCCTTGGTATTGCGATGACAGCTATAATTTGCATGCGGTTGCCATAAATAATTAGTTCGCATGTTAAGCTCCACTCGGTCCGGTGGAGCATTGCCATCACACGATCAGCTTAGTACCTTTCCTTAGAGCATCTGCACCTTGTCGATCTAAAACGCGTGATCGAAATAGTCCGTTTCTATCTATTGGGTTGGTCCGCGGTTAATTTGGGGTCGCGGTTTAGTCTATTCGGACGAACGCGCCTAGCGGCGCGATCCAAATGTCCGTTGTCCTCTTTGTCGGTAGATAATTTTGAGACGGCACACAATTCGGTAGATACAAGAACAACATCGGTGCATAAATTTGAGACAGAAGAGCTACAAATTAAATCTAGCGGAATACTAAATGAAACCCTAGTCGACGATCTCGCTTCCGTTGTCCTCTTCGTCGCCATCTTCCACGGCTGCACCGTCCTCCTCCGCCCCGTCTTCCTCGGCCGCGCCGTCGCCGGCGTCCTCGCTGCCGCTGTCAGAAATCTCGATGATTCCGGCGCGGAGCGCATCGTTGATGGCGGAGGAGATGGTGCGTCCCAAAACCGCCCAGAATTGCACCCTCCCTTCGCGGTTGCGGTCGTCGGGGTGGACCTCGTGGAGGTGTTCGTGGTAGATGGAAAGTGTCGCCCGACGCTCCAGCTTGAATAATCTCGCCCAATAGGAGCTCGAAGCCGTGTACCGGGGCATGGCCCTCTTCCACTCCGGGAGTTCAAGGTGGCGATCCTCGATTCAGCGTCCCAACTCGGCATCGCGCGGAACTGGCGCCACCAGGACCCCGTAGTGGTTGAGCTCGAAGCCTTCGAGGATCGTCGCGAGTGGCGGAGCGAGGATGCCATGGTGGGCGAATATGGACGCCTCGTAGTAGTTCAGAGTAGGTCTCGCCATGGCTGTGTCGATGAAGGAGGTCGCGATAGGAGGGGAGTGCGGCACCGACGAGGGTTAGGGCCTGTTTAAGTAGAGCACGTGCGGAGGTTCTCGCGCCTTCGCCCTTCAATGCCGACGCGGGAACTCAGGCGGCGTCCCGTCAGTCACAGGCTGACGCGTCGGTCAACATTAATGGCGAAAGCTGTCCCATTTGCGTCTGAATTGGTGTCGTCGGTCAGGCTGGCTTTTGCGTCTGAATCGGTGTCGCAGTTGCGTCTAAATCAGCGTCGCTGTTGTGTCTCTCGCTGGCGGGTGGGCCACTAGTGCGGGGGTAGGGGGACACGCCCTAGGCCATCCCGTGTCCGGGTTGACCCAGTGATCACGCAAATTAGGTGCACGGATGGGTCGAGCCGGGCGCGTCGAGATAGATGGATCGTGCCGCTGCGACGTCGCGCGCATTTGCGCGGACAAGTTCGGAAACGTTCGGGCTGGTTGGGTCGACCCGATGGAGATGCCCTTAGATCTGTCTTATAGGATTTTTTGCTTACTTGAAAGAGAGGATTAAAAAAGAGAAGGTTACCTTATCTTAGTTACGAAGTTAAGAGACGATCTCTTAAAAAGTAAGTGGTGTTTTGGTTTAAGGATGCAAACGAACCTATTATGGAAAATGCATTAAAAAAATTTTAAAATGTAAAAAAAGATTGAACAAAAATTTCGCATGTACATATGAAATGCAAACGAACCTATTATGGAAAAAGCAAAAAAAATTAAAATGTTAAAAAAATTGAACAAAAATATCGCATGTACATCTGAAAATTCAATGTTGATACACAAGATTATTTAAGAAAAATGAACATTTTAATGTGGCTTGTGTAAAAAGACAAAATAAATGTCCGTAAATAGTCAGAACCGAAATTTATCTTTTTTATGGGGACACAAAAAAAATCCTGAAAACTTGTGTACCAACATATAATGTCTAGGTGTACATGCATATTTTTTTCCAATTTTTTGACATTTTTAAATGTGCTTTTTAACAATGGATTAATTTACACCCGTGAGCTAAATTGGATTTCCGCTGTTTTTCTCTATTATACATAATCTCCTTCTAAATTTAGTTCATTCTTAGTGTTTGTTAGGGATGACAAAAACAGATAATACATTGTACGCCTTATATCTTTTATATCTATTGTCTTCTCTAAATAACATGAAGAGCTCAGAAAGATATGTCTTACTCTACCATTGTACATACCTTTATCCATCCATATTGTTGAGGGACATTCTTGGCGCAAGCGGCGCAACAAAGGTTGAATATAAATGATAGTTTTTTTAGACAAAACAAAGCTATTCCTAGGATGAAAAAGTTCACATTTTGTCTTCATGTATAAAGAGTCCTATGTAGTAGGAGAACCCAAGGTTTGGTTCAATAGAGGCAATGGCGACGGTACACGATGTTCTCTACTTGAGGTGGTTGTCTTGGTATGTAGCTGCGGTGAACCAGCATACCACTGCATCTTATAGTACGCAAGTCGTTGACATAACACTCACGAAACCGTTCCGCAAATATTATATCCCTCAAAGTGGTACAACAAAAACATTGTGAGTCCATATTACAAACTTATTATTACAATACCAAAAGAACGATATTCAGAGGTTCTCAAACTTACAACCAGTGAACTTGAAATTCAGCAAAAGAATGAAAGACCGAGCTTAATTAACCTGGCGGGAGCTCAATAGCTTATTATATAAAGTTTGTGCTGCTCGACTCAACCTAGGAACTAAGTACTACTAACGGAACAACTCTGACTCATGGTATTCTGATCCATAGCGTATCTCATAGTCCACCCCTTCAACTCCGCCGAAGAGATCTGGGTCTTCATAGAAGAGGTCGTCTTGGCACTCTATAGCATACATTGGGGTATCCTCCTAGTCTTCAGAGTCTAAGAAAGGGATCAAAGGAAAGAGTGAGTAATAGCGTTACCCAGCAAATTCATTATATGCAAGGTGGGAAGTTTGATACACTAGCTATCACCTTAGATCATAAGTCGTAGGTGCTATGCAATTTTCGTAAATCTTTCTTCAAAGATTGGTTTTATTATAAAAACTATGCCCATCAGTCTTCACTGGTTGACCAGAAATTCATGGAGTTCCTTTCCTGTCGTGTTCGTAGCTCCTTCCCGAAATAGGGAGTAACATGTCACACTTTTTTACACTCCGCAGAGATGCGTTGCTTTACCCATGAGAGATCAAATCCTTGTTGCACAACAGGACGTACCTTCCCGTCCACATTTCCTTGATGTGGGGCGTAGTAGATGATCCAAGCCAATCACCGCCCTTCTCTGCGACCCCACATACCAACACGATCCTTCAGGTCGCCCCATCTCTGTTAAGCCCCTTATAGGCCGTTATAACTCTGATAGGCCCTGAAGACTCTGTGAGTCGGTTGTGCCCCTGGCAGGATCGTTCAAAAGGCCTGACCTGCCTTCGGCAGCCTCACATAGATAATCTAGACACCAAAACCGTGAGGCCTAAGGGTCCCATATGTTGGATTCATATATGAAATCTCAGTGTCACGTTAAGGTCATCCGTTGACACGCAAAAGGAAGATGATCCAGATGACTTCACCGTCCCATTCCAGATTTCATGGTTAACACGTATTATATGGCGCTAGAATCACTTATGTCAGGGATTGTTAAGTCCTATCTGATAACTTCATTGCATATGGAGTCCTAGATTCCATTGCTAGCTATAATAAATTACCACCACATCGGATGATAACCAACATTTTATATATTGTAAAAATATCATTTTCTATCTCCTTTTCGAACACAAGTGATCACACCACATCGGTTAACAGTCCTTGCGTATCATGTATAAATTTCCTAAATAGATCTCATGATGATATGCTCTCTTTGCCTTGTTGCCATAATATAAATGCTTTTATTTCCTCTAGTTGTTGTGCTAACAATATAGAGGAAACCGAAGATTCTATTGGTAAAGACACGATTTCGAATGGAGCTTCAAGTAATTCTTCATCTTCATCATCTCACGATTCCCACCTATGCCTTATGGCTAGGGATTCAAAGGTAACTCCTACTTTGGAACCCAATACCACTTTTGATGATGAGCATGAGGATAATGAGGAAAAAGAGATTGATGTTGATGATTTATATGAAAAGGGTGAGATGGTTTATCATGCTCTTGTTAATAATAATATTTCTTGCTCTAACTTCGTTGAAATGTTGGACTTTGCTATTAAGAGCAAAGAGCCTATTGATAAGTTAAAAGCACAAATTAAGGAGCATGAGAACACCATTGATAAAATGAGTAGATTTGAGCGTGAGTATGCTAATAAAATTGCACATCTAAATGAAGCTCTTGAAGAGGAACAAACCACTAAGGAATCTCTAGAGGAGACTTTTGCTCTAGAGTTGTCTAGAGTGAAGGAATCTCATGATAGAGATCTTGATGTGGCAAGTGATCTCCAAAGTAAAAATGATGGGCTCCAAGTTGCTTATGCTAAACTCCTTGAGGATTTTGAGCACCTCAAAAATGGCTCTAGGGTCATCAAGGGTGAGCTCATCAAACTCACCGAGTCACATGAGCAACTTAAAGCCTCTTACTCAAAAGAGCTTTCGAAGTTGCCCTCACCTCTTGCTAATTATGATGATGCTTGTGCTACTAACTCTATTTCTAGTGAAGCATCTACTTTGAAGGAGAATGTTGAGCTAAAGGATCAACTTGCTTTGCTAACTAGCAACTATCGGAAATTAGAAGAAAGTCATGTCAAGGTCTCAAGCTCGCATGAGGATCTTCTAATCTCCCATGGGAGGCTAAAGTTAGCTCATGAGACCATCATGTCAAAGGTAACATCTAGTGGGCCTCATGTGGACATTAGCACTATATCTACTCCAAATGTTATATTGCCATGTGTTAGTACTCGTAATTCATCCTCTCACAACCATGCTATATCTCGTGATGAATTACATTCCGTGCCTTGTTGCTCTAACAATGTAGCATCCACTTCCTCTAGTACTCTTGTTGAAACTAACCGTGTAGAGGAAATCAAAGATCTCAAGGCTCAAGTCACTTCTTTGAAGAATGACTTGAAAAAGGGTCATCAAAGGAGCTCTTGTCACCCCCTTTCCAACAAAATTAGCTTCGGGTCAATCAGAGTCCGGATGCAAATGTTATGATCGTTACAGTTTTGTTGTTTCCATCAGTTTTGTCTCTAGCGGGTTTTTAAGACCGGAGTCTCCGGTGTGCAGACACCGGAGTCTCCGGTGTGCAGACACCGGAGTCTCCGGTGTGGTCCGGAGTTTCCCCACAAGTCTCCGGAGTGGATCAAAGTTGAAGACCTAGGTCAGCCAGATTGGTGGTCCGGAGCAAGGTCTGGAGACTGACCGGAGTCTCCGGTCTAAGCCCCTGACCGGAGTCTCCGGTGTGGTTGGATCGGAGTCTCCGGTCCACTTGGCCCACATAAGGGCTGGGTCATTCTGTTTGGTGGTCTGGAGGCTGGTCCGGAGATGGGCCGGAATCTCCGGTTTAGACTGGAGTCTCCTGTGTGCAGGCCGGAGTCTCCGGTCTGACTCTTCTCCAACGGTCAGAAAACGGTCAGAAATTGGTGGGCCTATAAATAGGGGACCTGTTCTTCAACCTCAAGCTGCTCATTCCAGAAACTGAAGAACACCATTTTAGAGCCACCAAAACTCCAAGATCTCTTCATCCAACCACCCAAACTTGCTAATCTTTGGGGAATCGGAGGAGGCGGCCTTGATCTGTAGCTTCACCAAGAGAGATCTTCATTTCCCCCTCATTCACTTGAGGGCCCCTTGCTCTAGGGTTTCATTGGAAACTCTAAGCCTTGTTTTGGTTTGAATTGATTCTTACAAGCTTGTCTTTGATTGTTTGACAGCTTGCTTGTATTCGGGAGCCTCCAATTAAGTTGTGGATGTGTGCCTCGAACTTGTTGTAAAGGTGCCGGCTACCACCTCGAAGGTTGCTGATAGTGGAAGGGTGGATCGATCCCATTGGGGTGAGATTCATCGGAGAATAAGGGAGGCCTTTTGTGGCGTTGGTGGTTTGATACCACCGCCTCTCCAAATGAGACGTACTCCATTGTTGGGAGGAACTCGATAATAATCGCCGTCTCCGCGTGCCTCGGTTATCTCTATACCCGAGCTCTTACTTATGCACCTTACTTTGTGATAGCCTTCGTGCTTGAAGTATATATCTTTCTATCACATAGTTGGTTGTCTTGCTTAGCATAAGTCGTTGGTGCATATAGGTGAACCCTAGTTGTTCTAGGTTTTGTGCTTGACAAAGTAAACGCTAGTTTAATTCCGCCTTTGTTAAGCCCATCTCGAAAAAGTTTTTAAACCGCCTATTCCCCCCCTCTAGGCAACATCTGTATCCTTTCAGTCTTCATTAGGAATTTCAGTATTTCCAGCTATAGTTTTAGCAATCGTAGCATCTAGGAAATGACCTAATGAACCACTCTTATCAAGCACAGTAGAAGCAGCATCATAAGTATCAGAAGTTTCAGATTCAGCAGTTGTAGCAGTGTGTGTAGCATGTGTATGTGGTGGTGTAACGAGCTTAATCATAACAAATGGTGAATCAAGAGCAACAGAGGTGTTCAAACCGTACCTCTTCTTGTAGTGGATGGTAAAATAGGAACCTTGCCATCACGAGACTTACCCATGATGGATGGATGGTAGCGAACAATAATTAATCCAAGTGAACTTGATAAATAAAGCTATGCTCCCCGGCAACGGCGCCAGAAAATAATCTTGATGACCCACAAGTATAGGGGGTGTATCGCAGTATTTTTAAGGGAAGTGAAACCCAATTTATTGATTCGACACAAGGGGACCCAAAGAATATTTATAAGCCTTAACAACTGAGTTGTCAATTCAGCTGCACCTGGAAACAATCTTGCTCACATCAGTTTATCAGTAGCAACAGTTTGTAGTAGGAATAGTAAAGTAACAGCAGTAGTAAAGTAAAGACAATAGTAACAATAGCAGTAAACAGTAGGATTCGAGTGCGGTAGGCATAGGGATGGATGGACGGGCGTTGCATGGACAAGACAATTCACATGGCAATCAGAACATAGGGCAATTGCAGATAAATAAGATAAAGCATCCAAGTACTAGATAATCCTATGCATGTGTTCTATATATAGTCATACATGCTCGCAATGAGAACTTGCACAACATCTTTTCTCCTGCCAGCCCGTTTGCAGCGGGGCCTCAAGGGAACTACTGGCAATTAAGGTGCTCCTTTTAATAGAGCACCGGAGCAAAGCATTAACACTCCGTGAACACATGTAATCCTCACATCAAAGCCATTCCCTCCGGTTATCCCAATTTCTGTCACTTTGGGGCCATTGGTTCCGGACAACAACGTGTGTATACAACTTGCAGGTAAGACCATAAACAATACTATCATAATGAATCAATAACATGTTTAGATATAAAATCATGGCACTCGGGCCCTAGTGACAAGCATTAAGCATAACAAGTCACAATAAAGTCAGAAAGCACTAATAGTAGATACTAGGCACCATGCCCTAATAATCTGATGCCATTACATGAATAATCTCATCCAATCCCTACCATCCCCATAGCCTACAACGGGGGATTACTCACTCATAGATGGGGGAAACATGGATGGTTGATGGAGAAGCGATAGTGATGATGGCGATGATCTCCTCCAATTCCCCGTCCCAGCAGGGTGCTAGAACAAAGTTTCTGATGCTGTTTCGTGGAATCTGGTGGTGGCGGCGGAGCGGAACTCCTTCTGGAAAAACGTCGACCCCCCCCTGAGTTTTTAGGTCAGAAGGCATCTTATAGGCGAAGAGAGAGACCGAGGGGGTGTCTGGGGCGGCCAGACCACCCACTGGCATGGCTAGGCCTAGCCCGCGCGGCCAGGTGGTGTGGCCTGGGCCTAGCCCCCCTCCGTCTCGTATTATGGCTCCGGGAGTCTTCTGGTGAAATAGGATTTTTGGCATATTTTCCGGGATTTTTCCTGATAGTTGATTTTCTGCACAAAAAGTAGACACCAAGATAATTCTGCTGAAAACAACGTCAGTCCGCGTTAGTTGCATCCAAATCACACAAGTTTAGAGGAGAAACAATAGCACATCATAATAGGTAGGGAAGCGTGGACCAGGTTTCTTGTGGTCGATAGAGCCCCTGATAAACCAACCTCGCCCACATCTCTAAGGACCGACTTCGGGACTTGACCCGTTACAGTGGAACCATCCTTAGAGCGTGACTCATGGTCTCGGAGAGGTAAAGGTCGTGGCCAACCATCCTCTTCCTGCCTTCCAAGGAAGAGGGCTAAAATGTTGGCATTAAGAGTCGGTTGGTACGTGTGGGTAAAGTTATACACCCCTGTAGGGTTAAATCTTTTTGTAAAGTCGTGTTCACGGTTATGAATGCTTGGTGACCAAATTAAGATCATAGAGAACATTAATATAATCATAAAACTTGGAGGTTTCAACGTGTGCTTAAGGATGCTTCCTCATGGGTACGAGGGGGTGATCCTAGTAGTGAGATGAGGATTACTTTGGTGGATATTAAAATACGATGATCAATTCTTTGGAGATGTCGCTTTCTTATTCCCTTTAAAAAAATCTGATTAGACGAGCTTCTTCTCCCTCTTGTTTTATAAACAAAGATAACTTTATACAAAATAACCCCACTAGCCATAAGTCTTGTGGAGTACACCATGTACTCGCCCTTGCTTTGTTGACACTTTTGTAGCAGAGTGAGTGTTCACCTGAAGATGAGTATGGTATAACATCGACACCGACGAGTAGCTTGGGGTTCTCGATCGGCACCTGGAATCTATGGGCTAGGACATCATCGTTATGCTTTAGGCCTCTTAGGCCATTTATTAAGTTTGCTATACTAAATAGCATAATTTGCCTTCCGTTGTTTGATGTTTGTGGTCAGTGACCTCTGCTTGTAATATTTTGGTTCTTCACTCAGTTATGAGCTTGCTATAATAACTTTTTGTGTCGCATGGTTACTGTTGTGTTACCGATTCTTCACTGGATATTCTCGATCTCTAGGTTAAGCTTATGTCAGGATAAAGTCTGGAATTTGTTTAACCCTGATCCTGGGGGTGTCACACCCTCCGATCCTGGCGAGTCCCGGCCTCTCCGGCTACCGTCGCCGTGCATGCTGATCAAGTCAACGATGCTGCACCGATTGGTCCCACTCAATTCGTCGCATGCGCCTTCTCTCAATCGTACCATCCCCTCTCTAAGGCTAGGGTTTTGCCTCCTTCCGTGGTGTTGTGCTCCGGTGACCCCATGGTGCCATGATGGTGATCCGGTGGTGATGTACTCACCCGCCCCACCTACCTCGTGCTGCTGCAGTTGCTGGAAGGGCTCGGCGCCGTGTAGATGTCCATCGTGCCGCCGTGTCATGGCTCTGTCGGCTCTGCTTCTTTTGCTTCCTCTTCTAAAATCTAGCGAGGCTCACGGTGAGCACTTTTCTTTCCTTCTTCTCTATGTATCTCACTAGAATCCTCACTATAGTATAGTTGTAACCCTAATTAGGGTTGGTCCCTTGTTCTAGGATTCTTCTCCCTCTCTGTTTACCCTCAACTATGGTAGAGCTTTGATTATTGTATTGCTACTATTATGATGTTGTGATGAACTTAGCTCTGTGGTTTGTTTAGGATTAATGAAAGTAGTACACTATCAATTGATTGTTGTCCAATCATAAAATTTGTTGATGCTTAGATAACCTTGATGCCGTGGATACTTTCTTGGATGCCTCTAAATGGCTAGTAATAATTTGGAATATATTTATACTTGAATAAATAGTGTTGGCTATTGGTGTTGAGATGTGTTGATGATTTATATATGATGGTTTCCTTATGGCTTGCTGATACATTGCAAATGTATATATAATTTTTGATGTTCCATGCTTGTTTAGTATCTACTTTGCTTTGCTTTGTCAACACTTTGAGGTATTTTTATATGTTTTCTAGGACTAACCTATTAACAAGATGCCACAGTGCCAGTTGCCTGTTTTCTTCTTTTTTGGTTCCAGAAAAGGCAGAAAATCAATATTTCTCAGAATTGGACGGGACAAAAGCCAATATGCCTATTTTTCCCGGAGCAACACGGAAACACGAAGCAGAGATGGAGTAGGGCACCAGGGTGGGCACACCATATGGTGGTGTGGTCCCCCTGGCCGCCCACCAACCTTGCCTCTTCGCCTATAAGATGCCTCCCGATGCAAAAACCCTAAATCAAACAGCCTCCAGCCATGAAAAGTTCCATAACGCCACCGCCACCGAAAAGGAGATTCGGGGGACAGAAAGTCTCTGTTCCGACACCCTGCCGGTACAGGGAAGTGCCCTCGGAGCCATCTCCATCAATCTCCACCACCATCTCCATCGTCGTTGCTAATTCCCATGATGATGAGGGAGTAGTTCTTCCTCGAGGCCAAGGGCTCTACCGGTAGCTATGTGTTCATCTCTCTCTCTATATGCATGATCATGAGCTTTGTAATAAAGTAGATCTACCTTGCTACTCAAGTGCTTTAATAGATCTCTGCTCTCCCCATGTGTGTGAAAGTGACAACGTGCACACCATGGTGGCACTTAGGCTAGAGATTACAAATACTTGTTATGAGTTATATTTGGATTTGGATGTCTCTATGAAATTGTGGTGTTTGTTGGAACCATCTAGCACACAAGGTGATAGTGTGGGGTTACCTAGATGGGAAAAGTGAACTTTGAGGTGTGCTGTTATAGTCCTACCATGGATTAGAGTGTCCAACCGGAGAGTAGTTCATAGTAGTATCATAAAGAGAAGATATTTATATGAGAGTGTTCACTAGTGAAAGTATGATCCCTAGGCCTTGTTTCTAAGCATTGAAACACCGTTTGCAACTAGATCTGTTATATGTTTGCTTGCTTCCATCTTTATTTCAGTTTGCTTTTAGTCTCTTCCACGCCATCAAAGTATTTTCTGGCACCGTTGTCTTATATCCATACCACTTGTATTTCACTATCTCTTCACCGAACTAGTGCACCTATACACCTGACAAGTGTATTGGGTGTGTTGGGGACATAAGAGACTTCTTGTATCTTGATTGCAGGGTTGCCTGAGAGGGGATACCTTTGACCACTTCCTCCCTGAGTTCGATAAACCTTGGGTGATCCATTTAAGGGAAAACTTGTTGCTGTTCTACAAACCTCTGCACTTGGGGGGCCCAACAACTGTCTACAAGAATAGAAGTGCGTAGACATCACTTGCTGAGGAGAAAAACTCTATGATATATGGAGATATTAACTTGTTTTCATGGAGAACACGTACTTCAATCATTCACTTATGTATTATATTAAGTTTTATTGCTTTAGATGATGATACTTATGATCAATATACAGATGTGACTATTTGGAAAGTAGTTAATAAACATGAATGATTCCTAGCATCTTAGGAAGATGATTTCTTAAGTTGCCTATACTTGAACATGGCTTAGCTTGAGTTGTATACATTGTGAGGCCTCCTATTGGATGGTACACAGTGGTAACCCCCACTAAATCATGATGTTGCATTGCTATTCTATTGGATTTAAATCAATGATGCACATACTGAGATTTGATGTGGTGCCAAGATAAAGAATGGATTCTACTTGTGACCCTTCTACCTTCCTGTGACGAGTATACACCTCACTTGGGTGTAGCTCTGAGGATTCTATCTAAACTAACAGATCAAGCTTTTACCATTGATAAGAATAGATGTAAAGCATGGTTTGTTTGTAAACCACCAACCTCCTATTGTTGGTATTGTTGCTATGGTGACTGATCTGTTCTTGCTTCCAGTGGTGATCTTTCTTAGCTCCTTCCTAGAACAGACGTGACCTTCTCCCCCTTGGTCTCCTCCTGGCCTACCCTTGCCCAACACCTGATCCATCCCCTCCTTAAGTGACCATCCTGGCTAGATGATGGTTGGTTTTCTTTGATGTTTTACTAGTTGATCTGGTGGAAATCTTGCCAAGATAAGATGATGTCCTTGTTGTTCTTGATGGTGTGTGAACTTGTGTAGTAGAGGAATCTCTGGTGTGTGCGTGACTGTGGTTTTTATCTACTCTTCCTTCTCCCTGTTGTCGACAACAGCTCATATCTGCATGTGTGAGTAAGCTGCCTGCCTATTTGCTAAGTTTATGGATCAGATCAAATGGAAATATCTGAGATTACCCCTTTTACTTTTACTTCCTTGGTGAAACCTGCCCCTTGTATTATTGTCAGTTAAGTGTAACTGAGACAAGTACTGATTAAGAATAGATGCTGCTCTATGGTGAAATTTTCCCCAATCAGAATATGATCAGTGATGAAAATCAATAGTGCACTTCACTACTTAATTCTGAAAGCATATTATACTAACCATTAACCATTTCTTTTGTTTTGTTATCTTTGTTTGCTTGTAGGTACAAGATAACACACGGAAAGATAAGAAGGTAAATTAGATTAGGAAATTAGTATAGGTTTTCCTTTTACCCTTTTGTAATTTCTTTCATTCTTTTGTAAAGGAAACAATGTAATATTTATGTTTATTCAATAAAGCTTACATTTCTTTACTTGTCATTATTAATGTTGTAATTGATTCTTATTCACTTGTATTCTTTATAATTTTGGAATATTGAATAAGAAAAGAATAAGAATTTCTATTTATTTGTGTATATTTGAATTACTTTATCTAATTGAATTCGTTTTAATTGTATACTTATTATCTAGTATAATAATACTTCACATTAAAATACTCAAATACCCTTTTGAAAACAATCAACTTCTAAATAATTTTGGTTTGAATTATCAATAGTAGATTCAAATTTAAATGTCAATTTAAATTATTAACCCAAAATATCTCAAAATACCTAGAGATAATGTCAAAATTCATAACATCCACTAAGATGAGCTAAATCCTATCTCACACTAGTGAAAGATACTCTGGTCCCTCCAGGGTTTTAGTTTCGAAAAATTTACCCCAGCTTTGCAGATGAATGCATGCACATGTACAAATTCTTATTTCTACTATTCGTTGGTTCCTAAATGCTGGGATGTTACAGTAGCAGCGTGAGACGGTGTGGCCACCCCTTTGGTAGCGAGGTTTGGTGGTGGTGCAACGATGGTGTTTCCACCATGCATGGCACTCGAAGGTGTAATGGGCATCACTGGTGGCACTTTCTAGTTCTCTATTTTCCTTTTTGTCTTGCCTTCTATTCATTATAAGTCCCTCCTCAAGCATAGAGGTGGGTGGTCGTGATGTTGTAGTGTGTTGTGAGCCATGAGAGGGGGGGGGGGGGGGGGGCGGACAACTGCCATGAAGTGGTCTTCGAGACCCTATGATCTACTTATTAGCTATTGATTCCTAGAGTTCGGGCAAGGTGAGTGTCATGTCGTTCGCTCTCAAGTTTGGGGACAACCGCTTACCTGATTGTAGATAGCTTGGTTGGACGGTCATGTTTTCCCTTCTTCTATCTTTACCTAGTTTCGCTGATGGCGGGTGCAATGGAAGTTGTACTCACTCCGTCCAGAAATAACTGACTTGGGTCTAGATTTGAATGTATCTGTATACTAAAATGCGTCTGGATACATTCGAATCTACACAAATCCAAGTCATTATTTCTAGACATAGGGAGTATATGTTTGTACCTTCTGGTCAGTCCCACGTTCTTCTTATCTTAACAAAAGTGACACCCTTCTATGTGTATTTAAGAAAAAACATGCTGCTCAAAGACATGATGCGAAGTCCGGGGCTTTGCTCTCCTTTTGAAAAACGGAAAAATGGTAAATTAGTAGAACGACGAGACATACAATTTTTTTGATGAGTTTTCAAGAGCTCTTAGAGCATGCCCAGCGTTTGGACACAGGCCTAAGAAATTTTGTCAGAAAAGCCTGCTGTCCTGGGCCGGTGCTAGCGGAGCAATTTTTTTATAGCAGCCAATTGACAAGCTACAAAACGAAATTGTCACCTTTTTATGTGCATGCACTGTTATCAGAGAGAGAAATTAGAGACTGGCTATGGGCCCCGCTAACAATCCACTTTCTTAGACCTTGAGTCTTGTACTAGACTCACCCTCAAGAATCTTTTTGCTAGACACCCCTTCGGCAGAGTTTAGACCCATATCTAGTACTCAAAAGTCATCCTTAGACACCTCATTTTATCTACGCTGCACACGCTCTTAGGGTGCTTAGTTTATCCGGCCATAGAGAATAATATGAAGATGATAAAACAAGAGATCAGTGAAAAGGGAAAGGAAAACCGGCTGTAGTATGATTTTGAAGGCGGCATACGACATGATTAATAATGGAGTATAATTTTCCTTTCAATTTCTCTATAAAATCAATTTATGATTTTATGCTAGTCTTTTAATCACATCACTCCCAATTTCTCAGTTTGATTGGTCATTGTACTTTTGGCTAATAATCACACACATTTCCTAAAAATCATTTTCAGCCGTTCGTATGCAAGTTTTTTAGTCTCATTTGACCGCATCACTCCGCTCTCAGCATGATTGAACTAGTGCTTCCGGCTAATAATCACACATTTTTCGTGCACGCACCCGCGTCGGTGGTGCCCGTGAGAGTGCACCTACCGAAATCCACCATCCCAGACGCCAACGCCAGTGATATTCCTCACTGTCGGTGACCGACGCCCATCGCTCTCTGCCGCGCGGGCCCCCGCCCGGATCCAGCTCACCTTTCTTCCACCTCCCCCCTAGCTGTCACGAGAAAAAAAAACTAATCAGAGTAGCCATGTCGCGGAGATCCCTTGTTAATGGTTAACTAATCCCGCATGGAAACCGACAGCGCAACCACCTCACCATCGGTGGCCTGTCCTTTTCTCCCCCCCTTCCGTTAGTTAAGCGCTGCACCCCCGCGCCACCACCACTACTACTAGTAGCAGCGGCATTCCCGCGGCTACCCCCACTGCTCCCGCCCCTGAACTCCGCGCTCGGGATCGGAGCTGGTCGAGCTCTCGGCTGTCGGTGCGCGGCGATTCGCTTTGCGGCGCCATGGACGGCGACGCGGTGAGTCCCCGGAGACCTTTGATGAGAGTTTCTCTTGCATTTTGGAGGGTTGTGCGGGGTGGATCTTTGGACGGGGGATCCTCAATTTTGACGCGTCTCCTGTGCAGAAGTCCGGGAGGCACGGGGCCGGGCAGGTGTGCCAGATCTGCGGCGACGGGGTGGGCGTCACGGCGGAGGGCGACGTCTTCGTCGCCTGCGACGTCTGCGGCTTCCCGGTGTGCAGGCCGTGCTACGAGTACGAGCGCAAGGACGGCACCCAGGCCTGCCCGCAGTGCAAGACCAAGTACAAGCGCCACAAAGGTAACGATTCGTCTTTCCCTGCAATTCGAAGTATAATTGAGCGCAGCTAAGAAGTTTATAGTTAGGAACGCCCAAATTGAGGATTCATTTTAGCAGATCTTACATCATCCTCTCTATATCTCGTTCGCTGCCTGCAATTCGAGTGTAGTTCAGTGGATCTTACAGCTTTTACTGTCGCGAGCTAATACAAGGTCTAGGATGTTTCGCAGATTTTTAGGGTTAATATGTCCAGGTGAACTGTAGCTATGGAGAATGAGTAGATTGTGGTATATGATGCAACATTCCGGGCTTCCTAGTCATGAACTGCAATAAGTGTTGAAACATTTTGTTAAGTCTATGCTGAGTTCTGTATTGACTTCTTTAGGGAGCCCAGCGATCCGTGGGGAGGAAGGCGACGAAACTGATGGTGATGAAGGCAGTGACTTCAACTACCCTGCATCTGGCACAGAGGACCAGAAGCAGAAGGTTGCTGATAGGATGCGCAGCTGGCGCATGAGTACTGGGGGTAGTGGGAATGTTGGCCACCCCAAGTATGACAGTGGCGAGATCGGGCTCTCCAAGTATGACAGTGGTGAGATCCCTCGGGGATACATCCCTTCAGTCACTAACAGCCAGGTTGGTGCTAAAGCATTTTAATACTAGGTTTTGTTGAGAATATCATGCGTATGCGCTATCGCTTAGCTTCTTGAGTTGGATTTTGCTTGCAGATCTCAGGAGAAATCCCTGGAGCTTCTCCTGATCATCATATGATGTCCCCTACTGGGAACATTGGCAAACGTGTCCCGTTTCCCTATGTCAACCATTCACGTATGTCTATTTCTTGCCATCATCTCTCGTGCTCGTGTTTCATTTTGCAGCACCCATTCTCGTGTTTCGGTGTTTGAAATGTCAATATATGAATTTTGTTTATTTCCCTTTGCCAGCGAATCCGTCAAGGGAGTTCTCTGGTAGTGTTGGGAATGTTGCCTGGAAAGATAGAGTTGATGGCTGGAAAATGAAGCAGGACAAGGGTGCAGTTCCCATGACTAATGGCTCAAGCATTGCTCCCTCTGAAGGCCGTGGAGCAGCTGATGATGCATCTACTGAATATAACATGGAAGACGCTTTGCTGTGAGTTCGAACACCCTCTTAGCACTCATATTTTACAGCTTTATCGGCTGTTTGTCAGTACAAAATCTGATTGAATTTAAGAGGTTGCCTTCATACTTGCACAACTACTAAGCCTTACTTTTTTGGGAATATTGCACGTGCTCTTTTCATCAAAATCTTCTACCTATTCTCTTGCAGCATTAATTTTATGCCATCTAAATTACAGGAATGATGAAACTCGCCAGCCTCTATCTAGAAAGGTCCCTATCCCTTCATCCAGAATAAATCCCTACAGAATGGTCATTTGTCTGCGATTGGTTGTTCTAAGCATCTTCCTGCACTACCGTATCACAAATCCTGTGCGCAATGCATATCCGCTGTGGCTTTTATCTGTTATATGTGAGATTTGGTTTGCTATGTCCTGGATTCTGGATCAGTTCCCAAAGTGGAATCCAATCAACCGGGAGACATACCTTGATAGACTGGCTTTAAGGTAATCTTATCAGTTCTTTTCTACTTGGTTTTAAGCAGACTTTGTTTGTTCATTATTCCTGATGCTATTACTATTCATTTCCTCTAACAGGTATGACCGCGAAGGTGAACCATCTCAGTTGGCTGCTGTTGACATTTTCGTCAGTACGGTCGACCCCTTGAAGGAGCCACCTATCGTCACTGCCAACACCGTGTTATCCATTCTTGCTGTTGATTATCCTGTGGATAAGCTTTCTTGCTATGTATCTGATGATGGAGCTTCAATGCTGACTTTTGATGCACTGGCTGAGACTTCAGAGTTTGCTAGGAAATGGGTACCATTTGTTAAGAAGTATGAAATTGAACCCAGAGCTCCTGAGTGGTACTTTTCCCAGAAAATTGATTACTTGAAAGACAAAGTCCAGCCTTCATTTGTTAAAGAACGCCGGGCCATGAAGGTTTGTGTGCTTTTTGAACATATAGATATTGATTTCTTATTTTCTTATCCCATGCTAATTGTTCTTACAAAAATAAAAACTGTTACAGAGGGAATATGAAGAATTTAAAATTAGGATAAATGGCCTAGTTGCTAAGGCAATAAAGGTCCCTGAGGAAGGATGGATCATGCAAGATGGCACACCATGGCCAGGAAACAATACCAGGGACCATCCTGGAATGATCCAGGTTAGCGCATTTCCAATATAGACTACAATTGTTGAATACACAGCTAGGCTGGTCTGGTGAGGTAGATCTTTTGTATTCTAAGGGCATTGCTTGACTAACTCCTCTTTCTGATCATACTCAGGTTTTCCTTGGTCACAGTGGTGGCCTTGATACTGAGGGTAATGAACTCCCCCGTTTAGTTTATGTATCTCGTGAGAAGCGTCCTGGATTCCAGCACCACAAGAAGGCTGGTGCCATGAATGCTCTTGTGAGTAGCTGAATGTTACTAAGGTTTTATATACTTAACTTCCATTTGTTGGTTCTAATAGCAGATCAATCTTTTTGACAGGTTCGTGTCTCGGCTGTCCTTACTAATGGACAATACATGTTGAATCTCGATTGTGATCACTACATCAATAACAGCAAGGCTATCAGGGAAGCTATGTGCTTCCTTATGGATCCAAACCTAGGAAGGGGTGTCTGTTATGTTCAGTTCCCACAAAGGTTTGATGGTATTGATACCAATGATCGATATGCGAACAGGAACACTGTGTTTTTTGATGTAAGTCTGCCATCCCCTCATGTGACTGTATTCACTGGTGTCAAGTAATCATAGCTTAACAAGTGATGCTTTTTCGGGTACAATAAGTGATGCTAAGGGCTTAAGTTGGTTGATGCACTAGCTTTAAAATTCCTAACTGTATCCATGACTTTTCGGGCTATTTCTGCCTTTTGCAGATTAACTTGAGGGGCCTTGATGGCATTCAAGGGCCAGTTTATGTGGGAACTGGTTGTGTTTTCAACAGAACAGCTATCTATGGTTATGAACCCCCAATTAAGCCGAAGAAGCCTGGTTTCTTGTCATCACTGTGTGGGGGCAAGAAGAAGGCAAGCAAGTCAAAGAGAAAGAGCTCAGATAAGAAAAAGTCGAACAAGCACGTGGACAGTTCTGTCCCAGTATTCAATCTCGAAGATATAGAGGAGGGTGTTGAAGGT
Source organism: Avena eriantha (assembly GCA_910589775.1). Lineage (NCBI taxonomy): Eukaryota > Viridiplantae > Streptophyta > Magnoliopsida > Poales > Poaceae > Avena > Avena eriantha. Next base: position 44,216,554 of record OU342741.1, read on the forward strand.
ACCATCTATATTTTCTCGCATCTTCTAGGGCACGATTCCTCAAGCCCTTTTTTTTGGTCATCTGCAGCGGTTATTATTTCAGGAGTTTTAACCTGTAAGCATATTAACATGTTAACTTGTGGCAGGTGCTGGGTTTGATGATGAGAAATCAGTTCTCATGTCTCAAATGAGCTTAGAGAAGAGATTTGGCCAGTCTGCAGCATTTGTTGCCTCCACTCTGATGGAATATGGTGGTGTTCCTCAGTCCTCAACTCCAGAGTCTCTTTTGAAAGAAGCTATCCATGTCATAAGCTGTGGCTATGAGGACAAGTCTGAATGGGGAACTGAGGTAACATAACAATCATCCCATCAATAATATTCACATTCATATTTTCTAGTATACAAAATTTGTGTGAAAAAATAAAAGTGAGGTACCAGTATGCAAATTGGGGATGCAACTGATGTTTTTGTATCCTTCCTCTGGAGAAACAAAACTATGTTACTATTTTTTACCAAATGCAAATGATATGTCTCAGTTGTCATGAGTAAGGCCAGTTCTTGATTAACTGTTATGGGGTTGTTCTGAATTGCAGATTGGTTGGATCTATGGATCTGTTACAGAAGATATTCTTACTGGATTCAAGATGCACGCACGAGGCTGGCGGTCAATCTACTGCATGCCTAAGCGCCCAGCTTTCAAGGGATCTGCCCCCATCAATCTTTCAGATCGTCTGAACCAAGTGCTCAGGTGGGCTCTTGGTTCTGTGGAAATTCTTTTCAGCCGGCATTGCCCCTTATGGTATGGCTACGGGGGACGCCTGAAGTTCCTAGAGAGATTCGCTTACATCAACACCACCATTTACCCACTAACGTCGATCCCGCTTCTAGTCTATTGTATATTGCCTGCTATCTGTCTGCTCACTGGAAAGTTCATCATGCCAGAGGTAAACGATGGTTTCATATTTCGGTTATTCAGTTGAAAGAGCTTGCAACACAAAACTAACTGAATTCATTTTGGAATGCAGATTAGCAACTTGGCCAGTATCTGGTTCATCTCTCTCTTCATTTCCATTTTCGCCACTGGTATCCTTGAGATGAGGTGGAGTGGTGTTGGCATCGATGAGTGGTGGAGAAATGAACAGTTCTGGGTCATTGGAGGTATCTCTGCCCATCTGTTTGCCGTCTTTCAGGGTCTTCTGAAGGTACTTGCCGGTATCGACACCAACTTCACTGTCACCTCAAAGGCTAATGACGAAGAGGGTGACTTTGCTGAGCTCTACATGTTCAAGTGGACGACACTTCTCATCCCTCCAACGACCATTTTGATCATTAACATGGTCGGTGTTGTTGCTGGTACCTCCTACGCCATCAACAGTGGTTACCAATCATGGGGGCCGCTCTTCGGAAAGCTCTTCTTTGCCTTCTGGGTGATTGTTCACTTATACCCGTTCCTCAAGGGTCTTATGGGCAGGACAAACCGCACACCGACGATCGTCATCGTCTGGGCTATCCTCCTCGCTTCGATCTTCTCCTTGCTGTGGGTTCGTATCGATCCATTCACTACCCGGGTCGCTGGCCCGAACATCCAAACCTGTGGGATCAACTGCTAGGAAAATGGGAGATTGCAGAGACAGAGACAATACATCGAATTGTGTTTCTTTTTTCAGAATATGTACATGGTCAGTGATTGACTGACAACCCACGGAGCCAGAGAAAATAGTTGTTGGGGTTGCAAATTACTACCTTTGAAAAAGTTGGCAAAAGTGAGAACGCCATGACTAAGAGGCCATTTCTGAAGAACACAATTGTAAATAGATGTAATAGGCCATTTGCCATTTTCACACGCTCAAGGGCTTGTTTTGAACAAAGTAATTTTATTCAGAGGATGTAATCCTGTAGCAATTTTTTCGTATTGAGACACTTTGGATTGTAAGAATGTACCTATGAATTCTTGTAGAAATTCTTCTTCTTGTAAGAATGTACCTCATGTTAAAATTCCTTGAGAACTTGAAGCCAAGATAATCTCTCTCTCCCATCCCATCACACCAATCATGAAACTATTTTTTTGCAAACTGTGATTGTGGCCATCGTCCATATGAATCTAACAAGTTGAAGAACATCTAAATCAGAGTTTGTATGATGAAATGGCGTCCAAAGCCTCATCTGGGCAATGCGAATTGTTGTATGATAAAATGGCGTCCAAAGCCTCACTGGGCAACGCGAATTGTTGTAACTTGCACGATTCTTCACAGATTTTGTCCTAATTTCTTTAGTTTTTACGTGTATAAAAAACAGCTGTATTATTTGAAATCAATTAAAATGCATTTCAAGAAGCCATAACTTTACTATCTAATGCTTATAGTTAGTGTGCACATTCAATGCTCATCTGTTAAAATAGAACACATGTATTTTTAAATCTTATTTATCTCTTAGTGAGTTGCTTATTTTTACAGAACACACTTAAATAAATCCCAACACCCATGTCCCAATGATTTAAGAATGTGTGTTGCACAAGTATTACACTTGTGGTGGCGGTGGTGGCTAGGGCCCATTCTGGGCCCAGATGGGCTTGGCAGGCCATAGCTTGGTGGGCCTGCAGCGACAGCGGGCGGCACGCGGAGAGCTGCGGGCTCTACAGCCGTGAGGGATGTCGAGCCGGCGGGCTCAGGTGGAGATTAGGTCAGGGCTGTGCCCCTTGACCGCGGGCAGTCGACAGGGGCAGCCGATCTACTTCTCTAGCGCCTGCATCGTCCTTTTGCTAGAGATGAGGATGTCAGGACGGCAGCCCCGGGGACGCAGTTGCTTTTGGGTGGTCGGTGGTCAACGGTTTGCCTCGAGGTAGCGGTTGCGGGCGGGTCTGGGGGTGCCTCGGCGTGGTGGTCTCGTGGAGGTCGCGCCGGCATGGCGGCCCTCATTGGCAACCCCATGGCAGAGGTGTTCCATCGTGCATGGACAGCAGCGCAGGGGCGCCGCCGCTCTTTGGTGGTCGGGGCGCTATCGTGCATCCCTTGGACGGTGGTGAGTTGGCGTGTGGTGTTTGCTCTGCTATGCGTGAAGGCCGGAGCGGCGGCTCTGGATCAAGGTGGTGTTGCTACTTTGCCCTGGCCATGCGGGCGACAGGGCATGGATGTGTGGGCAGGCGCGTCGTCTCTCCTGCCGATGGTCGTGCTCGCCGTTGTATGGGTCGTCTTCGTGACGGTCCATTGGAGGTGGTGCAAGGGTCTCTGGATAAAAGTCCTTCCCGACTGTGGTCAGTGCCGACTTCGGTGAGGCATGTGGGCGCCGTTTCCCCCTTGGGGGTGTTGTCGTGGACCCCGAGCACCCCTCCATCCATCAATCCGGGGTGAAAACCCAAACCTAACTGTGCTAGTTTAGATGATGGCAGCGTCCTCTCGGATGCCGTGACCTCCTTGGAGGCATCATTTTCGGAGTGATGCGATCCTTTCTCGGGATTCGCTGGTACTTTAGGGAGAGTCTACATTTTCGGGCCCTGTCGGCGTGCGAGTGCCTTGAGTTCCCTGCGACCTGCCTCTCGCCATGAAGCCTGAGAGGCCTAATTGTTTCCTTCGGCTCTGACTCCCCTACCTTCCCGCCGCTGACATCGACGAGCGCCATCTTCCCACTGCTGCCGCCATTACCTCGCTCGACCGGCATGCCCTTGTTCTTCTCGGCCGCCCGAGGTTGATTCTGGTACTTGCGGGAGGAGGCTTTTGTTAGCCCCACAACACAGCGCTCGGCGCTAATGGTGGCGGATCTTGGCTCCACCATATTCGCAGGCGTGGCCACGGCATGTTCTTTGGCTGCACAGCACCAGCCTCCTCCTCCTGCGGGTCTCGTCGGTGAATCAGAGCTAGCTCCTCGGACGCTGGCGAGGAGGCCCTGCTCCGGCTGGTTAGAGCGAACCAGTGAAGCCCAAGTAAGTAAATTAGGATTTTCTAACTACCATTTAGTTCTTCTAATTCTTGGTAAATCTAACATGCAACCTCTATATTAATAATTTATACAAGTCCTCGACACACTATGCTTCAAAGTTGAAACTAAATCGAGTACCCAATTTGGTCTATATGATAGCTTAACATTTTAAGAAATTAACACATTTTAAGCATCTTGGATATCGAACTGTAAGCCTTAAAACACACGTTAAGATTTCAGAGCAGCAATTCCATATATAACAGTAAAACCAAGAACTGAGTGGCAGAAACAAGTTGCAATACCATGGGCACAAAACTGGTTTTCTGCTATCAGGTCCTAGATGCTCAACATACTCCTTCACATCTTTGTACTCACTTGACCTCCCATTCAGATGCCTTCATTATTTGCAGTTTCTGAACTTCTCTGTTAGTATCGGTGTATTTCTGAATTTGCAGCTGACAAGCGTGCCCTACGTTGCACATTGCTTGTTCAGTGTCTATGGCTAGAATAAACGTTGGTGTACAAACAAATCTTGCAGTTTCTGATTGGGTATGCTCAGGTGGAACAGTTTCAACAAGCTCCAATACCACGAACACAAAAGTGGCTCTTTGGTATCAGGTCTCATATACTCAACATATTCCTTCACATCTTTGTACTCACTCGACGTTCCATTCAGATGCCTTCATCATTTGCAGTTTCCAAACTTCTGTCAGTATCAGTGTTTTTCTGAATTTTCAGCTGACAAGCGTGCCCTATGTTGCACATTTCTTGTTCAGTATCCATGGCGAGAATAAACATTGTTGTATAAAAAAATCTTTTTGTTTATGATTGTGTATGCTCGGGTGGAACAATTTTTGTTGGTTGGCAAGATGATTTGTCCATACCTCTGCCACCACTTCTAATTCCCATTGCCACCAGTCAGTATATCTTTGTCTGAACCAGGGAGAAGAATTAGGTCCCCATTGCCACCAGTCAGGATATTTTCAGAAAGGACACTCAGCATTACACACTCATTGTCCCCTGTAGTATAATTATTTATGAGAACCATGTATCAAAAAGGTTTCAGAATGATACTAAGCAATTAAATTACCATCAACATCGCATTGTAGGCTTGTTGGAGGCATTTTGAAAGGCTCAAGAGTAAAACATGAAAGTATGAGCATTACACGTGATAAGTATAGGAGCAGCACAATGAACATTACCATTCCCATTTCCCAATGATGACTGACCATGTTGGATGTTCTGAACCATTGAGGGTTTACATATTCATCGTTAATATTTCATCTATCGAAGCAGTCGCTTTCTTCTTAATACTTGCATGGAATTTTTTGTTTCGGCAACAACAGTAATGCATGACTTTATCCAGGTGGTACGTGCGTGCGATCATACTGACATCCATGTCCGAGGTCTCCTCATACTCCATGTCTTGGAGAAGTTTGTATATAAACATGGGTACCGGTGACCCTAGGAATAGACCAATCACCATGTGGGTATGGAGACATTGTTGATACATTTTGATTGGTGTTGTGCAGTTCTTACCCGTGGATGATTTTCTTTTCTGATGGGATGTCGCTTTAGTAGTTCATCTTTCCTGCGAACATCCATCTACACATATATTTCCCTATCCCATTGCCTTTTCCTTTCTTTGGGTTCCATGGTTGTTGCTACAGGATGGATGTTGTAGGTTCATCATTACTCAATATGTTGATATTGCGAATATCTACAAAGCAATAAAAAACATCACTTATTGAGCACAATAAGGCATGAATTAACCATACGAGGTTTTATGTCCCTTCATATGTCATATATATTGTTTGCATTTTGTATGTGCCATTTCTTCTTAGCCAATAAATATCTTATTCAGGAACCACATTTTCCTTGTTCCATTCTTTGCCTCCTTGTTGGATTGATATATTTTGTAAGTATCAATTATGATTCATTTGCAAGCTCACCTTTACCAATCAGCGTGCTTTGCGCTTGAGCGAGCACACCTAAACTTGTCGCTAGTTGCACATATTGTGGGAAGATAATATATGTTTGAGGTTTTTCTAATGATAGGCCTCACGACGCTTCTTGTTTCTTCTGTTTATCCATCTCGCATACCGCTCCCTAGCATGTTGCCTCTAAAGTTCCTCCGGATTTGTAGTTGTTTGTTGCGTAAAGCATGCCAAGATTCCCCTGCAGTACAATTTACACATTGGCTGATGAATATTACTTCTGCTGATGGTGTTGGGGATAGGAATTTCAAACAATTACATTCATTAGACTGTGTCGGTGACACCATCTTCAAGGAAAAAAACTGTGTCGGTGACACCATCTTCAAGAAAAAACAAAAAAAATACTTGTGAAGGGTATGCAATAGTTGATTGATTTCTTGAGTTCAATACAGATAACAATATCTATTCTTAAAACCGGTGAAGCATGTAACAGATGTTTGAATCTCCCTGTCATTGTTATCTAATTTTCTTTTAGACAAAAGGCACAATTGTTATCTAAATTTTGTACCGCCACATCCGAGTTTCATGTTGGTTATGCTGAACATAAGAAATATTTCTGAGCATCCCTCCAGCCATGAGGACCCATGCTTGCAAACTTATAGCTGCAAAGTGTTTATGAGGTGATCCAACTGGCAAAGCTACAAAGTCAACACTGAGAAGTTTGCCTAGTGGCAAGAACCACCTCATGAAAAGCTTCCAAAACCAGTCTCAGTTCATGTGCTTGCAGTTGCAACAATTGTTAGTTGTTTATGGTAAATAATACACATTGATTCAATACATAAACAAATAACTTTATGGACTTCATTCTGCAGATAACAAGATGAAGCAAACCGAATGGAGTTTGGTATACAAAAAGAGAGCTCGTTAGGTGCAAATCTTGTTGTGACAAGATAATGGCTTAGGAGAAGGTACCGAAGTGCTAGGTATTTTGAAAAATGTCTATCATAGAGTATTCCATATTGAATGTTGAGTACTTCATGACTAAAATCTTGTTAAGATGGAATGTATATGCAGATGTGGATAGCGGCGGCCGACGGCATGGCAACACTGATCTGATGGACTCAGACGGGTGGTGTTGAGGCAACGACTGCCGGTTGGCGCGGCAGCACTGATCGGATCTGACAAGCTCAGCCTAGATGTTTGGCAGCGACTGGCGTGGACGGGAGGATCGGCTATGGCGCTGTGGTGGCTACTGGAGATTCCTTGGACCTGATGGCAGCGATCGCCGGTTGTTGCGGGAGCACTGATCGGATCGGACAAGTTCAGCCTAGCGCTTTGGCAGCGACTCGCATGGACGGCAGGATTGGCTATGGTGACGACTGGAGATTCCTTGGACCTGCTGGGCGTTTAGGTTCTGGGGCGCAATGATCGTGTTGTATGTGCGTTTGGAGTTTGGACGGAGGAGAGAAGAGAAGAGAAGAGATATGTTTATGTATGGTATGGACAAAGTAATTAGCGGAGAGATTAGCGCTGAGCCCTCTCGGTGGCGTACCAGCTGGACTATTTGACGAAGGGACCGACGTGAAATCTTTTTTTAGGCAGTAGAGATAGAGATATAGAGATAGAGAATCATGGTAGTAATTGCATTGTCGTGTAGTCATATTTTGTGAAGCAATCTTTAAGGCCTCCTTTTTTACTCCGTAATTGCCGTTATTAATCTCTGTTAATTGCCGTTAGTAATTGACGCTATTAATTGGTGGACGTGCAAATCAGGAAAATCGCGCAATGTCATTGGGAAGTCCTGGAGCGTTAGATCTGATAAATTTGAAGGCCGAGATCAATTGTTCCTGCCTAGTTGGAGGAAACAGAGGAAATTCGTCCTTTTTAGATAGTAGAGATACTTTTCTTAGATGATAATGAAAGTCTTGGAGGTTGTTGTGACTCACCTAGAGCCCTTGGATTCTGTGACAAAGCTTGACAAGAGACTTTGGACTGGCCAAAAATAATTAAGAAAACAAAAGGGAACAGTGAGTTGGACAGAATTAATGGAGTTTTACTAAATAATCATTGATAGAGGGGAATATGCTTTTGGTCTAGGCAGGCCATGACACATGTTTGCTTCAACATAGCTCCCCTAGTGTTTGGATCAAAGGAGAAGAGGAGACACAAAGGAGGCATAAGAGCATCTTCACTCGCCCCCCCCCGCCATAAGGGGTCCGGCGGTTGGCCTTATGAGGGAGGGCGCCTGCGCAGGTACCTCCTATCGGGATCACCGCCTCCCCCAAACAGCCCTCGCCCCCAAATCGCAATTACAAATTCAAACATTCAAAAGTCGCCGGAAATTAAACATAGTTTTGCTGCCACCGGGCACATCATAGTTTAGGCGATGCAATCGCCGCAAATCACGGAAATACAAGTCCATCAGTCAAAATAAACATGCGAGGAACACGGAAATCAAACGGGGGGGGGGGGGATCATCCGCCGCGGTAGGAGACACCTCTAGGGTTGCTGGCGGTGGAATGGTGGTGCTGGCCTGGGCACCGATCGGGGTCAGGGTCACAGTCGCCGGTTTCGGGCTGTTGTTCTGGTTAGCCGCCGCTCGGTTCTCGGAGAGGATCAAGGCACGCTGATCAACACACCACGCCTTCACCTCGACGTCCATGTCCTTCTTGTCGATCATCAAGATCGCCAAGTCCTCCCTCCTCTTCTTTGCCACCATGTTGGCCTTGATGAGGCCTAGCTTGATGTCATATCGCTCGATGACCGACGCCCACCTTGCCACGACGATCTCCTCCAACCTGGTGCCTTGCTCTACCCTCATGGCGGAGTGCGTGGCAGCGTCGGCCATGCAGGCCAGGATAGACGAGTGTAGTTTATCGATGGTCGGCGCTGCGTCCCTCATGGCCTTGGCCTTCCTGTGGCCAACATGTCGACCTTCCGAGGCCGCCGATGGCGCCACTCCGGGGTCATAGGCGGTAGTCTTGGCCTTGGTGAGAGCGGTATGTGTCTCCGCCCACTTGTCGCACCCCTCGATCCGTGCAAAGATGTGGATGAACTTAAACTCGTTGACGTCGTTGTCCTCGCGGTAGGCGGAGATCATGGCGTGCGTCTACGAACAATACCAACAATGGGACACAAATTTCAAATTGGCGGGAGTGGGCGGCGATGGGGGATGCTTCCCTGATCGTCGTAGTTGGTGCTGCTGACATGGACGCGACACTGAAAGGACATTTACTGTCATAATCACTTTTGGTGTCCGTTAACAACAAGTAGAGCCTTGTTACAGCTTGCTATTATCTACAGGTTGATATATTACAAAGTGAAAAGGACCTTTGGCCTGCGGAACATTTCCTACATATTTGCTTGACTCCTGGGAATTCCAGACCGGAGTCTCCGGTCTGCCTGGACCGGAGTCTCCCGTGTGGTCTGGAGTTTCCCCAGGAGTCTCCGGAGGGGGTTCCTGTTTCCTGCCTGGGTCAGCTAGAGAGGTGGTCCCTTGCTTGGTCCGGAGACTCCGGTCCTTGCCTCAGACCGGAGTCTCCGGTGTAGAGGGACCGGAGTCTCCGGTCCACTTGGCTCACAGAAGGGTTGGGTCATTCTGTTCGACGGACCGGAGGCTGGTCTGGAGATTGACCGGATTCTTTGGTGTAGACCGGAGTCTCCGGTCTTACTTTTCTCCATCGGTCAGAAAACGGTTCAGTGGAGGAAGTTATCCAACCATCTCCAACGATCAGAAATAGAGGACTTTATCCCCTTCCTCCAGCTGCTCGCCCACCTCAAGAACACCATGCCCATTTGAGCCACCAAATCAACAAGATCTCTTTATCCAACCATCCAAAGTCATTGACCTTTGGAGAATCGAAGGAGGAGGCCTTGATCTACAACTTCACCAAGACAGATCTTCATTTCCCCCTCATTCACTTGAGGGCCCCCATGCTCTAGTGTTTCTTTGGAAACCCTAGCTTTTGATTGGGTTCTTACAAGCTTGTCTTTGATTGTTTGACAACTTGCTTGTATTTGGGAGCCTCCAATTAAGTTGTGGATGTGTGCCCCGAACTCGTTGTAAAGGTGCCGGCTTCCACCTCGAAGGTTGCCGTATAGTGGAAGAGGTGAATCGAACCCATTGGGGTGAGGTTCATCAGAGGACAAGGGAGGCCTCTCGTGGCGTTGGTGGTTTGAAACGACCCCCTCTCCAAACGTAGACGTACTTCCCTTCAAAAGGAAGGAACTACGGGAAACAAATCCTTGTGTCTCTGAGTGCTCCACTTTGGTTACGTCTATCCTTTACCACACTTTACTTATCTAGTTCTTTCTTAGTACTTGTGCTAGGGTGTCATATAGGTAAATTCACCTTAGTTGCATAATCTAGAGAATTTACCTTTTGTGTCAAACCCTAAATTGAAAAAGAGTAAAATTTGGAGTAGCACCTATTCACGCCCCTAGGTGCCCACACGATCCTTTCAATTGGTATCAAAGCCCCAGCTCTTTATTCGGGCTTAACCGCCTAAGAGATTATGGGCAACACAGAGGAGGGAGAAAGTGAGGCTAGCCATTCAGTGACCATGGTATATCTCAAGAAGTTGGAAACAAGCTTGAGCTCTACCTTGGGCAACAAAATCCAACAGTTGCGCCATCTCGTTGAGCAACTTGTTAGGGATAAGCAAACCTCATATCCTCCTTCTCAAGAGGAAACACCACCTAACCCAAAGGCTAATGCTCCGGGCCTTTGGAGGAAGTGGTGGGGGATGAACATAATTCCACTAACTCCACCACCAAAAGGGGTGATGGGAAGGAAGAGCACCATGCGGTTCCCGGATGGTACTCTCCCGACCCTCCTATCCCTCACCCACATATAAATAATAGAGGCGACCCACCTAAGTTAGCTGCACATACTTTTGCTCAATGGCAAGTTTTAATGAAATCTCATGTGCACAACTCTTGCATTGATTTGTGGAATATTATTGAAGAAGGACTCAAAATTGAGGATCCAACCAACTTGACTAGAAGAGAAGTGGTCAATAGCCAACTCAATGTGACTGCCTTGCACATGATCCAACTTGGAGTGGGGCCAAAGGATTTTCCCCACATTGAGCACTACAACACCACCAAGGAAGCTTGGGATGCTCTCCTTGACTTGTTTGTTGGCAATGAGAGTATGAGAAGAAATAGGTATGATGCCTTAAGAAATGAGGCCAAAGGTTTCTTCATGAAGGATGGTGAGGATCATGAAGATATGTATCGAAGACTGAAATCCACAGCCACCGCCTTCAGGAGTGTTGGTGCCTCTCACATTGATGATGCGTGGATCAAGAGGAAGTATGTGAGTGCACTCATGCCCTTCGAGCCTACTGACTTGAAGAGTCTCCAAGGAAGACACAACTACCATCTCACGACCTCCAATGAAGTGATGCAAGAGATGGCCGCCTTCAAGGTTGCTACCAAGAATGCCAAAGACGCCCGTGCTCGTGCCATTGGAATGAGTAGTGGTGTCAATCTTGCCTTGAAGGCCAAGGTTGTGGAGTATGATGAAGATGAAGGAAGTGATGAGGGACTTTAAATGAGCCACCCCGAAGATGTCAAGGTTTCTCATGGTGAATACATGGCCTTATATGCAAGAAACTTTTGGAAAGATCCTGCCAAGGCCAAGAAGGAAATGCAACGAAGAAGCAACCCCAATGGGATAAGAGATAATGGGTCCAAGTTGAGAACTTGCTTCAATTGTGGTGACCGCTATCACTTTGCTGCAGCTTGTCCCTATTAGAAAAGAGAAGATCATGGGGGTAAACTTGTGTTGAAGAAGACCCCCAAAGCTCCCTACAAGAAACCCTTCATCAAAAGGAATTCAACCAACAAGAAGTCGTGAGAAATTGTCTTGATCACACATGAAGAGTTCTCCTTCGATGATGATGATTATGAAGATGAAGAAGAGGATACATCAAGTGGTGTGGCGACTCTTGCCACTACCTCTACGCATTCATTCTCACCCTTCATTTCTCCAAATGATAATATCTCCAACAAGAACGTCACTTGCCTTATGGCAAGAGGAACAGTGGTATTATCATCATCGCACTCCACCTCCTTAATCAATGATGATTTTGATAATGAGTTATCTCTTGAGGTAAAAAAGGACTTAGTTGCTTTTGATGTGTTCATGAACAACTTGCAAGGGGAACACAAGAAACATGTTGTGGACCTCTTAAATCAACTTGCACACACACAAGAACTTCTAGATGAGAGATGTCAATTAGGAAGAGAGCACATGATTGAGATAGAAGCTCTAAATAATGCTCTAGAAGAAGAATAAGAAACTAGAATATCTCTTGAAACTAAACTAGAGGGTCTTGATGAAGCAAATGATCTCATTATTAATAAACTCATCAAGGAACGTGATCATGCTACTGCTAAATATAAAAAGGCTAAAAAGGACAAGATTGAGTTTGATGTTGTTCATGAAAAACTTGCCGAGGACTTTAGGACACTTAACAAGGCTCACAAGGCCTTGGAAAGTGAACATTTGTCACTCACAAAGTCCCGTGAAAAGCTTCAAACTCAATTGATCAATACTCCCTCACCTAGTACGTTCATTCATTCTAGTTGTACAAATACACTTGAAGAACATGCTAGGTTGAAGGGGGAGCTAGCTAAGACCTCCTTTCCCAAAGGAAACAAGTCTATTGATGACCTCTTAAGCAAGCAAAGGTCAAATGGTGAAAAAGGGGGGATTGGCTTTATCTCTAAATCCAAGAAGAAAAAGAACAACAACAAGAAGAAGGCCAAGCCCGCTCAAGAAAAGAACAAGGTCATTGTGGGAAGTAAGACCACAAGTGGCAAAACTATGTCACATGATGATTTTGCGGGTAGTGCTAACCCTCACTATGTTTTAATGCGTGATTATTATGGTGATGTGTATGCACAATATGTTAGCCCATTTGATGGTTATATTGCATGGTCTATTTGGGTTCCCAAGATCCTTGTTGTTGACAAAAGAGGACCCATTGAAAAATGGGTACCTAAAAACTAGTTTGATCTTTTGTAGACATATGCTTCTGGAGGGTCAAGTTGGGTGCTTGATAGTGGATGCACAAGTCATATGACCGGAAGCGCATCTAGTGTGAAGGAGTTGAGACCAAATATTAATCAAATATCCATGACATATGCCGACAAGTCAAAGTCTAAGGTAATGGGTTTCGGCAAAGTTGTGGTTACACACGATATCACTCTCGTGGACGTCATGCTTGTTGAGACCCTTGGCTATAATTTACTTTCAGTCCGTGCTCTTGGAAAGATGGGCTTTGCCGTCTTTATTGATAATGATATTGTGATCCTCATGTGGAGCAAGTCTCTAAAAGTCGCTTTCGTTGGGCACGTCGAGAATGACTTGTATGTGGTGGACTTCTCGGGGAAAACCACTACAAGTCCGATGTGCTTATTCGGAAAGGCCGATGTGGGTTGGTTATGGCATCACCGTCTAGCCCATGTCAACATGAGAACTTTGCAAAGCCTCCACAAGGATGGTCATATTATTGGACTAAAAGAAAATGTTTGCTATGCCAAATATCGTGTTTGCAAGGCATGTGTTGAAGGAAAGATGCATGATTCTCCCCACAAGCCAAAGAACTACATCAAGTCCAAGAGGATCTTGGAGCTCCTTCATGTGGATCTCTTTGGTCCTCCTTCTCATGCAAGTCTTGGTGGGAAGAAATATTGCTTGGTGATTGTTGATGACTACTCAAGATACACTTGGGTATATTATTTCAAGCTGAAAAGTGAGACACAAGAGAACTTCATTGACTTCATCAACATGGCTCAACATCAACACAATATCCCAGTATTGACACTGAAGAAGTGACAATGGTACCGAGTTCAAGAACTACACACTGAATGGATTTCTTAGTGATGAGGGAATAAAACATCAATATTCCGCAGCATATACCCCTCAACAAAATGGTGTAGCTGAGAGGAAGAACCGGACTCTTATTGATATGGCAAGGACTATGTTGGCAGAATTTAAATTTCCATACAATTTTTGGGCTGAAGCTATCTCCACCGCATGCCATGCATCAAACCGTCTCTACCTCCGCAAAGAATTGATCAAGACACCATATGAAATCCTAACCGATAATAAGCCCAATGTTTCTTACTTCCGGGTGTTCGGTTGTAAGTGCTTTTATCGCATTAAGGGTATTCGTTTGTCTAAGTTTAATTCCAAAGCATTAGAGGGTATTTTTGTTGGTTATGATCTCGAACCCCACACTTATAGAATCTATGACAAGCTCTCAGGAACCGTCATAGAATCTTGTAGTGTGGTGTTTGGAGAATATGATGGTCCCCAAGCGGGGCGTGTTGATGTCTGTGATGTGGATGATGAAATGCCTCAGGATGCCATAGGAAGAATGGGTGCGGGTTTCATCCGCCCTGTTGAGGAACCCCTTATGGCGGATCGAGAAGAACTATGCTCTACTCAAGTGGAGCCCTCATCTTCACAACATCAACAAGCTCCTATCGAGGAGGACAATGACCCATGCCAAATACAAGTTGTGGACCCTCAACCTGCTGATCAAGAAGAAACCTCTAGCCAGGAGTTACTTGAGTCTCCATTTGCCAGAATGTCCAGTGGTGCTAAATCTATTACACAAGGAAGATCTATAGAAACTACCATAAGGAAAGCTCAATGCCTGTCTAGAAGTATGCTTGATCAAGACCAAGGTCAATCTTTGCCTCTTGTAGAAGAGAATAATTCCAATGATGATCAAGGTCAAGTTGATGGTCAAGACGAGGACCAAAATGATGAAGTGACCCCCCAAGAAACAATAAGGAGATCGAAACACGTCGCCAAGCTAGAATGGATAGAATATTGGAATTAAGAGACCACACTCTTGAGAATGTGGTAGGAGATCTAAGAAGAGGGATATCTACTCGAGCTCAACTGAAGAACTTTGGTGAGCACCAAGCACACATTTCCATGGTGGAACCAAAGAAAGTATAGGAAGCTCTTGAAGATTCGGATTGGTTGGATGCAATGCACAAAGAGCTCAACAACTTTGAGAGAAACAAAGTATGGAAGTTAGTTGAAAAGCCAAAAGATTGTTGCAATGTTATAGGCACCAAGTGGATTTTCAAGAACAAGCAAGATGAGCATGGAATTGTGGTGAGGAACAAGGCAAGATTGGTTGCACAAGGGTTCTCTGAAATTAAAGGCATTGATTATGGAGAGACTTATGCACCCGTGGCTCGCCATCCGTATCCTTCTTGCTTATGCGGCACATCATAAATTTAAATTACAACAAATGGATGTAGAAAGTGCATTTCTTAATGGTCTATTGCATGAGTTGGTATATGTGAAGCAACCCCCGGGGTTTGAGGATCCCAACTTTCCAAACCACGTCTACAAACTCGATAAGGCACTCTATGGGCTCAAACAAGCCCCACGCACGTGGTATGAGCACCTTAGAGAGTTGTTGTTAGATCATGGGTTTGAGGTTGGGAAAATCGATCCCACTCTTTTTACTAAGAAGGTCAATGGAGAACTTTTTGTATGCCAAATTTATGTAGATGATATTATCTTTGGCTCATCTAACAAAGCTTTTAATGATGAATTCTCAAAGCTTATGACTGACAGGTTCAGGGTGTCTATGATGGGAGAATTGAGAGTATTTCTTGGTTTTGAGATCAAGCAAGTGAGAGGAGGAACATTCTTCAACCAAGCCAAGTATACTCAAGATATGCTCAAAAGATTCAACATGAAAGACCTAAATGGAGCTCCCACTCCCATGGCAACGAAGACTCATACTAAACCCAAATGCTAAAGATGTGGATCAAAAGGTATACCGGTCCATGATTGGCTCTTTGATTTACCTTTGTGCATCTAGACCCGATATTGTGTTGAGTGTAGGAGTGTGTGCAAGATATCAAGCGGCTCCTAAAAAAAGCCATTTGGTGGCAGTCAAGAGAATCTTTCGATATTTGGTTCATACCCCAAACTATGGTATTTGGTATCCTAGGGGCTCAACTTTCTCTCTTTGTGGATACACGGATTCGGATTGGGCTGGTGACAAGGATGATAGGAAATCAACCTCCGGGGCTTGCCAATTCCTTGGGAGGTCCTTGGTGTGTTGGTCTTCTAAGAAGAAAAATTGTATATCTCTCTTCACCACCGAAGCCGAGTATGTGGCAGCTGCTAGTGCTTGTACACAATTGCTATGGATGAGGCAAACTTTAAAGGAATATGGTGTCCATTGTGACAAAGTGCCTCTTCTATGTGACAATGAAAGTGCTATCAAGATTGCCTATAACCCAGTGGATCATACAAGGACAAATCATATTGAGATTCGTCATCACTTCATTAGAGATCATGTTGCTCGAGGTGATATTGAGCTATCCTATGTGTCAACCAAAGACCAACTTGCCGACATTTTCACGAAGACACTTGATGAAGCAAGGTTTTGTTATTTGAGGAATGAACTAAATATCGTAGATTCTAGGAGCTTGACTTGATCATCTTCCATACTCACGTATATCTTGACCCTTATTTGGATTAGGTGCAGGCATGGAGATAGGGGGAGTGCAGTTCTAATACATTGGACTATCCCTGCCCCCATAATGCCAACATTAGTAAATTCAATCCTCATAATATCATTTAGTGATATGTGAGCGTCATTGTTGAGTAGTGGCTATGAACCCAAGGATAATTCTTCGTGGTGTCATGCCACGAACTCTTACATGGTGGCTTCGGCCACCACCCTCTTCTCATTGAAGAGTTGGTTCTTAGTTCGGGTTTATTTAGCGCGTTAATGAACATTTGAATAGATTTCTGTGGTTTCCTTGATTTTTCACAGTATGTCATCTTAACCCAAGCCTACTCTCTGTCCTATAAACTCTCTCTATCTAATATATGTCCCCATACACAAATCTTGGAGTTTTTGGTCGAGGAGGACTGGAGTCTCTGGTGTGCTCACACCGGAGTCTCCGGTGTAGACCGGAGTCTCCGGTCCGGACGGTTTTTGGCCACTTAGAGGGAGGACAGGGTGAACTGAAACAGACAGTTTCATTCATCCACCCCCGTCCTCCCCTCTCTACCCCGTCGCCTCCATTCCCAAATCTCCTCCCCGGAGGTCAAGAAGCCCCCGAGATCCGCCGTGCCGCCGACCAATCTTCTCCCCTCCACCATTGGGTGATTCCTGATGACCCACAAGTATAGGGGTTGTATCACAGTATTTTCGAGGGAAGTGAAACCCAATTTATTGATTTGACACAAGGGGAGCCAAAGAATATTTATAAGCCTTAACAACTGAGTTGTCAATTCAGCTGCACCTGGAAACAATCTTGCTCATAGCAGTTTATCAGTAGCAACAGTTTTGTGGTAGGAATAGTAAAGTAACAATAGTAGTAAAGCAAAAACAGTAGTAACAAAAGCAGTAAATAGTGGGATTCGAGTGCGGTAGGCATAGGGATGGATGGACGGGCATTGCATGGACAAGACAATTCACATAGCAATCAGAACATAGGGCAATTGCAGATAAATAAGATAAAACACCCAAGTACTAGACAATCCTAGGCATGTGTTCCATATATAGTCATACGTGCTCGCAATGAGAACTTGCACAACATCTTTTGTCCTGCCAGCCCGTTTGCAGCGGGGCCTCTAGGGAACTACTAGAAATTAAGGTGCTCCTTTTAATAGAGCACTGGAGCAAAGCATTAACACTCCGTGAACACATGTGATCCTCACATCAAAGCCATTCCCTTCCTGTTATCCCAATTTCTGTCACTTCGGGGCCATAGGTTCCGGACAATAACGTGTGTATACAACTTGTAGATAAGACCAAGAACAATACTATCATAATGAATCAATAATAAGTTCAGATCTGAAATCATGGCACTCGGGCCCTAGTGACAAGCATTAAGCACAACAAGTCGCAACAAAGTCATATATCACTAATAAAAGATACTAGGCACCATGCCCTAACAATCTGATGCCATTACATGAATGATCTCATCCAATACCTACCATCCCCATAGCCTACAGTGGGGGATTACTCACTCATAGATGGGGGAAACATGGATGATCGATGGAGATGATGGTGAAGATCGATGGAGATGGCTCCGGGGGCACTTCCCCGTCCCGGCAGGGTGCCGGAACAGAGACTTTCTGTCCCCCGAATCTCCCCTTCGGTGGCGGCGGCGCAGCGGAACTTTTCGTGGAAAAACATCGAACCCCCTGAAGTTTTTAGGTCAGAAGGCTTCTTATAGGCGAAGAGGGAGACCGAGGGGGTTCCTGGGGCCACCACACCATGCCCTGGCACGGCCAGGCCTAGCCCGCGCCTGGGGGTGGTGTGGCCGGCCCCTGGCCCACCTCCGTCTCGTATTCTAGCTCCTGGAGTCTTCTAGAAAAATAGGCACTTTGGCTTTTGTCCCATCCAATTCCGAGAATATTCATTTTCTGACTTTCCTGGAACCAAAAACAGCAGAAAATAGGCAGCTGGCACTGTGGCTCTTGTTAATAGGTTAGTCCAAGAAATCATATGAAAAGTACTCCAAAGCATGGACAAAACACAAGAAAGTGGATAAAAACAAGCATGGGGCATCAAAAATTATAGATACATTTGCAATGTATCAACATCCCCAAGCTTAACTCCTGCTTGTCCTCGAGTGGGTAAGTGATAAAAAGAAAGAATAATTTTTGAGGTTACATGCACCATCAAAGACTTGACCAAAGTATTTGTAAACATTCAAAGCTGGGATCAAAGTACTTCAATCATAACATGAAAGACAAAGTTCTAGCAATAAGACAACGAAACTATGATGCAACATGAAAAGGCACAAACAAAAGATTCACGAATAACAATGCTTTGCAAGAAGTTTTTTTGTTTCACATAAAGAAAACATAGCATAATAGTATTCAGCTTGTCCCTCAATAGAGTAGCAAATATAAATGCATAGGACACCTTCAAAGTTCATAAGAGTGACTAGATATAATAGTTTAAAACAAGCAATATCAAGTTATGCATCAATCAACTAGTCTTGGGACAATGCACATAGAACTAAGAATGGCCACTATGCTCTCAAGAAAGTGCTCATAGAATGTGTGGAGACTCAACAAGGAAATGAAAAGGTTTTGAATAGTTTGAAAGGCTTCCAAATGCTGAAAGTATGGTACTCATTAGCTTTGAGCTCTCATTGCCCCTATCATAAGCATCTTTAATGTGGTTAAGGTTAAAGTGACACAACTAAGAGGATATGCTTGACAAGTTATAAATCGAAGTCTCATGCCCCTTACTTACGAAGACCGATCCTCATGCTACTCAACTTCAGTCACAAGTAAGCTCTTGTCATTGTAAGTATATACGTATCATAGAGAACTGCTAACGAGGTACCCCTTGCACATGACACGGGAGCTATTCCATAATCAAAATACAAGGCAAGCAGACAATGAGCATCTCGGCGATCTTTTTATTTACTATGTGCATAGATTTTTATTGAGGATGCTTCATAGAATGCTTATTATGGTTATGCTGCAAGTTTCCACCATGATTAGGCATGGCTTAGGCTAGCGGCCCAAGCGTTTCTCTAACATACATACAAACTCCATGATCTTACAAGTTCCACTTTTATTTCACACTGCCGGGATCCATAAGCAAAAGAACATGATATCAACGAGGTACTAAGTACCAATGCAATGTTGAAAGCGTTCCCCATGATACATGGTTCTGCTAACTTCAACTTATAAAGCACAAGCATATACGCAACAAAGAAGGACACAGTGGTTCAGGTTTATTAAATGCAAGAAAGTAAAGTGTGCCATCAAGTTCGTGAGAGCTTTACTAACTAACTTTCTCATAACAAGCAAACATTTTATTCGGAAGAAAACAAGGCATATTGAATATGCACGGAAATAGAAAATGATGCTAATAGGTAGGTATGGTGGACACTTTGGAAATATTTGGTTTTAGGGAGTTGGAAACATGAATAAAACATACTCAGTGAAAGTGAAGGCTAGCAATAGTAAGGGAGCGACAAACGAGAGAGCAATAATGGCCATAATCTTGCAGAGCGACAAAACATCATTGATCAAAGCATAAAAGTGATACTACAAGTTGAAAACTAAAGGATCATAAAGGCTTATGGTGACTTGAGATAGTCATAACATGGTGTGAGCATGTGCCAAGTCAACCCAAATAAGCATCAAAGGAGAATACCACAATACTATGCTTTAATATGCTAAAACAACGCATGATCCTTCCAAGGCACATTAAGCAATCTCAATTGTTTATAACAAGTCATGCTACAACAAAGAATACTAAGCATACAGCCAAAACAATATCAAGCATGGCATGACAAAACATAGGCCACAGTCAAAAACAAGCTCTCTTTACCACTTAAGCATGAACTTTCCTACTCTTTTCCAAGCCAAACCAAACTATTTGAAAGACAATGTATGAAAGAGGGAGTCCAACCAATTTATTCATAAAAATAAGCAAACCACGCAAACTAAAAACCAAAACAAAAACGAAAAAGAAGACGCTCCAAGAACAACACAACTGTGCATGAAACAATAAAAATGAAGCGTTTGAAAGAAACCTGAGATTTTTATTGATGAAGAAGGGGATGCCTTGGGCATCCCCAAGCTTTGACGCTTGTACTTCTTGGATATTTCTTGGGGTGACACTCGTGGCATCCCCAAGCTTGAGCTTTAGTCCATCCTTCATCTCATTACTCATTCCTTCCATACACCTGAAATTTTTCCTTCATACAAAACTTCACACAATCTTTATTAGCAACATTAGTGCACTCAAGATAAATAAGTCTTAAGGTTCAGTTCTAACACCAAATAAACTTCCATTAGAACACTAGCTACTGTAGAACTTCCCTCAAAAAGCTCAATTCCCCAAAAGAACTCAAAAAGGAACTAACAAGAAGCAAATGCAGAAAATGGCAGAAATCTGTCAAAACAGACCAGCAGGTAAAAACGAATTTTTTCAAAGACCTTATGTTGCTCAAATCAAAAAGTATTGAACTAACGAAAGTTAGATAACAACCTAGGGCAGAAGCAAAAAAATTCACGCCTCAAAAAGACGTTCAGAGATTTTACACGAATTTTTACGGTGAAGCATAGAAATCTGTTTCGGGACAGCAACTTTCCCAATCATTACTTCTCTCTCATTAGAGGTTACTCTTGGCACAAAAAGCAAATAAAAAGGATAAAGAGCGGTTATTACTGAGGTAATAACTTCCAAGACTCATCTAAAACTTTTGGGTTATCTTCCAATAAGTACTTTTCTTTAATGCCTTTAACTTAGGCATAAGCAAAAACTAGAATGGATAAAATAGAAGTAACCAGAAATAATCATAGTGAAAACATTGTTTTGTTCAATGAAATCCTTTTGTTAACAAGGTTGATCAGGTCTTGATACCAAAACAATTTCATATGAGACAAAACTTTGTATTCCACTAATGATTATTTTACCTCAACCTTGATAGCAATGGTCCCAATCATAATAGTTTCAAATTTTTTCTCTTGGTATGGGACAATATATTTATCCAACTTGAATGCCTTCAACATGTTGAATTGAATTCAAACCATAAGTCCTTTCAATCTTCTTGAGTAAATATACAATGTGTTCCTTGTCATTAACATTGAAGGTCACCGTCCCTTGATTATAATTAATAACATCTCCTGCAGTATTTAAGAAAAGGTCTCCCAAGAATAATAGACATATTATCATCTTCGGGCATAAAAGTTTGAGAGGATGCTCTCATAAGAAATATGAAGTGAAGTAAAAGAGATCATCAAGAAGCAAATCCAAAACACATTTAAGTCTAACCCACTTCCTATGCATAGGAATCGTGTATACAAATAAATTCACAAAGAATAAAGTGACAAGCATAGGAAGATAAAACAAGAGTAATTTCAAAACTTTCACCACATAGAGAGGTGTTTCAATACCATGAAAACTTCCACAACCATATTTTCCTCTCTCATAATAATTTTCAGTAGCCTCATGAATAAACTCAACAATATAACTATCACATAAAGCATGCTTTTCATGATCTACAAGCACTAGAGCTTTATCATAAACATCTTCAAAAGAATCCTCAGGAACATAACATTCATCCTTCTTTAGTAAGCATGGGGGACAATCAAATAGTGTAAGGGATAAAGAGTTACTCTCATTAGAAGGTAGGAATGGGTAGCTAATCCATTCTTCCTCCTTTTGTTCATCACTCTCCTTCTCTTTTTCATCTAATGAGATTTCAGGTTCATCAATTTCTTCTTCCATAGGATCCTGCAAGGCATTAGTCTCTTCCATTTGTGGAAAGCATCTATTAAAATATTCAAGAATATAGCCATTTTCATCCTTGTAATTATCAAAGCAAAATTTAAGTATACCATAAACCTCATATTTATAAGGTGAATCATCAATATTTTCAAGCAAACTAGCAAGTTCAAAAGCACCCTTCCAAGCAATAAATTCTTCAATTTGTTCCACATCATAAAATTCATAATTTCCCTTAACATAGGAAGATATGGTAACATTATCATTATACTCACATTGAAAATGGAGGTGTTTGTACCTCCTACAGCAACAAGATTTATCAAAGCAATAAGTAACATTATAAGTAGAGCACACGTTGCTAGCAATGGTATACAATTTATCAATTTGTTCCCATAAGTGTTTCCCTTTTTGTGACAAGCGGTGTTCCTTATAATAATATTTTTCATCTTCCGTGAAACCACCTTGCCAATAAGATTTAGTTTCAAAGAAACCAACCATTGACAACAACCATGATAAAGCAAGACAATAACAGACCAACGAAAATAACAACTAGAGTAGGAACCAATTTTTTTTGTATTTTTGATAAAGAAACAAGCAAACAAGGAAGAAATAAACTTAGCTTGAACAATAGTGAATCCAAGTGAAATTTATAAATAAAGCTATGCTCCCTGGCAACGGCGCCAGAAAATAGTCTTGATGACCCACAAGTATAGGGGGTGTATCGCAGTATTTTCGAGGAAAGTGAAACCCAATTTATTGATTCGACACAAGGGGAGCCAAAGAATATTTATAAGCCTTAACAACTGAGTTGTCAATTCAGCTGCACCTGGAAACAATCTTGCTCACAGCAGTTTATCAGTAGCAACAGTTTTGTGGTAGGAATAGTAAAGTAACAGCAGTAGTAAAGCAAAGACAGTAGTAACAAAAGCAGTAAACAATGGGATTCGAGTGCGGTAGGCATATGGATGGATGGAAGGGCGTTGCATGGACAAGACAATTCACATAGCAATCAGAACATAGGGCAATTGCAGATAAATAAGATAAAGCACCCAAGTACTGGACAATCCTAGGCATGTGTTCCATATATAGTCATACGTGCTCGCAATGAGAACTTGCACAACATCTTTTGTCCTGCCAACCCGTTTGAAGCGGGGCCTCTAGGGAACTATTGGCAATTAAGGTGCTCCTTTTAATAGAGCACCGGAGCAAAGCATTAACACTCCGTGAACACATGTGATCCTCACATCAAAGCCATTCCCTTCCGGTTATCCCGATTTCTGTCACTTCGGGGCCATAGGTTCCGGACAATAACATGTGTATACAACTTGTAGATAAGACCAAGAACAATACTATCATAATGAATCAATAATAAGTTCAGATCTGAAATCATGGCACTCGGGCCCTAGTGACAAGCATTAAGCACAACAAGTCGCAACAAAGTCATATAGCACTAATAAAAGATACTAGGCACCATGCCCTAACAATTTGATGCCATTACATGAACGATCTCATCCAATCCCTACCATCCCGATAGCCTACAACTGGGGATTACTCACTCATAGATGGGGGAAACATGGATGGTCGATGGAGATGATGGTGAAGATCGATGGAGATGATGGTGAAGATCGATGGAGATTGCTCTGGGGGCACTTCCCCGTCCCGACAGGGTGCCGGAACAGAGACTTTCTGTCCCCCGAATCTCCCCTTCGGTGGCGGCAGCGCAGCGGAACTTTTCGTGGAAAAACATCGACCCCCTAAAGTTTTTAGGTCAGAAGGCTTCTTATAGGCGAAGAGGGAGACCGAGGGGGTTCCTAGGGCCACTACACCATGCCCTGGCGCGGCCAGGCCCAGCCTGCGCCTGGGGGTGGTGTGGCCGACCCCTGGCCCTCCTCCGTCTCGTATTCTGGCTCCTGGAGTCTTCTGGAAAAATAGGCACTTTGGCTTTTGTCCCGTCCAATTCTGGGAATATTCATTTTCTGACTTTCCTGGAACCCAAAACAGGAGAAAACAGGCAGCTGGCACTATGGCTCTTGTTAATAGGTTCATCCAAGAAATCATATGAAAAGTACTCTAAAGCATGGACAAAACACAAGAAAGTGGATAAAAACAAGCATGGAGCATCAAAAATTATAGATACATTTGCAATGTATCAATTCCCAACGGTGGAATCAATCCCATGGACAAATATGGTACCTCTCCTCCTCTTTTCTCACCTAGGGTTCATCCCTTGCTTTGTTTTTGAGGATTGGTACTATTTTTTCCCACAGGAATCTCTTGTTTTCGTGCACACGAGCACTTTACCCTTGTTGCCCTGCCCGATCTGTTGTATTCAACACTACTGAGCCTCCCTGGTCTTCTCCCGAGTCTCCCGACCAGAGACTTCGGCCTCAGGGCCAGAGACTTCGGTCCCTTGGACCGGAGACTCCGGTCTGAGCTGGAGACTCCGGTGTGGACCATGGAGTCTCCGGTGTTGTTTGAATCAAACATATCTTGCTATGCCTCAAGGGTCCTGTGCTGCCTCCTTGGGACATATATACTTACCTCCATGCTATCTCCCTTGCTGCTGTTCATAGGTTCTGGCTCTCATCGTCCTCCTCGCACCAAGGCCAAGATGAAGAGAGCGAATCCTCGCTATGATGAGTCTGAGGGTCAGTACATTGTGCCCCCGTCCAACCGAAGACAACATGCCCGTGATGCAGCCTATATGAGGAGGGAGCAGGAAAGGGCTGAGGAAGAGAACCGTGCCAAGAGGGAAAATACGACAACCTTCAGTATTTGCCCCGCATGTCAAAGCAGCAGTACCATGAGCTGCGCAAGACTGCCTTCTATACAATTCCTCGCAACAGCGAGGACCCATGCTATTGGAGGAAGGAGCAAGCTGTCTTCATGAAAGACATTTACAGGATGCTCAAGAGATCTCCTGTGTGCCCCCAGAAGTACCTGAGTGTTGAATAGATGAGGAAGAGCACCTACTTCTCGGATGCACTATGGACTAGTGAGAAGTTAGGGCTGTTCAACTTGATGGAGCTCTGCGAAGACTACAACATCACCCTTGTGCAGCAGTTTTACGCCACAGTTGTGTTTGCGACTGACCAAGCCATGACTATGACTTGGATGACTGGAGATCACCGCTGCTCTGCAACTTTCTATGACTTTGCGGAGGCCATATTTGAGACCTTCTAGGGCATGTCCACTCATGTTGGGGCACACATGCACTCAACAGCTCTTGGGGTGAACAAGAACAAACTTTCCCCTTTGTATGGCAGCGAGGGTGTTGTGGGCGGGTCCAAGGGACTCAAGCCTCTCTACAATCTGATGTTGAGGATCTTCCGCCAGACCATTTCCCCTAGTCCTGAAAATGATGATGCCATCAGATGTGGTTTGGTCAACTTGCTGTATCATACCCATAGGATTTACATGGTTGGCCCCGAGGCAGATGCAGATCCTATTGATGTTATGGATTACATATTTGAGGAGATGTACCATGCCATTTTATACAAGAAGGCTCCCCCATATGCACCACTTGTCATGAGACTCATCAACACACAGGAACATGGTTCTCCACTTGCCTTGCCTCCCAACCTTACCGAGCACACTCTTGTATCTCTGCAGCAGAAGGGGGACATGGGGGCTCCTCCTAGACGCTCCCATGCCCATGTGGAGGAGGAGATCTCAGAGACCGTGAGGGCCCCCTCTCCTACTAAGGCTCGGAGGAAGAATTCTTCCAATGCACCTCTTCCTCCCATGACACGTGACTATGTTCATGAGAAGGTCAAGAAGGCCTCATTCTGGGAGAGGACCCTGTGTTGCATGAATGTGGACATCCATAAGCAACAACATGCCTCCTACAAGAGCAATCGTCGCATAGAGAAACTACTCAAGGAGATCAAGGCTCAGGGTGAAGCGAATGATGAGGAAGGTGAGGATGAGTACACTGATGAGCATGGTGCTCAGCCATCCACCGAGTCAGATTACACTCTTTCTTTTGGGACATGGAATGCCCAATAGGATAGCTTGGTGGATTGGAAGACCTTTTCTGATGTCACGTCTGGATATGGGTACCAAGGTACCTCCTCTTCTTGCCCTAACGGCAAAGGATCTGCAGCTCCACATGGTGATGAGGACTATGATGATGATGATGAGGATCAGGATATGGATGAGGAGGATGATGATGAGGACTACTGATCCGTTGGGGCGCTAGCTTAGGTATTTTCCCTTTCGGCGTTTCGATGCCAAAGGGGGAGTAGACATTGTGATCGGGATTTGCATGGGCTTGGGCTATTTGACTCTTATTTTCTATCTCGACCTGCGTACCTATTTGCCTTATATTATTGTGAGACACTATTTGCTATTTGCGTGTGACTCTGTGGGTGCTCCTACATTATTGTAACTCATGTGAGAACTATGTGTTTTATCCATGTTCTACCTACCATGCTTGCATTACATGTTTATCTTTGTGCACATAGTCAGGGGGAGCATGTTCATACTCTGTCATAAGTCATTGCAAATCTTTTTCCATGCAAAATTACTTGTTGTCATCAAACACCAAAAAGGGGGAGATTCAAAGGACATTTACTGTCATAATCACTTTTGGTGTTTGTTAACAACAAGTAGAGCCTTGTTACAGTTTGCTATTTTCTACAGGTTGATATATTACAAAGTGAAAAGGACCTTTGGCCTGTGGAACATTCCCTGCACATTTGCTTGACTCCTGGGAATTCCAGACCGGAGTCTCTGGTCTGCCTAGACTGGAGTCTCCGGTGTGGTCTAGAGTTTCCTAGGAGTCTCCGGAGGGGGTTCCTATTTCATGGCTAGGTCAGCCAGAGAGGTGGTCCGGTGCTTGGTCCGTAGGAAGGTCCGGAGTCTTTGGTCCTTGCCTCAGACCGGAGTCTCCGGTGCAGAGGGACCGGAGCCTCCGGTCCACTTGGCTCACAGAAGGGCTGGGTCATTCTGTTCGACGGTCTGGAGGCTGGTCCGGAGATTGACTGGATTCTTCGGTGTAGACCGGAGTCTCTGGTCTTACTTTTCTCCAATGGTCAGAAAATAGTTCAGTGGAGTGAAGGGCTATAAATAGAGGACCTCATCCCCTTCCTCCAGCTGCTCGTCCACCTCAAGAACACCACGCCCATTTGAGCCACCAAATCAACAAGATCTCTTCATCCAACCATCCAAAGTCAATGATCTTTGGAGAATCGAAGGAGGAGGGCTTGATCTAAAACTTCACCAAGAGAGATCTTCATTTCCCCCTGATTCACTTGAGGTCCGCCATGCTCTAGTGTTTCTTTGGAAACCCTAGCTTTTGATTTGGTTCTTACAAGCTTGTCTTTGATTGTTTGACAGCTTGCTTGTATTTGGGAGCCTCCAATTAAGTTGTGGATGTGTGCCCCGAACTCGTTGTAAAGGTGCCGGCTACCACCTCGAAGGTTGCCGTATAGTGGAAGAGGTGAATCGAACCCATTGGGGTGAGGTTCATCGGAGGACAAGGGAGGCCTCTCGTGGCGTTGGTGGTTTGAAACCACCCCCTCTTCAAACGTAGACGTACTTCCGTTCAAAAGGAAGGAACTACGGGAAACAAATCCTTGTGTCTCCGAGTGCTCCACTTTGGTTACTTCTATCCTTTACCACACTTTACTTATCTAGTTCTTGCTTAGTACTTGTGCTAGGGTGTCATATAGGTAAATTCACCTTAGTTGCATAATCTAGAGAATTTACCTTTTGCGTCAAACCCTAAATTGAAAAATATTAAAATTTGGAGTAGCACCTATTCACCCCCCTAGGTGCCCATACGATCCTTTCAATTGGTATCAAAGCCTCATCTCTTTATTCGGGCTTAACCGCCTAAGAGATTTTGGGCAACACAGAGGAGGGAGAAAGTGAGGCTAGCCATTCGGTGACCATGGTAGATCTCAAGAAGTTGGAAACAAGCTTGAGCTCTACCTTGGGCAACGAAATCCAATAGTTGCGCCAACTCGTTGAGCAACTTTTTAGGGATAAGCAAACCTCATCTCCTCCCTCTCAAGAGGAAACACCACCTAACCCAAAGGCTAATGCTCCGGCTAAGCCTTTGGAGGAACTGGCGGGGGATGAACATAATTCCACTAACTCCACCACCAAAAGGGGTGATGGGAAGGAAGAGCACCATGCGGTTCCCGGATGGTACTCTCCCGACCCTCCTATCCCTCACCCACATATAAATAATAGAGGCGACCCACCTAAGTTAGCTACACATACTTTTTCTCAATGGCAAGTTTTAATGAAATCTCATGTGCGCAGCTCTTGCATTGATTTGTGGAATATTATTGAAGAAGGACTCAAAATTGAGGATCCAACCAACTTGACTAGAAGAGAAGTGGTCAATAGCCAACTCAATGTGACTGCCTTGCACATGATCAAACTTGGAGTGGGGCCAAAGGATTTTCCCCACATTTAGCACTACAACACCACCAAGGAAGCTTGGGATCCTCTCATTGACTTGTTTGTTGGCAATGAGAGTATGAGAAGAAATAGGTATGATGCCTTAAGAAATGAGGCCAAAGGTTTCTTCATGAAGGATGGTGAGGATCATGAAGACATGTATCGAAGACTCAAATCCACAGCCACCGCCTTCTGGAATGTTGGTGCCTCTCACATTGATGATGCGTGGATTAAGAGGAAGTATGTGAGTGCACTCATGCCCTTCGAGCCTACTGACTTGAAGAGTCTCCAAGGAAGACACAACTACCATCTCATGACCTCCAATGAAGTGATGCAAGAGATGGCCGCCTTCAAGGTTGCTGCCAAGAATGCCAAAGACACCCGTGCTCGTTCCATTGGAATGAGTAGTGATGTCAATCTTGCCTTGAAGGCCAAGGTTGTGGAGTATGATGAAGATGAAGGAAGTGATGAGGGACTTTAAATGAGCCACCCTGAAGATGTCAAGGTTGCTCATGGTGAATACATGGCCTTCTATGCAAGAAACTTTTGGAAAGATCCCGCCAAGGCCAAGATGGAAATGCAATGAAGAAGCAACCCCAATGGGATAAGAGATAATGGGTCCAAGTTGAGAACTTGCTTCAATTGTGGTGACCGCTATCACTTCATTGCAGCTTGTCCCTATGAGAAAAGAGAAGATCATGGGGGTAAACTTGTGTTGAAGAAGACCCCCAAAGCTCCCTACAAGAAACCCTTCATCAAAAGGAATTCAACCAACAAGAAGCCGTGAGAAATTGTCTTGATCACACATGAAGAGTTCTCCTTCAATGATGATGATGATGAAGATGAAGAAGAGGATACATCAAGTGGTGTGGCGGCTCTTGCCACTACCTCTACCCATTCATTCTCACTCTTCGTTTCTCCAAATGATAATATCTCCAACAAGAGCGTCACTTGCCTTATGGCAAGAGGAACAGTGGTATTATCATCATCGCACTCCACCTCCTTAATCAATGATGATTTTGATGATGAGTTATCTCTTGAGGTCAAAAAGGAATTAGTTGCTTTTGATGTGTTCATGAACAACTTGCAAGGGGAACACAAGAAACATGCTGTGTACCTCTTAAATCAACTTGCACACACACAAGAACTTCTAGATGAGTGATGTCAATTAGGAAGAGAGCACATGATTGAGATAGAAGCTCTAAATAATGCTCTAGAAGAAGAACAAGAAACTAGAATATCTCTTGAAACTAAACTAGAGGGTCTTGATGAAGCAAATGATCTCATTATTAATAAACTCATCAAGGAACGTGATCATGCTACTGCTAAATATAAAAAGGCTAAAAAGGACAAGATTGAGTTTGATGTTGTTCATGAAAAACTTGCCGAGGACTTTAGGACACTTGACAAGGCTCACAAGGCCTTGGAAAGTGAACACTTGTCACTCACAAAGTCCCGTGAAAAGCTTCAAACTCAGTTGATCAATACTCCCTCACCTAGTACGTTCATTCATTCTAGTTGTACAAATACACTTGAAGAACATGCTAGGTTGAAGGGGGAGCTAGCTAAGACCTCCTTTCCCAAAGGAAACAAGTCTATTGATGACCTCTTAAGCAAGCAAAGGTCAAATGGTGAAAAAGGAGGGATTGGCTTTATCTCTAAATCCAATAAGAAAAAGAACAACAACAACAAGAAGGCCAAGCCCGCTCAAGAAAAGAACAAGGTCATTGTGGGAAGTAAGACCACAAGTGGCAAAACTATGTCACATGATGATTTTGTGGGTAGTGCTAACCCTCACTATGTTTTAATGCGTGATTATTATGGTGATGTGTATGCACAATATGTTAGCCCATTTGATGGTTATATTGCATGGTCTATTTGGGTTCCCAAGACCCTTGTTGCTAACAAAAGAGGACCCATTGAAAAATGGGTACCTAAAAACTAGTTTGATCTTTTGTAGACATATGCTTCTGGAGGGTCAAGTTGGGTGCTTGATAGTGGATGCACAAGTCATATGACCGAAAGCGCATCTAGTGTGAAGGAGTTGAGACCAAACATTAATCAAATATCCATGACATATGCCGACAAGTCAAAGTCTAAGGTAATGGGTTTCGGCAAAGTTGTGGTTGCACACGATATCACTCTCGTGGACGTCATGCTTGTTGAGACCCTTGGCTATAATTTACTTTCAGTCCGTGCTCTTGGAAAGATGGGCTTTGCCGTCTTTATTGATAATGATATTGTGATCCTCATGTGGAGCAAGTCTCTAAAGGTCGCTTTCGTTGGGCACGTCGAGAATGACTTGTATGTGGTGGACTTCTCGGGGAAAACCACTACAAGTCCGATGTGCTTATTCGGAAAGGACGATGTGGGTTGGTTATGGCATCACCATCTAGCCCATGTCAACATGAGAACTTTGCAAAGCCTCCAAAAGGATGGTCATATTATTGGACCAAAAGAAAATGTTTGCTATGCCAAATATCGTGTTTGCAAGGCATGTGTTGAAGGAAAGATGCATGGTTCTCCCCACAAGCCAAAGAACTACATCAAGTCCAAGAGGATCTTGGAGCTCCTTCATGTGGATCTCTTTGGTCCTCCTTCTCATGCAAGTCTTGGTGGGAAGAAATATTGCTTGGTGATTGTTGATGACTACTCAAGATACACTTGGGTATATTTTTTCAAGCTGAAAAGTGAGACACAAGAGAACTTCATTGACTTCATCAACATGGCTCAACATCAACAGAATATCCCAGTATTGACAATGAAGAAGTGACAATGGTACCAAGTTCAAGAACTACACATTGAATGGATTTCTTAGTGATGAGGGAATAAAACATCAATATTCCGCAGCATATACCCCTCAACAAAATGGTGTAGCTGAGAGGAAGAACCGGACTCTTATTGATATGGCAAGGACTATGTTGGCAGAATTTAAATCTCCATACAATTTTTGGGCTGAATCTATCTCCACCGCATGCCATGCATCAAACCGTCTCTACCTCCGCAAAGAATTGATCAAGACACCATATGAAATCCTAACCGATAACAAGCCCAATGTTTCTTACTTCCGGGTGTTCGGTTGTAAGTGCTTCTATCGCATTAAGGGTATTTGTTTGTCCAAGTTTAATTCCAAAGCTTTAGAGGGTATTTTTGTTGGTTATGGTCTCGAACCCCACACTTCTAGAATCTATGACAAGCTCTCAGGAACCGTCATAGAATCTTGTAGTGTGGTGTTTGGAGAATATGATGGTCCCCAAGCGGGGCGTGTTGATGTCTGTGATGTGGATGATGAAATGCCTCAGGATGCCATAGGAAGAATGGGTGCGGGTTTCATCCGCCCTGTTGAGGAACCCCTTATGGCGGATCGAGAAGAACTATGCTCTACTCAAGTGGAGCCCTCATCTTCACAACATCAACAAGCTCCTATCGAGGAGGACAATGACCCATGCCAAATACAAGTTGTGGACCCTCAACCTGCTGATCAAGAAGAAACCTCTACCCAGGAGTTACTTGAGTCTCCATTTGCCAGAATGTCTAGTGGTGCTAAATCTATTACACAAGGAAGATCTATAGAAACTACCATAAGGAAAGCTCAATGCCTGTCTAGAAGTATGCTTGATCAAGACCAAGGTCAATCTTTGCCTCTTGTAGAAGAGAATAATTCCAATGATGATCAAGGTCAAGTTGATGGTCAAGACGAGGACCAAAATGATGAAGTGACCCCCCCAAGAAACAACAAGGAGATCGAAACTCGTCGCCAAGCTAGAACGGATAGAATATTGGAATTAAGAGACCACACTCTTGAGAATGTGGTAGGAGATCTAAGAAGAGGGATATCTACTCGAGCTCAACTGAAGAACTTTGGTGAGCACCAAGCACACATTTCCATGGTGGAACCAAAGAAAGTATAGGAAGCTCTTGAAGATTCGGATTGGTTGGATGCAATGCATAAAGAGCTCAACAACTTTTAGAGAAACAAATTACGGAAGTTAGTTGAAAAGCCAAAAGATTGCTGCAATGTTATAGGCACCAAGTGGATTTTCAAGAACAAGCAAGATGAGCATGGAATTGTGGTGAGGAACAAGGCAAGATTGGTTGCACAAGGGTTCTCTCAAATTGAAGGCATTGATTATGGAGAGACTTATGCACCTGTGGATCTCCATCTGTATCCTTCTTGCATGAGTTGGTATATGTGAAGCAATCCCAGGGGTTTGAGGATCCCAACTTTCCAAACCACGTCTACAAACTCGATAAGGCACTCTATGGGCTCAAACAAGCCCCACGCACGTGGTATGAGCACCTTAGAGAGTTGTTGTTAGATCATGGGTTTGAGGTTGGGAAAATCGATCCCACTCTTTTTACTAAGAAGTTCAATGGGGAACTTTTTGTGTGCCAATTTATGTAGATGATATTATCTTTGGATCATCTAACAAAGCTTTTAATGATGAATTCTCAAAGCTTATGACTGACAGGTTCAGGGTGTCTATGATGGGAGAATTGAGAGTATTTCTTGGTTTTGGGATCAAGCAAGTGAGAGGAGGAACATTCTTCAACCAAGCCAAGTATACTCAAGATATGCTCAAAAGATTCAACATGAAAGACCTAAATGGAGCTCCCACTCCCATGGCAACAAAGACTCATCTTGAACTAAACCCAAATGGTAAAGATGTGGATCAAAAGGTATACCGGTCCATGATTGGCTCTTTGCTTTACCTTTGTGCATCTAGACCCGATATTGTGTTGAGTGTAGGAGTGTGTGCAAGATATCAAGCGGCTCCTAAAGAAAGCAATTTGGTGGTAGTCAAGAGAATCTTTTGATATTTGGTTCATACCCGAAACTATGGTATTTGCTATCCTATGTGGCACCAAAGACCAACTTGCCAACATTTTCACGAAGCCACTTGATGAAGCAAGGTTTTGTTATTTGAGGAATGAACTAAATATCGTAGATTCTAGGAGCTTGACTTGATAATCTTCCATACTCACCTATATCTTGACCCTTATTTGGTTTAGGTGTAGGCATGGAGATAGGGGGAGTGCAGTTCTAATACATTGGACTATCCCTCGCCCCATAATGCCAACATTAAGAAATTCAATCCTCTTAATATCATTTAGTCATATCTGAGCGTCATTGTTGAGTAGTGGCTATGAACCCAAGGATAATTCTTCGCGGTGTCATGCCACAAACTCTTACATGGTGGCTTCGGCCACCACCCTCTTCTCATTGAAGAGTTGGTTCTCAGTTCGGGTTTATTTGGCGTGTTAATGAACATTTGAATAGATTTCTGTGGTTTCCTTGATTTTTCACAATATGTCATCTTAACCCAAGCCTACTCTCTGTCCTGTAAACTCTCTCTATCTAATATATGTCCCCATACACAAATCTTGGAGTTTTTGGTCGAGGGGGACCGGAGTCTCCGGTGTGCTCACACCAGAGTCTCCGGTGTGGGCCGGAGTCTTCTCCCCCAGGATCCGCCGTGCCGCCAGGATCCGCCGTGTCGTCGACCAATCTTCTCCCCTCCACCATTGGGTGATTCCCAACGGTGGAATCAATCCCATGGACAGATCTCGTACCTCTCCTCCTCTTTTCTCACCTAGGGTTCATCCCTTGCTTTGTTTTTGAGGATTGGTACTATTTTTTCCCACAGCAATCTCTTGTTTTCGTGCACACGAGTACTTTACCCTTGTTGCCTTGCCCGATCTGTTGGATTCAGCACTACTGAGCCTCCCTGGTCTTCTCCCGAGTCTCCTGACGAGAGACTCAGGCCTCAGGGCCAGAGACTCCGGTGTGAGCTGGAGACTCCGGTGTGGACCACGGAGTCTCTGGTGTGGTTTGGATCAAACATATCTTGCTATGCCTCAAGGGTCCTATGCTGCCTCCTTGGGACATATATACTTACCTCCATGCTATCTCCCTTGCTGCTGTTCACAGGTTCTGGCTCTCGTCGTCCTCCTCGCACCAAGGCCAAGATGAAGAGAGAGGATCCTCGCTATGATGAGTCTGAGGGTCAGTACATTGTGCCCTCGTCCAACCGAAGACAGCAGGCCCGTGATGCAGCCTATATGAGGAGGGAGCAGGAAAGGGCTGAGGAAGAGAACCGTCCCAAGAGGAAAAAATACGACAACCTTCAGTCTTTGCCCCGCATGTCAAATCAGGAGTATCGTGAGCTGCGCAAGACTGCCTTCTATGCATTACCTCGCAACAGCGAGGACCCATGCTATTGGAGGAAGGAGCAAGCTGTCTTCATGAAAGACATTTACAGGATGCTCAAGAGATCTCCTGTGTGCCCCCAGAAGTACCTGAGTGTTGAACAGATGAGGAAGAGCTCCTAGTTCTCGGATGCACTGTGGATTAGTGAGAAGTTAGGGTTGTTCAACTTGATGGAGCTCCGTGAAGACTACAACATCACCCTTGTGCAACAGTTTTACGCCACAGTTGTGTTTGGGACTGACCAAGCCAGGACTATGACTTGGATGACTGGAGATCACCGCTGCTCTGCAACTTTCTATGACTTTGTTGAGGCCATATTTGAGACGTTCTACGGCGTGTCCACTCATGTTGGGGCACACATGCACTCAACAGCTCTTGGGGTGAACAAGAACAAACTTTCCCCTTTGTATGGCAGCGAGGGTGTTGTGGGCGGGTCCAAGGGACTCAAGCCTCTCTACAATCTGATGTTGAGGATCTTCCGCCAGACCATTTCCCCTAGTCCTGAAAATGATGATGCCATCAGATGTGGTTTGGTCAACTTGCTGTATCATACCCATAGGATTTACATGGTTGGCCCCGAGGCAGATGCAGATCCTATTGATGTTATGGATTACATATTTGAGGAGATGTACGATGCCATTTTATACAAGAAGGATCCCCCATATGCACCACTTGTCATGATACTCATCAACACACAGGAACATGGTTCTCCACTTGCCTTGCCTCCCAACCTTACCGAGCACACTCTTGTATCTCTACAGCAGAAGGGGGACATGAGGGCTCCTCCTAGACGCTCCCATGCCCATGTGGAGGAGGAGATCTCAGAGACCGTGAGGGCCCCTTCTCCTACTAAGGCTCGGAGGAAGAATGCTTCCAATGCACCTCTTCCTCCCATGACACGTGACTATGTTCATGAGAAGGTCAAGAAGGCCTCATTCTGGGAGAGGACCCTGTGTTGCATGAATGTGGACATCCGTGAGCAACAACATGCCTCCTACAAGAGCAACCGTCGCATAGAGAAACTACTCAAGGAGATCAAGGCTCAGGGTGAAGCGAATGATGAGGAAGGTGAGGATGAGTACACTCATGAGCATGGTGCTCAGCCATCCACTGAGTCAGATTACACTCTTTCTTTTGGGGCATGGAATGCCCAACATGACAACTTGGTGGATTGGAAGACCTTTTCTGATGTCACGTCTGGATATGGGTACCAAGCTACCTCCTCTTCTCGCCCTCACGGGAAAGGACATGCAGCTCTAGATGGTGATGAGGACTATGATGATGATGATGATGAGGATCAGGATATGGATGAGGAGGACGAGGACGATGATGACGAGGACTACTGATCCGTTGGGGCGCTAGCTTAGGTCTTTTCCCTTTTCGGCGTTTTGATGCCAAAGGGGTAGAAGACATTGTGATCTGGATTTGCATGGGCTTGGGCTATTTGATTCTTATTTGCTATCTCGACCTTCGTACCTATTTGCCTTATATTATTGTGAGACACTATTTGCTATTTGTGTGTGACTCTGTGGGTGCTCCTACATTATTGTAACTCGTGTGAGAACTATGTGTGTTTATCGATGTTCTACCTACCATGCTTGCTTTACATGTTTATCTTTGTGCACATAGTCAGGGGGAGCATGTTCATACTCTGTCATAAGTCATTGCAAATCTTTTTCCATGCAAAATCACTTGTTATCATCGAACACCAAAAAGAGGGAGACTGAAAGGACATTTACTGTCATAATCACTTTTGGTGTTTGTTAACAACAAGTAGAGCCTTGTTACAGTTTGCTATTGTCTACAGGTTGATATATTACAAAGTGAAAAGGACCTTTGGCCTGCGGAACATTCCCTGCATATTTGCTTGACTCCTAGGAATTCCAGACCGGAGTCTCCGGTCTGCCTGGACCGGAGTCTTTGGTGTGGTCCGGAGTTTCCCCAGGAGTCTCTGGAGGGGGTTCCTGTTTCCTGCCTGGGTCAGCCAGAGAGGTGGTCCGGTGCTTGGTCCGGAGGAAGGTCCAGAGTCTTTGGTCCTTGCCTCAGACCGGAGTCTCCGGTGCAGAGGGACCGGAGCCTCCGGTCCACTTCGCTCACAGAAGGGCTGGGTCATTCTGTTCAACGGTCCGAAGGCTGGTCTGAAGATTAACCGGATTCTTCGGTGTAGACCGGAGTCTCCGGTCTTACGTTTCTCCAACGGTCAGAAAATAGTTCAGTGGAGTGAAGGGCTATAAATAGAGGACCTCATCCCCTTCCTCCAGCTGCTCGTCCACCTCAAGAACACCACGCCCATTTGAGCCACCAAATCAACAAGATCTCTTCATCCAACCATCCAAAGTCATTGATCTTTGGAGAATCGAAGGAGGAGGGCTTGATCTAAAACTTCACCAAGAGAGATCTTCATTTCCCCCTGATTCACTTGAGGTCCGCCATGCTCTAGTGTTTCTTTGGAAACCCTAGCTTTTGATTTGGTTCTTACAAGCTTGTCTTTGATTGTTTGACAGCTTGCTTGTATTTGGGAGCCTCCAATTAAGTTGTGGATGTGTGCCCCGAACTCGATGTAAAGGTGCCGGCTACCACCTCAAAGGTTGCCGTATAGTGGAAGAGGTGAATCGAACCCATTGGGGAGAGGTTCATCGGAGGACAA
The DNA here is from genome assembly GCA_910589775.1 of Avena eriantha. NCBI lineage: Eukaryota > Viridiplantae > Streptophyta > Magnoliopsida > Poales > Poaceae > Avena > Avena eriantha. The sequence goes on from OU342741.1 coordinate 44,253,928, forward strand.
GGGAGGCCTCTCGTGGTGTTGGTGGTTTGAAACCACCCCTTCTCCAAACGTAGACGTAGTTCCCTTCAAAAGGAAGGAACTACGGGAAACAAATCCTTGTGTCTCCGAGTGCTCCACTTTGGTTACTTCTATCCTTTAACGCACTTTACTTATCTAGTTCTTGCTTAGTACTTGTGCTAGGGTGTCATATAGGTAAATTCACCTTAGTTGCATAATCTAGAGAATTTACCTTTTGTGTCAAACCCTAAATTGAAAAAGAGTAAAATTTGGAGTAGCACCTATTCACCCCCCTCTAGGTGCCCATACGATCCTTTCAGGCACACCTCCTCCATGACGCTGTGCCATTTGTTGCAGGCGTGCTGGATCATGGCCCAATGGTGAGACATACCAGAGTCATTACGGTCGTGGTACAAGGACTTGTAGTAGGGTTCCAACAACCGCCGCTCATCATACACCTCCTTCAACCTCTTCCAATAATAGTCCGAGTTCTGGTTGGCGCCGGTGAAGGGGTCTATGCTGACGGTCTTCCAAGCTTCGGCGATGCACTCATCCTCCCTTGAGCTCCACTTGGGGCCGCATTCACCGCCTCCTTTCTTTGTTTTCTCCCCTCCACCTCCACTGCCTTCTTCTTCCCTTCCAGGTCACCTGTGATGGTCACCGACACCTCCACTACCTCATCCTCAGCCTCCGCCACCTCCGCGTACACGTAGACCTAGTGATGTCTACGCACTTCTATTCTTGTAGACAGTTGTTGGGCCTCCAAGTGTAGAGGTTTGTAGAACAGCAGCAAGTTTTCCCTTAAGTGGATTACCCAAGGTTTATCGAACTCAGGGAGGAAGTGGTCAAAGGTATTCCCTCTCAAGCAATCCTGCAATCAAGATATAAGTGTCCCCAACACACCCAATACACTTGTCAGGTGTATAGGTGCACTAGTTCGGCGAAGAGATAGTGAAATACAAGTGGTATAGATAATTATAAGTGGTAGCGGTGCTAGAAAATAACTTGATGGCGTGGAAAAGACTAAAGGCAAACTGAAATAAAGATGGAAGCAAGCAAACATGTAACATATCTAGTAGCAAAAGAAGTTTCATTGCTTGGAAGCAAGGCCTAGGGATCATAATTTCACTAGTGAACAATCTCATATAAATATCTTCTCTTTATGATACTACTCTTAACTACTCTCCGGTTGGACACTCTAATCGATGGTAGGGCTATAACAGCACACCTCAAAGTTCATCTTTCCCATCTAGATAACCCCACACTGTCACCTTGAGCACTAGATGAGTCCAACAAACACCACAATTTCATAAAGACATCCAACTCCAAATATAACTCATAACAAGTATTTGTAATCTCTAGCCTAAGTGCCAACATGGTGTGCACGCTGTCACTTTCACACACATGGGAAGAGCAGAGATCTATTAAAGCACTTGAGTAGCAAGGTAGATCTATAGATTACAAGCTCATGATCACAATATGATCATGCATAGATTGAGAGATGAACACATAGCTACCGGTAGAACCCTTAGCCTCGAGAGAGAACTACTCCCTCCTCATCATGGGAATTAGCAATGGCGATGTATATGGTGGTGGAGATCGATGGAGATGGCTCCGGGGGCACTTCCCCGTCCCGGCAGGGTGCCGGAACAGAGACTTTCTGTCCCCTGAATCTCCCCTTCGGTGGCGGCGGCGCTGTGGAACTTTTCGTGGCTGGAGGCTTGATGATTTAGGGTTTTCGCATCGGGAGGAATATATAGGCAAAAGTGCAAGGTCGGTGGAGGCCGGATGGGCCCACACCACCTGGTGGCGCGGCCAAGGGGGACCCGCACCACCCTATGGTGTGGCTGGCCCCTGGCCCCTCTCCGTCTCGTCTTCTCGCTCCGTGTTCCCCCCGGTGAAATATTGACTTTGGCTTTTGTCCCATCCAATTCCAAGAATATTAATTTTCTAACTTTCTGGAACTAAAAATAGTAGAAAACAGGCAACTGGCACTATGGCATCTTGTTAATAGGTTAGTCCAAGAAATCATATGAAAAGTACTCCAAAGTGTGGACAAAACACAAGAAAGTAGATAAAACCAAGCATTGAACATCAAAAATTATAGATACATTTGCAATGTATCAACATCCCCAAGCTTAACTCCTGCTCGTCCTCGAGTAGGTAAGTGATAAAAAGAAAGAATAATTTTTGAGGTGACATGCACCATCATAAACTTGATCAAAGTATTTGTAAAACATTGAAAGCTGGGATCATAGTACTTCAATCATAACATGAAAGACAAAGTTCTAGCAATAAGACAAAAAAACTATGATGCAACATGAAAAGGCACAAACAAAAGATTCATGAATAACAATGCTTTGCAAGACGTTTGTTTGTTTCACATAAAGAAAACATAGCATAATAGTATTCAGCTTGTCCCTCATATAGTAGCAAATATAAATGCATAGGACACCTTCAGAGTTCATAAGAGTGACTAGATACAAATAGTTTAAAACAAGAAATATCAAGTTATGCATCAATCAACTAGTCTTGGGACAATGCACATAGAACTAAGAATGGCCACTATGCTCTAAAAGTAGGTGCATAAAGGTAGAAGGTGGAGACTCAATATAATGGTGGAATAAAGGCCTTTATAAAAGGAAGTAGGGATTCCAGTCTCATAAAGAGCTTCCAAAAATTATGCTACTTATAGCTTTCAACTCTCATTGTCCCTATCATAAGCATCCTGAAGGTGATTAAGGTTAAAGTGAACAAACTATGGTGTACATGCTTGACGAAGTATAAGTTAGAAATCTCATGTCCCTTGAATACGAGGGCCGCTCCTCATGCTACTCAAGTTTAGTCACCGGTAAGTTCTTGTCATCGTAAGTACATGTGTATCATAGAGAACCGCCAACGAGGTACCCCTTGCCCGATGATACGCAAGAATCCCCATATCAAAATGACAAGGCAAGCAGACAACGAGCATCTCTGCAATCTTCTTATTTACCATAAGAATATGGTGCTTTTTTATCTCTTTCCTCTTTTCATAATCTATTTTTTTTCGTTTTCTCTTTTTTCTCAATATAGGACTCTTTTTTAATAAGAAGAATGCTTCATAGACAACTCATTATGGTTACGCTGCAGGTTTCCACCATGTCAGCATGGATTAGACCAGCGGCCCAGGCGTTTCTCTAACACATATACATAACTCCATGGACTTACAAGCTCCCCTTTCATTTCACACCGACGACATCCATAGACAAAAGAGCATGATATCAACTAGGTACAAAGTACCAGTGCAATGTTGAAAGCGTTCCCCATGACAACATGGTTCTGCTAATCCCCAACAAATAAGTGCAAGCATATACAACATAGACGACACAATGGTTCAAGTTTATTAAGGGCAAGAAAAGTAAAGTGTGCCATCAAGTTCGTGAGAGCTTTAATCACTAGTTTTCTCATAACAACTTTAATTTGGAAGGTAAACAAAAACATGAATATACTTGGAATAGCATATGCTAGTAGGTAGGTATGGTGGACTCTTTGGAATAACTTGGTTTAAGGAGTTGGATGCATGAGTGGATATCATACTTGGTTACGGAGGCTAGCAAAAGACTAGGAGCGACAAACTAAGAGAGCAATAATGCCCATAATCATGCAGAGCAACAAAACATCATTGATCAAAGCATAAAGTGATATTACAAGTTTAAAACTAAAGGATCATCAAGGCTATGGTGACTTTGGATAGTCATAACATGGTGTGAGCATGTGCCAAGTCAACCAAAATAAAGCATCAAAGGAGAATACCACAATACTATGCTTTAATATGCTAAAACAACGCATAATCCTTCCAAGGCACATTAAGCAATCTCAATTGTTTATAACATGTCATGCTACAGCAAAGAGTACTAAGCATAAAGCCAAAAAAATATCAAGCATGGCATGACAAAGCATAGGCCACAATCAAAAACAAGCTCCTTTTACCACTTAAGCATGAACTTTTCCTACTCTTTTCCAATCCAAACCAAACTATTTGAAAACCAATGTATGAAAGAGGGGGTCCAACCAATTTATTCAGCAAACTAAGAAAACCAAGCAAATGAAAAACCAAAAAGAAAAAGAAAAAGAAGATGCTCCAAGAACAACACAACTGTGCATGAAACAATAAAAATGAAGTGTTTGGAAGAAACCTGGGATTTTTATTGATGAAGAAGGGGATGCCTTGGGCATCCCCAAGTTTTGACGCTTGTACTTCTTGGATATTTCTTGGGGTGACACACGTGGCATCTCTAAGCTTGAGCTTTAGTCCATCCTTCATCTCATTACTCATTCCTTCCATACACCTGAAAATTTTCCTTCATACAAAACTTCACACAATCTTTATTAGCAATATTAGTGCACTCAAGATAATAGGTCTTTAGGTTTAGTTCCAACACCAATAAAACTTCCATTAAAACACAAGCTACTGTAGCTCTTCCTTCAAAAAAATCAATTCCCCAAAAGAACTCAAAAAGGAACCAACAAGAAGCAAATGCAAATAATGGCAGAAATCTATCAAAACAGACCAGCAGGTAAAGACGATTTTTTTAGAAGACCTTCTGTTGCTCAAATAAAAACGTGTTGAACTAACGAAAGTTAGATAACAACCTGGGTCAGAAGCACAAAAATTCACGCCTCAAAAGGACGTACAGAGATTTTACACGAATTTTTATGGTAAAGCACAGAAATCTGTTTCGGGACAGCAACTTTCCCAATCATTACTTCTCTCTCATTAGAGGTTACTCTTGGCACAAAAAACAAATAAAAAGGATAAGAAGCAGTTATTACTGAAGTAATAACTTCCAAGTCTCATCTAAAACTTTTGGGTTATCTCCCAATAAGTACTTTTCTTTAACGCCTTTAAGTTAGGCATGATAGTTTGAGAAGATGCTCACATAAGAACTATAAATTGAAGTAAAAGAGAGCATCAAGAAGCAAATTCAAAACACATTTAAGTCTAACCCACTTCCTATGCACAGGAATCTTGTAAAGAAACAAGTCATGAAAGCACAAAGCAACAAGTATAGGAAAGCAAAACAAGTGCAGCTTCAAAAATTTAACATAAAGAGGGGAAACTTAATATTGTTGAGACACATAAAACCATGTTTCCCTCTCTCATAATAACTTTCAGTAGCATCACGAATATAATTAACAATATAAAAATCACATAAAACATTCTTATCATGAGCCACATGCATAAAAAAATTAATACTCTCCACATAAACATAGTCATTTTTATTAATTGTAGTGGGAGAAAATTCAACAAAATAGCTATCATTATTATTATCATCACCATAATCATCAAATATAGGAGGAATATTGTAATCATTAATTTATTCTCAATATTAGGTGGACTTAAAATATCATATTCATCATTGTAATCATCATATATTGGAGGTTTGGTATCATCAAAAGCAATAGAATAGCTATCTTCCAAAGATGGGGAACTAAAAAGATCATTTTCATAAAACTAGCTTCCCCAAGCTTAGACTTTTCCATAGCATTAGCAATAATGGTGTCCAAAGAATTCATACTAACAACATTGCTATTAGCATGCAAATAAAGTTCCATAGGTTTTTTAATTTTCTCTTCAAACTCTTTATGTCCTAACTCAAGATAAATACTATAAATCTCTCTAATTTTGTTGTTGTTTTCCATTAAGCCTAACTAGTGAAAACAAGAAAAAAAAAGACAAAATTGCAGAATCTAAAGGACATAACTTCGAGCACTCACACCGGAGGATGTGAGTATCTTTTACCTTACTTCCCCGGCAACGGCGCCAGAAAATAGCTTGATGTCTACGCACTTCTATTCTCGTAGACAGTTGTTGGGCCTCCAAGTGCAGAGGTTTGTAGAACAACAGCAAGTTTTCCCTTAAGTGGATTACCCAAGGTTTATCGAACTCAGGGAGGAAGTGGTCAAAGTTATTCCCTCTCAAGCAATCCTGCAATCAAGATACAAGAAGTCTCTTGTGTCCCCAACACACCCAATACACTTGTCAGGTGTATAGGTGCACTAGTTCGGCGAAGAGATAGTGAAATACAAGTGGTATAGATAATTATAAGTGGTAGCGGTGCTAGAAAATAACTTGATGGCGTGGAAAAGACTAAAGGCAAACTGAAATAAAGATGGAAGCAAGCAAACATGTAACAGATCTAGTAGCAAACAAAGTTTCAATGCTTAGAAACAAGGCCTAGGGATCATACTTTCACTAGTGAACACTCTCATATAAATATCTTCTCTTTATGATACTACTCTTAACTACTCTCTGGTTGGACACTCTAATCAATGGTAGGGCTATAATTGCACACCTCAAAGTTCATCTTTCCCATCTAGATAACCCCACACTATCACCTTGAGAACTAAATGAGTCTAACAAACACCACAATTTCATAAAGACATCCAACTCCAAATATAACTCATAACAAGTATTTGTAATCTCTAGCCTAAGTGCCACCATGGTGTGCACGCTGTCACTTTCACACACATGGGGAGAGCAAAGATCTATTAAAGCACTTGAGTAGCAAGGTAGATCTATAGATTACAAGCTCATGATCACAATATGATCATGCATAGATAGAGAGATGAAGACATAGCTACTGGTAGAACCCTTAGCCTCGAGAGAGAACTACTCCCTCCTCATCATGGGAATCAGCAATGGCGATGGAGATGGTTGTGGAGATCAATGGAGATGGCTTCGGGGGCACATCCCCGTCCAGGCAGGGTGCCGGAACAGAGACTTTCTGTCCCCCGAATCTCCCCTTCGGTGGCGGCGGCGCTGTGGAATTTTTTGTGGCTGGAGGCTTGATGATTTAGGGTTTTCACATCGGGAGGAATATATAGGTGAAAGGGAAAGGTCTGTGGAGACCGGAGGGGCCCACACCACCTGGTGGCACGACCAAGGGGGACCCGCGCCACCCTATGGTGTGGCTGGCCCCTGGACCCTCTCCGTCTCGTTTTCTGGCTCTGTGTTCCCCAGGTGAAATATTGGCTTTGGCTTTTGTCCCGTCCAATTCCGAGAATATTCATTTTCTGACTTTCTAGAACCAAAAATAGTAGAAAACAGGCAACTGGCACTGTGGCATCTTGTTAATAGGTTAGTCCAAGAAATCATATGAAAAGTACTCCAAAGTGTGGACAAAACACAAGAAAGTAGATAAAACCAAGCATGGAACATCAAAAATTCTAGATACATTTGCAATGTATCACCTAGTCCTCCCAAGGCTCGCCGTCTTCCTCTTCGCCCGCATATGCAACGGCTTATTCTTGCGTGAAGGCATGGGCGGAGCCGCCGTTGATGATGTCGGCCATGATGTAATCACTGTGGTGTGATCCTCCGAATAGGTTGGGGGCGATGGGGCTGCTGCCTACGCCAAACAGGTTGGGCGCGCTCTGGCTGTTGCTTGCGCCGAATAGGGTTGGGGTGCTCTGGCTGCTTCCTGCTACGAACTGGGTGAAGCCAGGCCTCTGTGGCGACACACCGCCATTGGAAGGAGGGAGGCGGCGATGGTCTGGTGAGGTGTCGTTGGCAAGGGAGTTCGGGTCAAACCGCCAAGCGGGTTGAAGTCGTTGTGGCCCCGTGAGAAACGAGGGAGCTACGCTGTCTTGTTCAGGTGGCCGGACGGCGATGCGCTAGACGACGACAGGGAGGAGATGCTACTCTGGCTCCCCAGGATGTGGAGTCCAACGTTGTAAGTCGGCGCCGCCATTCTCGCGATGGCGGCTGCATGCTGCACCGTAGGAGTGGCTGCATGGGCCTCCACCGCCCTGCGCAGCCTCGAGTTCTTCTTCCTCAGCCAAGGACTGGTGTTCTCCACCTACCGGGGCTAGATGTCGAACACCCACTCCGTGTTGGTCATCCCCTCCAGATGCTGCTCGTCGGCCTTCCCTTTCTTCGCGGGCGCCAACACGCGGGGAGCTTGGAACCTCTTCGGTGGCATGGTGGTGGTGGTGGGTGGCGCACGGGAGGGGCTAGGTGGAGCAGGGAAATGGCGTGAGTGGGAGGTGATGAGGGGAGGGGGATGGCAGGACTGGATGGACAGGAGGGAAAAGAGGGGGGGCATATGGAAGATTTTTTGTGCCACTAACAGGGCTAGCCCGCCAACTTTTTCAAGTTGCGCCAGCGATACGTCCATAACGTATCTATAATTTTTGATGGTTTTATGCTAATAATATGCTTTTGATACTCCTTTTTATATAAAGTTTATGATTTATTTGTACTAACCTACTAATAGTTGCAAAAGTGCACAATGTTCTTGTTTTACACTTTGATGTGTAGGAATTACCAAGAATACAAGTGGAAACCTTGTTGGAGTCAAATTGGGATTTTCCAGAAATCTGTCTCAGAACTCTTTTTTAATATGGTGACGTTTCGAGTCGAATAAGGCGTCAAACATAAAACTTTTCAACTACAAAGTTGTTGGAAATTTCATGACATACGTTTTGGACATAAAATTTAGCTGATTCCGAGTTCGGACAGGCCCGCTAGGCCTGATTTACTGCAGCCCAAGATGGGATGACGGGAATCCGAGAAGCTATATGAAGGGAGGAAACCTAATTCATGGGAGACACCTCCACCCACGAATTTGCAGCCACCAAAGCCACGTTTTTGCCTCCCCCTTGGATCCTATCTCCATAGGGAAGGGCTCCCAAGAAGGCATGAAGGAAGGGCGCTAAGGGGCGGTGCTCCCCTGTGATACCGGCGGCGGGGAAGGACTCCTCCGCGCCGCTGCCTCTTCACCATCTTCACCGCCATCTCCATCGATCTCCACCACCATCTCCATCGCCGTTGCTGATTCCCATGATTATGAGGGAGTGGTTCTTCCTCGAGGCTAAGGGTTCTACCGGTAGCTATGTGTTCATCTCTCTCTCTCTACGCATGATCATATTGTGATCATGAGCTTTGTAATCAAGTAGATCTACTTTGCTACTCAAGTGCTTTAATAGATCTCTGCTCTCCCCATGTGTGTGAAAGTGACAGCATGCACACCATGGTGGCACTTAGGCTAGAGATTACAAATACTTGTTGTGAGTTATATTTGGAGTTGGATGTCTCTATGAAATTGTGGTGTTTGTTGGAACCATCTAGAGCTCAAGGTGATAGTGTGGGGTTATCTAAATGGGGAAAGCGAACTTTGAGGAGTGTTGTTATAGCCCTACCATGGATTAGAGTGTCCAACCAGAGAATAGTTAAGAGTAGTATCATAAAGAGAAGATATTTATATGAGAGTGTTCACTAGTGAAAGTATGATCCCTAGGCCTTGTTTCTAAGCATTGAAACACCGTTTGCAACTAGATATGTTACATGTTTGCTTGCTGCCATCTTTATTTCAGTTTGCCTTTAGTCTCTTCCACGCCATCAAGCTATTTTCTGGCACCGTTACCACTTATAATTATCCATACCACTTGTATTTCACTATCTCTTCGCTGAACTAGTGCACCTATACACCTAACAAGTGTATTGGGTGTGTTGGGAACACAAGAGACTTCTTGTATCTTGATTGCAGGGTTGCTTGAGAGGGGATACCTTTGACCACTTCCTCCCTGAGTTCGATAAACCTTGGGTGATCCACTTAAGGAAAAACTTGCTGCTGTTCTACAAACCTCTGCACTTGGAGGCCCAATAACTGTCTACAAGAATAGAAGTGTGTAGACATCAACCAGCGCCCCCGATTGACCCCCTCCCTCGTGTGGGTTCAACCTGGGGGCACCAGATGTTTAGTTGAGCACATCAGCACCATTTCGGTTTTGGGGGAGGGATGGACGAGTTTTTCTGCGTCGGTGCCCCCATCTTATCCTTAAGGGACCTTTAGGAGGGGCGAGTGGAGATGCTTTAAGCCGGAGGCTGGCTATATAATCAACACCAACTCTAGCCGTTGGCAGCTCTCTCTCCATCACCATCACGCCGAAGCTCTGCCACCATGCCACCTCCATTTCCATAGCTTCAACACCACTAGTCCACCACACTATCCATGAGAGAGGAAGAGAAGGCTTAGGACATAGAGGCCACACCATCAATCTCCATCAACAACATCATCATCTACACCATCACCATCTATTTCCTTTATTCATCTTGTTGTAATCCCATACGCTCACACGTAGTTACTCCCTCCATCCAGAAATAACTGACTTGAGTTTGTCTAGATTCTTTTTTTGTGGGAAGAGAGAATATATTAAATGGCACCAGGGTTACAATCGTTTGCCATGACTTCGGTGATCTCTAGGGGAGCATGCCTCAGCCAGACAGCGGTTTGGCTGTGGATTTTTCCTATCCTTGCAAGCTCATGGTTCACCCTATTTGAATCTCTATCGATTTTAACAAGTCTGGTTTCTCTCTCACTTAAGCACTCACAAATTACATTTATACGGAAAGCAAACACCGAGAGGTTTGATGATCTGTCATTGACAAGGTTTAGGGCTTCCACGCAGTCCGTTTCAACTGTAAACTTTAGGTTTGTCCAGGACATGCCAAGCTGCACGCCCTCCTTGATCGCTGCAAGCTCCGCATCGGTTGCACCTGAACATTGCCGAAGTTGCCTCGACGCAGCGAAGATGACTTTGGCCCGTGTGATCGCGCATGATCATACCAGCTCCCGCCGTGCCATCAGGGGAATAAGCACCATCAACATTTAGCTTGGCCTCCCCTGATTCCGGCAGCCACCATTTCTTCCGGGGCTTTTTTTTGCCGTCAGACACCTTTTTCTTTTGGGAAAATCCCTGGTCTGGGTTGATCACCATCTTGCCCTTTCCTACATCAGTGGCAAGATGTTGCTTAATCACAAGGAGGGAGTTAAGATAACTAACCAGGAAGCGGCATGACCCTTCAATAGGCAGGCATTGTTTTTCATGGGTCATCTCGTTATGGCTATGCCATATTCTCCAAAGTATGAGCATAATTATGGCTCGTTGGGCTTCAGTCATGCACAGCAGCCAGTGCAGTGGCCACTCTGAGCCTGTCTGGTGTGTCCCTTGTACGTCAGGTACATCCCATACTTCCTTCATCGCCTTCCATAAGGCATGGGCATGGGGACATTTTATGAAAATATGACATGCATCCTCCTCTTCTTGCCCGCAGATTTGGCATACTCCCGTATTTGCCATGCCACGGTTCGTCAGGTTTGCTTGTGAAGGTATTGCATTGCGACATATACGCCATGTGAGGAGCTTCACTCTAGGAGGGACGGGGCATTTCCAAATTGCTTGCCAACATGGTCTTTCTCCATCTGGTCTGACACTCGTGGCTCCCCGATCTTGATCTTGCATAGCTTGACTGAAGGCCAATCTATATGCGCTACCTACCATGAAGATCCCGTTCTTCTCTAGGAACCATGCCAGAAAGTTAGGCTCATGTTGCTTAGATGGCACAATCTGTAGGATGTAAGTGATGTCGTCCTGGGAGAAGGCCTATTGTAGGCGTTGGTGGTCCCAGGAACCATCTAACTACAAGAAGTCCATGATCCATTTGAACCTGCACCTCCCACGGACAGATCTTTGCACATGGTTAATCTCTCTTGGAATCCATGGATCCCTCCATACCCGTATCGAGGCTCCATTCCCTACCTGCCATATTATACCTTTTTTCAGGAGGGCCAACCCGTATTCAATTGCATGCCAGGTTGTGGAGCCATTCCCTGTAAACACAGTATCCATAAGGACGCCGTTGGGGTAATATTTGTATTTTAAGAGGCGTGCACACAAGGTGTCAGGGAATTGTAGGAGCCTCCATGCTTGTCGAGCCAAGAGTGCATGATTGAACATTCTCATGTCTTGGAATCCAACACCACCATGCGTTTTTGGCCTTAATAAGATATCCCATGCAACCCAATGTGTTTTCCTCTGCCCATTTTGTCCCCCACCAGTAGCTTCGTATCATCTTTGTCAATTCATCGCAGAGACCAAGCGGCAATTTGAACACACTCATTACAAAAACCGGGATTGCTTGTGCAGCTGCTTTGATAAGTATTTCTTTTGCTGCTTGTGATTTATGATCACCATCCCATTTAGTGAGGCACCTGGCCAACTTTGCCTGGAGGCTCTGGAACTTGTCCTTGTTCATAGATCCATCCGGTGTGGGCAGTCCCAAGTACTTTTGTTCAAACGTTTCCTGCTGGATGCCAAGATTTCTTTTCACTTCTTCTTTCCTATCATCCATACAGGACTTGCCAAAGAAAATGGAACATTTTGAGGGGTTAATAAGCTGCCCAGTACTCGAGGAATAAGTATTCAGAACCTCTTTAATTCGGAGAGCCTGTGTTCCCTGTGCCTTAAAGAAAAGCAAACTATCATCTGCAAAGAGCAAGTGGGATATACCAGGTGCACTCCTGCAGACTTTGATAGCCTCAATTGATTGTGAGTTCACTTCATGCTGTAATAAAGTAGATAAACCATCAGCGACAAACAAAAATAGAAATGGAGAGAGAGGATCACCTTGTCGGAGGCCCCGAGAAGGAGAAAATGAATCCAGGAGGTTCCCATTGAATTTGACTTTGTAGCTCACCTATGTGACACATGACATTATCGAGTCCACCCATCGATGAGAGAAACCCAACCTTTGCATCACTTTCTTTAGAAAGTCCCAATCCACTCTATCATATGCTTTCGAGAGGTCCAATTTATAGGCACGGAAATCCTTTGACATATTTGTGTTATGCTCAATGAAATGGAGACATTCAAAAGCAACTAAGGCATTATCAGTGATTAGGCGACCTGGGACGAAAGCACTTTGGTTTATAGAGACAATGTCGCCTAACATGGGTCTTAATCTATTTACCAGGCATTTCCCTATTACTTTGTAGAGAACAGTGTATAAACAATAGGCCTAAAATCCTTCAACGTTTCGGGCTGATCGATTTTCGAGATCAAAACAATAGCAGTTTCATTTACCCCATAAGGAATGCGCCCTGTAGCAAAAAAGAGCTTGACAACATTGATTACCTCAACCTTGATTGTATCCCAGTTCCGCTGATAAAACCGCGGCGAGAAACCGTCAACTCCAGGAGCTTTGAAGGGCCCTATTTGAAACAGTGCATTGCTAATTTCATCATCCGAGAAATCCTTGCACAGGTCGCCATTCATTTCCCCTATAACATTTTCCCGTGTCATGCTAATTGAGGCCTCCGAATTGAGGGAAGGATCCCGAGTGAAGAGCTCTTTGAAGTAGGAGGACGCCATTCTTTCCATATCAGATGGGGCATCATACCAAACCCCTTCATCATCCTTAAGCTTTTTTATTTTATTTTTGCGCGCTCTCCATTTCGCCTTTTGATGAAAGAACCTAGAGTTACTGTCGCCTTCTTTTAGCTAGTTCACTCTGGATCGTTGCATCCAGAGGAGTTCTTCTTTATACAGCAACTCCTGCATGTGATCACTGGCCTGTCTTATTTATCTTTGGCTTCCGTCATTTACCATAAGCAGCTCCATCTTTTGTCTTGCCTTGTCGAGTTCTCTCAAAATATTCCAGAACTTCTTCTTACTCCACCCTTGCAACGTGGTCATGACCTGGTCCAGGACTTTCATTATATCCGCCAGGTCATTTTTGTGGCTTGCATCATTCCATGCTGCTGCAACGCGCTCATCTAGGTCTGATTCTCGCTCCCAAAGGATCTCATATTGCCTTCTCGGCTGTCTAGGCGCCATCCGAACTTCCTGCTCCATTTGTACTAGGATCGGACAGTGGTCAGATACTGGCGTTACCAGGTGTTGAATCCGTGTGTCCGCATAGTAGTCACGCCAGGCGGGACAAGCCACCGCACGGTCAAGGCATACCTGAACATTTGCTAAGCCTGCATGTCTGTTATCATATGTGTAAGGCACTCCTGCAAAGCCGAGGTCAGTCAGGTTGCAATCACTTAGAGCCTCATGGAAGGCCTCCATTTGCCCCACCGGTCTTGGCGTGCGGGATAGGTGCTCCTCCTGCCACAACGCCTCGTTGAAATCGCCTACAACCAGCCATGGAAGGTTAGACATAGAATGAAGAGTACGCAATTTTTCCCACATACTAGGACGATCCTCCGTTCGTGGCTCACCATACACACAAGTGATGCGCCATTGTGGAGCATTAGGGGACAGCCGGACATACGCATCAATATATCTTTTATTAGAAGATTGGATCTCTACATAAAGACTTTCATGCCAGAATAAAGCTAGACCACCACTATTACCCTCACTACTAACTCCTTCAAAACCCTTTAGACCTAACCTATGACGCAACCGATGCATTTTATTTTAATTTTTCCTAGTCTCACATAAGAAAAATAACCGAGGACTCCAAACTTGGGAAATAGTAGCTAATTCTCGAACTGTCGCAGCATTCCTGGCTCCATGATAGTTCAGCGATATACAATTCATTGCTGCTGACGAAACCAGGTGACCAGATGTTCAAGGTCCAGTAGCCATATTCCTTCTCCCACCTCTGTTTTCGCCTCTTCCCCTTCCGAAGCCATGCCCTCTGCCTTGCGGTCCTTCATTGCCTCTGCCTTTTTTCTGTATTCCGCCCAGCACTTGCTCCCTACCAAGAGCAAGCGATAGGACACCCTCTCCCTGCACCTCCTTTTCCTCAGCAGCTCGTTTACCAAGGACTGAGTCTACATGTGCCATCGGCGTATCCTCCACACTGCTCAGGGATAAAGATTTGTTCGAGAGGTTACGCAGGACAGGGACCATGTCACTGCTCCGTGGCCCATGCATGCTTAGGTGCTGGTCCGAGTGGTTGCTACTCATATTCAGGTCAAAGGTGAGGCCTCGACGCTTACATGCCATTACGTGTACAACCTCCCCAGCCTTACTGCTCTCCTCCATCTTGGATTGATTTTTCTGCTCCTTGTCCAGCCTTGCCATTAAGTCCCGACAAACAACCTTCGTTTGTTGTCCCTCTCTGTCGAGCTATAAACCTGGCCTGCTGTCAACCTCCCGTTTTCCGTCAGCAACTTGCTTGGCGTCAACCCGCATGGCATTAACCTGGGCAGATAGCTCTTGTTCAACGTCGTCATCTAGCGGCGGCAAAGCCTCATCCTCAAATTCGTCCCGCGAACCCATCTGTGCCGGTATCGTCGCATGTGGTTTCACCGTTTGCACCGGTGTGGACCTCCTCCCATTGGCGGACTTGTGTGACTCAGCTGTGCCAAAGCTGGTGAAGCTAAGCCCCCTTCTTGCTGTAGCCTGCCCCGGTGGCGGTATGAAGTGCGTTCTATATTCAAACTTCTTGTACGGGCTGCATCCAGTTCATGCGCCCCATAGTCCAGTGAAGGAACCCCGTATCGCTTCTTCTCACACTCTTCTCACACTCATTCATGAGTTTGTCTAGATTCGAATGTATGTTAACCCAAATCAGTTATTTCTGAATGGAGGGAGTACTTTAAATCTTTAATCATCATCCATCAGCTATTCATATGATTATTCCCACAATGTATTGTATCCCCATGTCCTAGTGTCCAAGATCAAATCAAACCGAGCAGATCATACCAGAAGAATGTTATACTCCCTCCGTCCAAAAATAACTGACTTGACTTTGCCTAGATTCGAATGTATCTAAGCGTATTTTAGTATATAGGTACATTCGAATCTAGATAAACATAAGTCGGTTATTTCTGGACGGAGGGAGTAATAATGGTGAGATGTAATCAACTTAGTTCCCTCGTGTGTTGAGTTCTCTTGCAATAATTGTTCGTACGTGTACGTGATGGAGTCCAACGGCCAGTTGTGTTGGGTCGTCCAAGTTAGCTAGGTGTGTTCATGTTTTATTAGCTAGCGATAATATACGGTTTAAGTAGGAGTATAGATTTGGTACTCGAGTTACATACTCCTGGAGTCCTGGGTCGTGGAATGTGCCCCTATACGTTTAAGTTGGAGTCGTGTTAAGCACGTCAGAAGATAGGAACCGTGAAAACTTAAGACATCAATTCTACCGACCTACTATTTGCACCGTGAAAACTGAGATAAGTACCGAATGTGATACTACTCCTATAAATAAACAAGTTGCACCCACCCATACCCATCCACGAAACGTGAACTTTGCTGATCAATCACATATGGCGTCTCTCAAGTTTGCTCTCCTCCTCGTCCTTGCCGCGGCGGCGGCGCTCGTCCCCTCGGCGTCGGCCGCCGAGGAGTACTGCCGGGACTCGCTGGACGGCCTGCAGGCGTGCCACGACTTCATGTTCGAGGGCGCGCCGGCGGCCTCGCCAGTGTGCTGCGAAGATTATGACGCCGTCATGAACACAGTCCCGTTCTGCCTCTGCTACATCGCCAACGGCGTCTACGGCCGCGCCACCGGCTACGACGTCAACGTCACGCGCGCACTCGAGATCCCCACCAGCTGCGGCCAGTTCCAGCCGCCCATCGAGCTCTGCGGCAGTAAGTAGCCTAGCTAGCCCAGCGAGCCTCGCATCGCATGCATGATGGATCTTGCTACGCGTGCTGATGGCTTTTTTTCTTATCAATCACTGACCAATGGATCTTATTTGCAGTGATGAAAGACACAGATCTTCCTCCCTACGAGCCAGCGTCTCCCCAAGCAGCATCGTCGCCGTCGCCGGCGCCGGCTTCAGGTAATGGCCGAAAGAGCTAGATCGATGCATGCAAATATGCGATCGATGTCTGATCATGCGATCGATCTGATTGGAGTGCTTCGGTTTGATAATGCAGGTTTGTCTGTAGAACCACCACGGCCGTCTCCTGTACGCGACGCCATCACCCCACCACCGCCGTCAACCTCCGGTGGTGGTCGTGATTCTTCAGCACAGATGGCAGTCGTGTTCTTCACCGTCGCTGCTGGCATGCTCGCGGCAGCTGGAGCAGGCCCATGATATGATACGACCTCATAATTAATGCTGTCGTAACATGTGTAGTAATAATGGACAGACAATTGTGTTTTACTCTTGGTATATCTATAAATTAGGTATAGGTGTTAGGTCAGATCAAATATCCATCGCCTAATCCGTCCGAGGCGCGCGTACATGCATAATGATTTCTTTCTTTAGTTAATCTTTCTCGAACTCAACTCAGTATGATTTTTTTTTACGTCAGTATGAAATTTTTTGCTTTCAATTTTACGTTAAGCAGAGACTCTGGACAGACTATGCTCCTGTTTTGTGTGTGTCATCAGGGCATACTGGGTTTTACACAAATCGAATACTCCCTCCGTCCCGTAAAGGATGCCGGAGGATCATTTTTGCAAAAAAAAGTCCTAGTTTCTAACCGACCAATTCCTTCGTCCTGGCTATCTGTCATCTTCCTCACGACCATCCTCACTCCGCTCTGCGACGACGACCAACGCCGCCTTGCTCCCCCTCGCCCCGAGCCTCCTTGTTCCTCCCTGTGCCCGACCCACGACGCCACCGCCTTACTCCACCCCACGCCGTGTGCTACCGTAGACTCGTTCCCCACCATCTCAAGCTTTGAATTTTCCCCCACTGCCTCTGGAAGAACTCAGTTTGCTCGATTCGGTGGCGTGAAGCACGGAGGCGTACTGCTTGGATGCCAGTAAGCTCTAACCTTTCTTCTCTCTGGCCGGCGGCCTCATGGCAGTTGGAGCCCCTCCTCCACCGATTCCATGGCAACCTGCACGACAAACCCTAGCCTAGGCGCTGGATTTCCGATCCATCCAGCCG
This sequence comes from Avena eriantha, assembly GCA_910589775.1. NCBI lineage: Eukaryota > Viridiplantae > Streptophyta > Magnoliopsida > Poales > Poaceae > Avena > Avena eriantha. The sequence continues at coordinate 44,271,555 of OU342741.1, forward strand.
CCCGGTGTCCATACTACTCCACCGCCGGCAAGAACACCACCCTGGTGCCCTCCGCCGCATTCCCTCTGACATGGTGCTGCGGGCGTCGACTCTGACACCCTACTGCCTAGTGAGCTCTCTGTCATGCTCCATGTATAATCCAAAATTCTTTACTTTTTTCTTGTTAAATTGAAGCGTCTGCATAGGAAGTAGATTTGGATGGTTTTGGATGCTTTGGTAGATTTGGATGGTTTTGAATGCTCTGTAGTATGTGTATCATCATTAGGAACTATTCAGGTGAAATATAATTGCCGAACTTGATGTACACTTGTGCTTTCCAGGTGTAGTTTTTCTGGAGAGTTTCAAGGAACGACTAAAGGGGATCCTGATGTCGGTGCTAAGATTAACGTCAATGGTATTGATTCTGAATTGTTAGAGCAACTCTAGCAGATCTCATAAAACCGCCCAAAGCCTTAAAATTCCGGTGACTTTACAGTTTGTCGCAATTTTTTTAGTGTGTCATGAGAACCCAATCACTTGGCCGTTATTTATATGTAGCGCTCAGTCAGGCGGATACATGTGGAAAACTAAGTTCCTCCATCGCCCATCTCTGCTGGCCGCCGGCCGTACACAGTTGGACCTCCGTGCCAGGCTCCGCCGTCGCGGCCACGCCACGGCCAGGCCGTGCAGGCGCGGAGAGCTCAGCGGGTGGCGCGGCCACTAGTCACCGCTGGCGCAGCGAGGCGGTGATCTCCCGCGGGCGAGCTCGCGCTGGGGGCGGCTGTGGGCGAGCTCGCGCGGAGGGCTGGCTGTGGGCGGGTGCGTCGGGGCGGCGTGAGGGGCGCCGGCGCACGGGCGGCGGGCGGCGCTGGTGGACGCGAGGCGTCGGTGGTGGTGGACGTGGGCGGCGGTGGGACTTGTCAGAGGAAGAAGAAAGCTAGAAAAAGAATGGGTCTGGGGTGGGCCCTATATAGTATAGGTCTGGTTTTACCGTATCTATTCTGTGCAGACGTTTTCAAAACTGAAAAGTACAAGTTCAGTGTCCTGTACTCATGTTTTACAGTTCGGCGTTTTATGGGATAGGACGATGCAGCAAAGACCTGCCAAAGCCATATAGGTAAGTCCTACTCCTCATGTTGCTCGGTAGTACAAAGGCCAGAGCCCATGTTTTCATTGTCTCGAAGTATGCATAAGCTGGATTCTGTTCAATTACATACATCCTGCTTTTCACATGCACCTCATACAACTTTCGTAGTTAGCTAGTGATATATTGCTTCTATGCTTAAGTTTGAATTCTGATCCCAATCGTTCAACTTCAATTTCGTAGTTAGCTAGTGATATATTGCTTCTATGCTAGTGAAATCTGCCTTATTATATATTCAAGTATGTCACTGTGAGGTTCATATGGACCGAAAGGTACCTATGTTGATATCTGGTTGCAAATTTACTGAATTCAAGTGTTATTCACTAGATCAATCATCTGAGTAGTTCTAGAGCTTTTGATCAATCGTAAGAGCTCATCTAGGACCATCTTGTACTCCACACTTTACCTTGTACAGTGGCATAGCCTGTGAGTATTTGTAAAAATTAAGTATACTTTTCTGAATTTGTAAAAAAACAGTATTTGTAAAGATTGCTAGTAGGTATTGATGCCAATCAGTCTGAGTTCCCCTGGATATATGTGATGTTATTGCACACTTTTAGCTGCATCTTTTAGTCAGAGTTCCCCTATAATATTCCCAAACAATTGTTTTTAGATTGTGCCCATACAGTTGAATCACATTTTCAATTGGTTAACTACCATGTATCTTATGCCATATCTTTGTCACAGGTTTCTACACCACTGGTTTCTATTTGTGTAGAATAAGTAATCTGTTACGGTACCTGTGGGACATTTATAGTACGGTAAATAGTTTTTGAGCATCTGGCTCCAGATTTTTCTAACTCCAGATTTCATCACCTGTATGTATACAGGGAGCTGATAACAGAGCACGGCGAACTATCGAGGAACTGATACAGGGTGTAGAGGAATAATTCCACAGCTACGATGTGGACACGCTTTCCCGAAGTTTCTTCACACTACAATATATTATGATTGGGGTGATGGAAGTTGGAGGAGACATCGGCTACGACAGACCACACAATCATAAAGAACGTCGACAAGCAGAAGGACGACTACCAATAGCTATATCTATCACGACAGAGCTGCTTGAAAAAACCTACGACCTTATAGAAGAAATGGAGTTCCAGTTGTTAGAAGTTGGTGAGTGTTGCATGCTGTAATTCTTCTTTTGTTACTTTTTCCTCGGTTGCTAATTTTGAATTAACTCAATTTATTGCCAGATACAATGGGATGAACCTTCATCCATTCTTTCTTTCATTTTTCACTTATGGTTCTAGCAAAGATGAAGGTACACTCTTTCTTTCATAGACATTTTCTAACAACTGACTGCTTGTTATTCTCATTGATGCATGGACTTCATTTACCAGTTCATGAACTTCATTTACCAGTTGGAAAACTACCCAGAACTTGCTAGTGTCTAAGATCTGAAGCAGCAATACCACAAATTCTATCTTATCACTGCTATCACTACTATTTACCTCTCTGATCAGTATTGCTCTGGGTTATATGGTGGCTAGAACGAGCTGTCAGATGGAAGGTACGGAAGGTTCCTACTAGTGATGACTATCAAGCATCTAAAGACAAATCAAGAAATTCACCTGTTCTTCTCAGTAAGTTCTTGTGTTGTGGATTAATCCTGAGATAGTGCAGAAATGAATAATGCATAGTTTTAGCTATGATTAGTTTCCTTCCATAAGAATTCATATAATAGGATCATAATATTGTGGGTGGATCTCTAGTTCTCATTATACTGAAAGACTAGGCTCGGAAATTGTAAATCCTGCTAGATTTTTTGTGCTAAGGATGATCTCCAGTACATATACACATACACATACACATACACTTTGTTCTTGCTCATATATACATACACATTGTTCTGGAGCTACTCTGCTCTTTACTGCACACTAGTTCATTCATCCCCATTGCTGTTACATTGCAGAGTTAGAGGGTACAACTGTTGGGGATCGGCGCAGAAAACAAAAATTTTCCTACGACGGAACCCCAGAAACTTAGCCTAGGATCTATCTATGTAGTAATGCGCTAACGGCTGGAGCGTATAGAATACATACCCTTGTAGTTTGTACGCGGTTAACGTTCCGCGGGGAACGTGGTTGAAGTAGTCGTACTCATAGCCGACCTCAAGGTCGCGAAGCTCCTCGCAGGTCACCCCTTGCTCCTTCTTGATCTTCATCATCTTCATCGTGCAACAGCTCCGGCTCACGACATTTAAGCGCCCCAAGTGTTGCGCCTCGTGTATTCGTACACATCCGGTGCACGATGAGACCTCCGGCTCCCCGATCCCGCCGGGAGTGCGGAAGTTGATATCCGGCTAGGAATCCCTGCAGCGCAACGGCGTACTGCAGGTGTGCCTCGATCGCACAACCCAGACTTGGGGCCATGGTCACAAGGTGTAGAGAGAGGGAGGGAGAAAGTCAACCAAAGGACTTCTCAAGTTGTGTATTTGGTGTTTTTTTAATCCCACCCATGGGCACCCCTTTATATAGGCGGAGGGGGTGTGCCCTCCCCATTGGGTTAGCCATGTGGGACTAATCATAAAAGAAAAGGCAGCAGATTTTCGGACTTGTCAAATGGGCCAAAAGAACTCAGCCCAGATAGCAAACAGAAAATGCTAAATAAAAAGAAAAGGGAAAAAGCAGCAGCAGCCGGCCAGCCGGGTGGGCCGGCCTGCCCCCGCGGCCTAGCGCAGCAGCCGCTGCTGCCAGCGCCCGGGTGGGCTGGCCACCCCTGGTGGCCCGCTGCCCCGCCCCGCCTCGCCTGGCCCGGGTGGGCCGACCTGCCCCGGCGGCCCAGCTCCCTAGCGCCCGCGTGGGCCAGGTCGAGCAGGCCCCGGTGGCGGCTGGTGGCTGCGGACCGCCCCCCGTGCGGCGGTTAATAAAAACCGCCCACGTGGGCTGTTTCTTTTCTTTTTCTCTTTATTTATTCTGCAGCTTTTATTCTAGACTATTTCCCTCCGAGATTTAGCCTAATATAAAAGTTGACTTTATAAATCTTAATCTAAATATTATTTATAATATATTAATTTACAATTAACATATAATAAATATATATTTAAATTCCCATTTATCCGAGAACACTTTTCGGGGCTTTTCCTTTATTCTTTCTCCGAACAACTTCGGATCTCTCTACGGAACGATTCCAGCTTTCTCTCTTTCTCTACCATGATTCCATCTTACGGATGATCGCTCTCATCATACCCTTAAGTGTATCCTCTCACGGCTCGAGAATGCTATAGACATGATCTGTATCAATGATCAACAGAGGGACCAGGGATATCCATGTGACTCCTATGCATTCCTGATGACAATGTCGTTTGAACCGTCTAAATGTAGCATCCTCTTCCTTTTGTTTCTCGATACAACTTGTCCGAGATCCGATCATTGGTATCCCATACCTTGTTCAATCTTGGTCACAACAAGTTATATTTTCTTGTTACTGTGATATTACATCCCCGTGACCTAGTCACATGTTGCAACATTTATAGATGTAATCTCACCAAGTCGGCCGTATGTATCTTTACCCGTCATGTGGGTGAAGAAATCCCGGTCTTGCAGTCACATGTCATCTACTGTTCCTTCGGAATACCCAATGTACACCTTTATAGCCACCGCATTACCATATGACGTTTGATGCAGTCAAAGCATCCTAGGGAAACAGTGAGTAATATGAGCTCACGGTCTAAGGAGAAGGAGTCTAGGTATAGCTGTTGCAACAATGAACTATATGACTTGATCGTGTTGCAATCCTTCGAGGAATGTCCAACCACATTATTCTCCAATGACATGATCTTGTTGTCAGTCGGCATAAATGCCCATGATCTTGAAACCCAGATCATCTTCGTGACCAACGAACTAGTATGAATATAGGCTACTAGGGATTTGTTTGTTTCATACCACACCTGTACCAATGTTTCTACTTGGCACAGTTATAGCACAATATGTATTATAAACTAATTGAGATATGACAATAAAAATGTTGGAAATATGCCCTAGAGACAAATAGTAGTAAGGACTATTATCATATTTCATATAGTTTATGATTAAGTTTTATATCATGCTATAACTGTATTGAGTGGAAACATCAATACACGTGTGATATACAAACAAACCAGGGGTTCCCAGTGAAACTCTAGTCACTAGTTCATTGGTCAACGGATGATCATGTTTCCTGATCATGTGGCATTTATGCCAGTTGGAAATGAGGTCATCTCATTCTGAGAATGAGATGGTGAACCAATACCCAACCTAAACATCGTGATTCGATCATGTCACGAAGTTCAAGTTACGATGATTAGAAATGGATCCTCGTAGACTATTCCTTAGACCGTGAGGCTATATCAATCACTATCTCTCGAGAGTGCTTAGATAGCATCAAACGCCATCTGGTAAAACGGTGGTTATAAAGTTGTGTTCAGGTACTTGGAGGAAACCGTAGAGGCAATATATGTCAAGAGTGCGATTTGTCCGTCCATGTGACAGGAAGATACTCAAGGGCCCACTCGGAGAAGTTATATCCAATAGCTGCGCAGCGTGTGATTAGATCTCGGGGATATCACTTATCAGAACGAGTCAAATAGCATTGTTCAGTAACGAGATTTAACACGACATGGCGATGTCATTGATCAGATCTCGGGCAATGCAAGTATCGAGAGACAAAGGGAATAAGACACGACTGTCCCGGTTCAAACGACGAAAGATCTTCGTGGAACGCACAGGGGTCACATGGCCATCAAGGTCCCTCTGTTGATCATTGGTGCGGGAGTGTCCCGACCATGTCTGGAGTGTTCCCGAACCGTGGGGTATCACGCTTAAGGGCTTGATGATGCTTAGAGAGCATTTATAGGATCGGTAGAATCACCGAAGAAAAGAAGGGAGAAAACCGGAAGGGTTTCGGTAAGTCCAGAGGATGTCCGGAGTGGAGGTGGAAGGTGTTCCATGACCACGGAGATTAGATAATGTGTGAATTAATGTTAAATATTGATTTAATCATTTATTCATAATTATTTAATAAAGAGAAAATCAATTAAAAGGTCAAAAGGCTTAATGGGCCAATTCCGGAGGGAGAGGGCCCATTAGGGAAAAGGAGAAAGGGGAGAAGGGGCAAGGGGGAGGCCGGCTGGGCCTAGCCCCCCCCCCCCACGCGGGGCCCACTAGTGGCCGGCGGCCACCTCCTCCCCCTCCTCTCCTTTAGTCCCACCCCGGGACTTGAGGGGAGGTAGTACCTCCCCTCCCCCTATATAAAGTGGGGTATTTGGCCTAGAAAATACAACCAATAATCAATAAAGGTCTCCCCACTTTTGGGAGGACCTCCAATTTATATTTTCTCTCTCCCCCTCTCTCTCTCGTGACCATGGTCCCAAGTCTGGACTGCGCGAGCGAGAGACATCTTCACCGCGGAGCGCCGTCGCGCTGAGGGATTTGGATCCAGGAGCTCTACTTATGCAACTGCTGCTGGATCGGGGAAGCGGGAGTCATCGTCAGGCACCGGATGTGTGTAACTCCCTGCGAGGTGTCGCACTTGAGGCACTCAAGTCGTTGGAGCCAGAAGGAGCGCAAGGACTTCATCACGACCTTGAGGTCGGTTTCGGCTCGTCTAGATCAACCACGCTCTCCTGAGCGTTGCCAACGCTTTTCGGTCTTCAAGGGTAAGTTCGCGAAAAGTCCCTCCCGTTACTATATTACTAATAGATAGGTCCTGGCAGCTTCAGGGGTTCAGGGGCGTAGAGTAAAATTTATTGTTTTTATGCGCGGAACCCCTACAGTGGTATCGGAGCTAGATCTATGCGTAGTAATGCTAGTACGGGTAGAACACACGAGATGTAGCGTGTGGGCGTTGATCTTTTAGTTGTTACCCTCCCACGTGTACTTGTGTATACCGCAGTAATGCTTGATGAAGCGGCCCCCAACCAACTTTACGCGTTCATTCGCGAGATTGGTCCGCGCTTGACATACGGCTTGTACCGTATAAAGTGGCTTAGGGGGGTGTCTGTCTCTCTCGCATTAGTTGGTATACCATTTGCAATGGAGGGCCCTGAAATGGGTGTAGTAGAGACAACTACTTGATCAGCGTTGTGCTGAAAGTTCGTAGGTAAGAATGGTTCTTGTACGAAAGCCCATTCAGCCATGTAAAACATGCAAAGATAAAGTAGAGGCGTCTAACTTTGTTTTGTAGGGGGGCGTTGCTTTGTGATATGGTTGTGGCAAAGGTAAAGTAATTACCTTTTGTTGCATAGTAGTAGATAGTCACGATAATGACAAACTACCACGCCGGAGAGACACCGGTACCCTGGTGTCTACGGCGCCGGAACCCTGGCGCCGGAACCCGGTGACGGCGGATGGAGATCACGACGTGAAGGACCATATCACATAGCATTTACATTCAATGTTATTGTTTGTATGTATTATTGTGTGCTAGTATTAGATACTCGACAGTAGCCTAATAATTTGATCCCTGTTAAAATTACCAACGATTGTGTTCCCTCTTAGTGTGCACCACCAAGAAAGTTCTTCGGTATGAGGCGATGCAGGGTGACAGGCCTGGGTGTCATACATATCTACGTTCACATACAGTGGGTGTAAGCCATGTTGCACAGCGAAAACACTAAGGTTGAGTTGGCGAGCCTAGCACGCTAGAGAAGCGTGGCCTCGGAACGCGGATGGTCAAAAGATGGAGCACGAGTCACATGAATGATGTGACCGACGTTTAGCGTCCACCCTTGAACCCACATTGATGTCCGTGACGATCGGGGGAGATGTGGCTGATAGGGGTCGTGTTATCAGTAGGAACCCTCACTGGGGATAGGTGTTTCTGAGTGGAGTTATTATTAACTCATTTAATTATAAACTTAGTCTAAATTCCTTTTGCAATTACAAATGTAGATGGCTCCCCGTGAAGCTTACTTTGAAATTGAGGATTGGGTAAAGGGTGAAAAACTTAGACTTGATGGATCCAACTTCCCTAGTTGGCTTGTGCGCCTAGATGATCTCCTTACTAGGAATCATGTGGTAGACTACATACGCCACATGATGGATTTGACTGAGACAGACTACTATGAGACCCCACAAGAGCTGGCAGACCGCTACTATCGCCAAGAGATGTCCACCTACATTCAGATAATAATGCGTTACAGGATGGTGGATGAACTACATCCGTAAATGGGTGATCTTGACCCATATTCGTTGGTGGATCAGCTGAGAGCAGAGTTCATAGGCCATGTGCGCATGTGGAAGCACAAGTTGCTTGGAGAGTTCCTGTCTTTGTATTGGGAACGACAGTACCTGAGGAGGCTAGATAGAGGTGTGGGGACTAGCAGAGAAGCTGTCGACGGCGTCCGCAGGCGAGATTGGATACAAGCGAGCATAGCAGGACGCAAGAAGTACCCAGGTTCAGGGCCCTCGTGGTGAGGTAAAGCCCCTACTCCTGCCGGATCTGACTATGTGGGATACACCAACTACAAGTGCTCCTCGAGCTGTATGTGCTAGCTACTGCCTTAAATGCTAAGAGACCAACCCCTTCTACTGAGGCCTTGCCTCTCCTTATATAGGCAGAGAGGCAACGGTCTCCCTGGCCAATCCGACTGGCGGGCCCCACGCGCGGGCCTCAGCCGGCTGGTCATCCACAGTGTCCGGTATGGTATGTCTTATCGGAGTACGAGCGGTATGGCTGTCGTAGGCATAGTGGACGCCGTGCGAGCCCGTCGTCAGCACAGACCACTGTTCCTGTGTCACCCTCGCAAAGTCTTCGGTATGGCCGGGTGGTTGCCAGTCTTGTCATCGAACAGGGCGTACCGTGCACTGATACGCACATCATCCTGTCTCATTGATTGGGTCCGGCTATGTTGCCGTATCCGGCTGTCTCTTGTTGATCCGGCTACCGGGTGATAGCCGGCCTGTCTTACCCTGTCCGGCTGCATCTGGTCAGCCGGACGCGATCTGACTGCCTGGTTTCTTGTCCGGTCTGGGTACCTGGGGATCATCCCCCCGCCAGTTCCTTTCCATACAGATGGAGGAGCATACGTGTCTGAAGAGTCACTTGGAGTGCATGCTTGATGCACACACAAGACTGGTTCACTTCGTGGATTACTGGATGTCTGATCCATTTGCGATAGACGTACTGCTTTGGTCATTGCCTCCCAGCTACAAAGGACATGTCCAGAGTAGCATCATGAGTGGTGATACGGAAGCATTGGATTTCCATGAGTTCATATTACGTTTTCAGAACGTAAAGGTTGAACCAATCGCCGGAGAGGTCATCGATGACCAAGGTATATATTTGATATATAGTTTTATAAATGTTATAATCTTGCAAACACATTGCAGTGTTAAGTATATCTGATACTTGTTCTGTTTTACTGAAAACAGGTCCTTCTGCATGAGAGGTGCTTGCTGGAGAGGAGGTGACGTTGCGTGTTGATGGCGAGCATGATGATGGCCAACGACACTCTCCCTCGACATTTATCATTTAGTTTATGTTTTAGGATGATTAATGTAATCGAGATATTTGAACTTCTTTAGTTTGTCTCACACTTCGTGAGACGGTTATTCATATCAGTTTGTAACAAACAGTTGTTCTACTTTTATGAATGATTTCTATTCGTGTTCATATCTTGTTTGATTATGTGTGAATTATCCTTGTTGTTTGAAACTAATTGATAATGTATGAACATTTGTAAAACATTAAAATGCCTTGTTTAAAATACCCAACTTAATGATATATTCATTAATTGAATGAAACCATTGTTTGAATTCAAAGTTATAATGATAGTATGTGAAAGTCATTCGATTTCTTATCACATATAAATCATGCCTAAGTTCGGCTAAATAACTTGAACACCGTGTATTACTTGAATACAAAGTGTTTAATGAATTGTTGAAAGTAAATACATATCCGTTGTATTGAGTTTTAACGAAAATGGTAATTATCATTATATGATTGTTTAAATGTGTAAAGTAAGTTTACCAAAGAAACATGAATATTGATTTGATCAAAGTGTTTCATCAATAAAAGGGTATAAATATAAAAGAGAATCCAATTACTATGATTTGATCAATAGTAAGAAAGTTCAAATTTATAAGAATGGCATAAAAGACATTGTGGAATGCAAAGTGTTTTGAAACATCAAAATACAAAGCATCACAATGTGATATTAGATATCAAAGGGGGTTGAATAGAAGGCACCAAATAAATTTATGTAGTGTATATGTAGAGACCATTAGTTTAGAAATAGTTAGCACTTAATTAGCATTGGTAAACCATTTGAATTCGTGAATGTTTTGGGGTTATTCGATATAACCAAAACAATAGCGAATAATTCCTTGTAGAGTATTCATTGGAAACTTTGAATACGAAACCCATAGCTCAAACCAAAAGGAAAGCAAGATTCATATTGCTTGGATTTTGGTGCATTCTTGAGAAAGCTCACCTCTAGTGATGTTTCTCAATTATGGAGCAAATGGAAAATAGTGTAAAACACGATGAGGATTTAATACCCTGCATCAGAGTGCTGAGAAGCGTAACGGACAGTGTTCCTGAATGATTCTGTTTACAAAAGGAAAGAATCAATGATTTTTGATCATTGTGTTTTTCCCTCCACTGTTGTTTTTCACTATATGCAGTAGGATTCAAAAATGTAAATCCATATCTTGTATGGAAACATTTTTGAATCGCTTATCATGATTTTTGGAATATTACATACCTACGAACTACAAAGGAAATAATGGTAAACTAGAATTATGAGAAATCCTCGAAGCAAAATTCCCTTGAGATTAGAAAGCAACTCGTTGCTGAATCTCACAAGTAAAGGAGTTACTTGAATTTTCCCAAATGTCTGCAAAGCCATAGTAGGAAAAAGGGGGTGAATGACAAAAGCACAATTTGTCAAGTATTGGATAAATTCAAATGAATTTGATTCATGTGTGCTAAATGTCGTGGATTTAAAACTAGTAAAGTACTAGTATCTCATAGTAAATCTCCAAGTTTGATATTTGATGAAAGGATTTTGAAGTTATTCAAAACAGTGAGAGGATATGCAATTTGCATAAAATTGAGTGGGAGCTATGAAAGTCTTCCTGAAACAATATGTGATTGACATATTTTTAAGTGGGAGCAACATAAGTCTCAAATTCAAATATGTAGGAACATATTTTGAGTGGGAGCTTATAGGAGTAATTCTTAAGTAAGTTAAGGATGAAAGCGCAAATACTTATAAATAGGATTTATAAGATGTAGAAGTTGATAATAAACTGTATCATGATATTATGTAGTATTCCTTAAGGGATTCTGAAAAAGGGTTTCCAAATCCATAAAGGATGACATATCTTAAAACATAAAGGGTTATGTTATAAGGGAATATGTTGGAAACTCCTGTAGATACCAATTAAAGTCAAGTAGGAAGCGAGGTGAACAAAACATCGAAAGTTGCACAAAGTGCACTAGTGTTTCGATGAATACATTTATAATAATAGATAAAGGTACCATCTAAAGTGTTGTATAATGTTATGGCGGGGCTAATTCGCTTTTAACGTAGAATGATGTGTCCCAGGGCATAGTGCCCATGAGAAAGCCCTCGAGGTTGATCTAACGTCACAGTAGGCTCCTAGAATCAGGCCTCGTTCTGCTGCCATAGCAACGATGCATTCACACAGATGCTATCATGAGATGATAGAATATTAATGTCAATCAAAGTGACATTAGTAAGTTGCAAAAGATTGGGACTATAAAGTACAGACCCAAGACTCAATCTCTCCCATGAGCAAGCATGTTCAAGGTACCGGATATATGGTGCCAATAATTAAGAACAAATGCAGCTAGTGTATTTGTACTCTAGTGCAAGTGGGAGACTGTTGGAAATATGCCCTAGAGATAATTAGTAGTAAGGACTATTATCATATTTCATATAGTTTCTGATCAAGTTTTATATCATGCTATAACTATATTGAGTGGAAACATCAATACATGTGTGATATACAAACAAACCAGGGGTTCCCAGTGAAACTCTAGTCACTGGTTCATTGGTCAACGGATGATCATGTTTCCTGATCATGTGGCATTTATGACAATTGGAAATGAGGTCATCTCATTCTGAGAATGAGATGATGAACCAATACCCAACCTAAACATCGTGATTCGATCATGTCACGAAGTTCAAGTTACGATGATTAGAAATGGATCCTCGTAGACTATTCCTTAGACCGTGAGGCTATATCAATCAATGTCTCCCGAGAGTGCTTAGATAGCATCAAACGCCATCTGGTAAAACGGTGGTTATAAAGTTGTGTTCAGGTACTTGGAGGAAACCGTAGAGGCAATATATGTCAAGAGTGCGATTTGTCCGTCCATGTGACAGGAAGATACTCAAGGGCCCACTCGGAGAAGTTATATCCAATAGCTGCGCAGCGTGTGATTAGATCTCGGGGATATCACTTATCAGAACGAGTCAAATAGCATTGTTCAGTAACGAGATTTAACACGACATGGCGATGTCATTGATCAGATCTCGGGCAATGCAAGTATCGAGAGACAAAGGGAATAAGACACGACTGTCCCGGTTCAAACGACGAAAGATCTTCGTGGAACGCACAGGGGTCACATGGCCATCAAGGTCCCTCTGTTGATCATTGGTGCGGGAGTGTCCCGACCATGTCTGGAGTGTTCCCGAACCGTGGGGTATCACGCTTAAGGGCTTGATGATGCTTAGAGAGCATTTAGGATCGGTAGAATCACCGAAGAAAAGAAGGGAGAAAACCGGAAGGGTTTCGGTAAGTCCAGAGGATGTCCGAAGTGGAGGTGTAAGGTGTTCCATGACCACGGAGATTAGATAATGTGTGAATTAATGTTAAATATTGATTTAATCATTTATTCATAATTATTTAATAAAGAGAAAATCAATTAAAAGGTCAAAAGGCTTAATGGGCCAATTCCGGAGGGAGAGGGCCCATTAGGGAAAAGGAGAAAGGGGAGAAGGGGCAAGGGGGAGGCCGGCTGGGCCTAGCCCCCCCCCCCACGCGGGGCCCACTAGTGGACGGCGGCCACCTCCTCCCCCTCCTCTCCTTTAGTCCCACCCCGGGACTTGAGGGGAGGTAGTACCTCCCCTCTCCCTATATAAAGTGGGGTATTTGGCCTAGAAAATACAACCAATAATCAATAAAGGTCTCCCCACTTTTGGGAGGACCTCCAATTGATATTTTCTCTCTCCCCCTCTCTCTCTCGTGACCATGGTCCCAAGTCTGGACTGCGCGAGCGAGAGACATCTTCACCGCGGAGCGCCGTCGCGCTGAGGGATTTGGATCCGGGAGCTCTACTTATGCAACTGCTGCTGGATCGGGGAAGCGGGAGTCATCGTCAGGCACCTGACGTGTGTAACTCCCCGCGAGGTGTCGCACTTGAGGCACTCAAGTCGTTGGAGCCAGAAGGAGCGCAAGGACTTCATCACGACCTTGAGGTCGGCTTCGGCTCGTCTACATCAACCACGCTCTCCTGAGCGTTGCCAACGCTTTTCGGTCTTCAAGGGTAAGTTCGCGAAAAGCCCCTCCCATTACTATATTACTAATAGATAGGTCCTGGCAGCTTCAGGGGTTCAGGGGCGTAGAGTAAAATTTATTGTTTTTATGCGCGGAACCCCTACAAAAAACCTATTTATTATTTGCCTCTAGGGCATATCTCCTTCAGTCTCCCACTTGCACTAGAGTACAAATAATCCAGCTTACATTTTACTCGTATAAACCATATACCATATGCGTTTACAGATCATGCATGCTCATGGGAAACGTCATGTCCATGTTCTGTTTTACCAGATCATTATGTCTTTTGCAAATCGTTAATGTCTTCCTAATTTTGACATTCACACCATTATTGTATAATGGGTCGAAGTATTTGTTTGGCGACAAAGTTAGACTTTGTTTCTAGTGTTTATGATGACGGTCGTTTTCACTGTTCTCATCTAAACTTCGAAACACACTTCGCTATCCTTTGTGTATATACTATAGTCATGGCAGCAGAACGAGGCCGGATTCCAGGAGCTTACACTGACGTTAGATCAACCTCGAGGGCTTTCTCATGGGCACTGGGCCCTGCGACACATTATTCTACGTTAAAGGTGAACTAGCACCGCCATAACATTATACATCACATCAGATGCAGCCTTTATACTTCTACATCTATGTAGATCCTAGTGCATGAAATGCAACTATGCCACTTACATTGCTTCTTGTTACTCAAGCACAAACTTAATTCTGGTTCAGTGATCAACTCATGAATCACTTAAAGACACATTCTTATAGTTAAGACTTTGTCCTACCAACCAGAACTTCGGGTCATTTTACGTCGAGTATACAACATGGTTATATGGAAGAACCTATGACGGAGGCATAGGAGATGCAACACATCTCCTTCTTTCAACCATAGTTGCAATACTCAATGCTTCATATAGTAAGAACTATTTTCTTAACATGTCCCATTCTGAGCTTCTTCAGAATCTTGTCTTAGGACATTCTGAACATCTTTCAGAATCAAGTCCAGGAAGCATTCGACATTCAGTGTTTATTAAACTCACCAATCTATTTTGATAAATCTTTTTGTTTAATAACTTCAACTTCATCCTTACTTATCTAAGTTAAATATTTATTAACACCGATCACATCATTCACATATGTCGTCCACATATCCTAGAATGATTTCACGCTCCCACTCAAATATGACATTCATGTTTGAGATCCAGGGATTTCACTTAGCTCCCACTCAGAATATGTCAGCTACATATTATGAATTAGCCAAGCTGATTTGCTCCCACTCAAATCGAGGTCCTCTCGATAATCTTGGACATTCAAAATTCTTTGATCATCATCAAATCGACAATTCCACTAACGAGATTTCAATGACCATTAATTCTCGTACTTAGGTCCATCACGCTTCTTTGTATTTCGTAGGTATGTCTTGTTCAAAACATGACAAGTGAATCAATAATATAATTCCACAAACTTGTAGAATATATAGTTGAATCCTACTTCCTTTAGTAAAAGTATTCACTTGAAACTTTTTGATCATTATCATTGGTTTCTCCTCTATTTGTAGAGTTTGGATTCACGAAACAAATTCCGCTGTGCCACTCAACAATTCGGAGGTAAGGTCAAGTACCTTGTTTTGATATTTTACTTTCGTCCACCTGTATCTTCAACAAGACACATCAATTTAGGACAACAACAGGTTTGCCCCCTTTGTGGAATATGCATTCATAGCTTCCAAAAAATGCTCTACAAAGACTTGTTTATTCGCCACAATTTCGACTTATCGAAATCTCCAGAAACTCGAACTTGCCATAACACTTAAGGTGTTGTTTCCATGAATCTTTAGTTGTTCCTTTGTATTTCAAATGAGTGTTTGCTTATTTCGATCTTTAACTCTAAACGACAACTATAACCCTATAAGAGATGATACTATACCATATGTATCTTAATACATAATGATTATGATGTTTAGACATTTCAACATAGTTTGAATTCGTCCAATTATCATAATTTGTGAAACATCTTTAACAAGTTCCTTTTATGCTAAACTTAACTTGAATACTTTTAGTCTTGTCGATCGAATCGAGGAGACTTCGTATTCTTGTTAATTTCAATATACCATTTAGTTATGAACTCATTTGAACGATTCAAATCATTTCAAACTTATGTTTCATTAAGTAAATACGCTTATTCACTTAAGTCCACAATAAATGATTTCCACTACTTGTTGAAAATATGATACATCATTATGTATAAGATTCAATATTTCTTTGCATATCACCGTTTTACCAGAATGCGGAGTTTTAGTCATTCTGCCAGAGAGGCATGGTTTTGCAAAGTCTCTAGATTAAGTATCTAGGACCCTGATCTTTCATAAAGAACCTGCAATAACCAAAATGACTTAAATTGTAGTGTCATTTCATTATTAAACTTTGGATATCTTTTAGTATTCTAATCGTTTATAAATGTTTAAACTATTATGATTAACATAGTGATGAGAATAACTTATTTATAATCATAATGTGACCATAAGGTATTGTTCATAAGAATAGTACAAACTGGTTTGTAACTTGTTCATATGAATAATCGTCTCGCCAAAAGCAAGACACACAAACTAGGATTACAAACTATATTCAAGTCCACTAATCGAAATGATAAACTTTGAGGAAAGTGGTGATGTCGACCATCAACTGTTTTGCTTGCTGTCATCAAGTCATGTTGCCTCAAATCCAGCAATTCTCAAGCAGATCATCCTGTTTTCACAAAGCAGGACAAGTATCAAATACTTTGCAATCTGCAACAAGTTTTGCAATAACCACATAATTTGTATATCTTACATATACCTTTTTATCCATGATCTCCACTTAGAATCAAGCCCTTCCAAGAGTTCTCAACTCTAATGCAATATTGCTAAGTGTTTCTCCAAACATTCCGAGTCATCGAATTATATCCTAATGGTTATTGTATCAAGAAGAGAAGATCACCTTTTACGAGGATATCCCTCAGGCGTGGGTATTAATCTATGAAGTTGGACCCTTTTGCTAAGTTACATATTAAGCAATATATTCCCATGGTCACAAAGTACCTCAATGGGATAGGCTAAGATCTACTAAGATATTTGCACACAGACATCTAGACTAAGTTTATAATAAGAGATCAATTTATAATTGGTCTCCACTAAAACGGTCATCCCCTGGACGATTTTAGTGATCGCATGATCCCTATCCTCTGCACCTCCCCCGATCATCACGGCCATCAGTGCATTATCAAAGGTAGGCATTCAACGATGCCAATCACATCATCCATGTGACTCATGCTCGATCTTTCGATCTCTTGTGTTCCGAGGCCATGTCTGTACATGCTAGGCTCGCCAAATCTAACTTGTGTGTATTCGTTGTGCAACATGGCTTACACCCACTGTATGCGAACGTAGATATGTCTGACCCCCGATCATCATGGTCGGCCTCATACCGAAGAACTTTCTTGGTGTTGCACACACAAGGGGAACACGAAACATTGGAATTAAATAGGGATTATCTTATTTGCTACCGTTGAGTATCTAAATACTGGCACACAATAAGATGGAAAAACAGGTATCAACATCATATGTATAATGTGATATGATATGGTCTTTCCCGCGCCTTGATCTCCATCGAGCGCTCCGGCATGATCTCCATCTCGCCCTTGGTTTGACGCCAAGTCCACGACGCCGCCACCAGGTCATCCATCAGAACGATCACTATTACTATACTACTTAGTAACAGAAAAGTAAACTACTTTACCTTCGTAACGACCAATGCCATATCATAATCACATGCCCCCCTACAAAATAAAGTTAGACGCCTCTACTTTATCTATTGCAAGTTTTACGTGGTTGTTAGGGCTTCCGCACTAGAACCGTTTCTAAACTACGAACTTTCCAACCACAACATGGATCCGACAGTTGTCTCTACTACACCCCTTTTGGGGCCCTCCGTTGTAAATGCTATATCAACTATTGAATGAGAGACAGACACCCGCTAGCCACTTATATGGTACAAGCTGTATGTTGAGCGTGGAACCAGTCTCGCGTATGAATACGTGTAAGGTCGGTCCGGGCCGCTTCATCAAACAATACCACGATATAAAAAAGTACACGTTAGAGGGTAACAACTAAGGGATCAATGCCCGCACAATACTTGTGCGTACTGGCCGTACAACACTCCTACGCATAGATCGGCTCTGATACCACTATTGGGGATCGGCGCAGAAAACAAAAAAATTCCTACGGCGGAACCCTAGAAACTTAGCCTAGGATCTATCTATGTAGTAATGTGGTAACGACCGGAGCGTATAGAATACATACCCTTGTAGTCTGTACGCGGTTAACGTTCCGCGAGGAACGTGGTTGAAGTAGTCGTACTCGTAGCCGACCTCAAGGTCGCGAAGCTCCTCGCAGGTCACCCCTGGATCCTTCTTGATCTTCATCATCTTCATCGTGCAACAGCTCCGGCTCACGACATTTAAGCGCCCCAAGTTTTGCGCCTCGTGTCTTCGTACACATCCGGCGCACGATGAGACCTCCGGCTCCCCGATCCCGTCGAGAGTGCGGAAGTTGATATCCGGCTAGGAATCCCTGCAGCGCAATGGCGTACTGCAGGTGTGCCTCGATCGCACAGCCCATACTTGGGGCCATGGTCACAAGGTGTAGAGAGAGGGAGGGAGAAAGTCAACCAAAGGACTTCTCAAGTTGTGTATTTGGTGTTTTTTTAATCCCACCCATGGGCACCCCTTTATATAGGCGGAGGGGGTGTGCCCTCCCCATTGGGTTAGCCATGTGGGACTAATCATAAAAGAAAAGGCAGCAGATTTTCGGACTTGTCAAATGGGCCAAAAGAACTCAGCCCAAATAGCAAACAGAAAATGCTAAATAAAAAGAAAAGGGAAAAAGCAGCAGCAGCAGCCGGCCAGCCGGGTGGGCTGGCCTGCCCCCGCGGCCCAGTGCAGCAGCTGCTGCTGCTAGCGCCCGAGTGGGCTGGCCATCGCCGGTGGCCCGTTGCCCCGCCCCGCCTCGCCTGGCCCGGGTGGGCCGGCCTGCCTCGGCGGCCCAGCTCCCTGGTGCCCGCGTGGGCCAGGTCGAGCAGGCCCCAGTGGCGGCTGGTAGCTGCGGACCTCCCCCCGTGCGGCGGTTAATAAAACCGCCCACGTGGGCTGTTTCTTTTCTTTTTCTCTTTATTTATTCTGCAGCTTTTATTCTAGACTATTTCCCTCCGGGATTTAGCCTAATATAAAAGTTGACTTTATAAATCTTAATCTAAATATTATTTATAATATATTAATTCACAATTAACATATAATAAATATATATTTAAATTCCCATTTATCCAAAAATACTTTTTGGGGCTTTTCCTTTATTCTTTCTCCGAACAACTTCGGATCTCTCTGCGGAACGATTCCGGCTTTCTCTCTTTCTCTACCATGATTCCATCTTACGAATGATCGCTCTCATCATACCCTTATGTGTATCCTATCACGGCTCGGGAATGCTATAGACATGATCTGTATCAATGATCAACAGAGGGACCAGGGATATCCGTGTGACCCCTATGCATTCCTCATGACAATATCGTTTGAACAGTCTAAATGTAGCATCCTCTTCCTTTTGTTTCTCGATACAACTTGTCCGAGATCCGATCATTGGTATCCCATACCTTGTTCAATCTCATTCACAACAAGTTATGTTTTCTTGTTACTGTGATGTTACATCCTCGTGACCTAGTCACATGTTGCAACATTTATAGATGTAATCTCACCAAGTCGGCCGTATGTATCTTTACCCGTCATGTGGGTGATCCCGGTCTTGCAGTCACATGTCATCTACTGTTCCTTCGGAATACCCAACATACACCTTTATAGCCACTGCATTACCAGATGATGTTTGATGCAGTCAAAGCATCCTAGGGAAACAGTGAGTAATATGAGCTCACGGTCTAAGGAGAAGGAGTCTAGGTATAGCTGTTGCAACAATGAACTATATGACTTGATCGTGTTGCAATCCTTTGAGGAATGTCCAACCACATCATTCTCCAATGACATGATCTCGTTGTCAGTCGGCATAAATGCCCATGATCTTGAAACCCAGATCATCTTCGTGACCAACGAACTAGTATGACTAGAGGCTACTAGGGACTTGTTTGTTTCATACCACACCTGTACCAATGTTTCTACTTGGCACAGTTATAGCACAATATGAAACTATTATAAACTAATTGAGATATGACAATAAAAACCTATTTATTATTTGCCTCTAGGGCATATCTCCTTCAACAACGGTGACCCAACATACCACTACATGATGTAGTACACTATAGTCGTTGACATAACACCAATGAAACACCATTCACTAGTATTAGATCCCTTACAGTGGTACAACAGAAACACAGCAGGTCCAAGACATGACTATAGATTACAACTCGACTCTTTACAAAAGTTCCGGCGACACTCTAGGTTAAAGAGAGAGGAAGAAATCAACTTCTTGCAAAGAAGAAACAGAAATAACATCTCAGAACTATCTGGTGACTAATACTAGCATCTGAACTAATTGGCTTGCAATTGCTGCTAATGCAATGCTCTACAGAAGTAGGTGTTATGGCTAGAGTATCTACTCCTATCTAATAAAGATCTTCGCCTTTCCTTCGGTTGATGTATATGTTGACTTCATTGACTTTATTGAAGAACTTGAGCTATCGATGATGGTTTCTTGAGCAGAAATTGACGTTGACGTCGTCTTCAATGGCTTAGAACCTAGCAAGGGTTAAGAAGGTACGGTTGACTACGAGCGGACTCAGCAAGTTCACTAAAAAGGAGTGTATGATGCACTATCTCTAGAGCCACAGACCAAAGGTCGTAGGCAATGCAGGTTTTCGTAAACATTTCTTCAAAGGTTGCTTTTATTCTAAAAAGCTATGCTCGTCAGCCTTCACAGGTTTACCAAAACTTTCGTAGAGTTCCTTTCATGCCGTGTTCGTAGCTCCTTCCCAGAACAGGGAGTAACAAGTCACAGTTCTTACACTCTGCAGAGGTGCGTTGCTTTACCCATGAGATACCAAATCCTTGTTGCACAACACAAGCTCCCACAATTCCGTGACGTGGGGCCCAGTAGATGATCCAAGCCAATCACTGCCCTTCTCCGCGACCCTGCATGTCTCCTTGGTGTACGCCATGCCCACATATAGAATTACGGCAATGGTTAGTACAGACCGTTCAGATGTCAGAACTATCGTGGAACGTTGAGGGTTCCCACCCATATGCTGCATATCCTCTAGGAATTACCAATTAATGCACGCTACAAGGATAACATCCACGACTCGCGCATCTGGCTAAATGTGAAAGGAAGAAGATACAGCTGACTTCTCCATCACATTCGAAATCTCATGGTTAACGCGTAATATACGGCGCTAGAATCACTGGCGACATTGGTTGTTAAGTCCTAGATATTATATTCCTTTACCACTAGAACTATATCAATAGATTATTACCATTTGGTAAACAATCCATAGTCATATTATTATGAAAATAGTGTTTTCTGTCCCTTTTGAAATGCAGGTGATGACAACATTCGAGTTACAAGCATTTGATAGAAAATAACCAAAGGACATGAGCAAGTGTGAACTTTCCTTTTGTGATTGCAAGATTATGCACTCACGGTCTTCAAGATACTAGAAGATCCAAAATCTAGAAATAGCATCATTGGTCTGGTAAGGACTAATGTTTAAGGAATCAAGATGCAAGAAAGCATAAGTTTTTTAAGGTAGAATAGTAGGGAAAACCCCACTGCAATTTTTTTCTTTATATATATATGTTATAATATTTACAGAGATATAGAAAAATATAAAGAGAAAAACATAATGCACCTCTAGGAGGGAAAGCCAACCTTAAGTAATTATCTCTGATCTAATTGATGATTTAGTCATGCTTGAAATCTCTCTTGGTGCTTTCTTTTAATTATATATTGCACCCATCTCATTTCTTGGTAGAAAATTGTCTTCCATCCTTCCAGGGTTGGTCTTTTATCATTAAATATCTTGTTATTCCTGGAAATCCAAATTCCCCATGTGGCCAGGATGATTATGTCCATTGCAAATGGTAGATTCAATTTGGTTCTTATGTCTGTAAATGCATCAAAGTCCGAGAGATCTGCTGCCCTATTTGGACATATGTAATTCCAGCAGACTATTGCAAAAGGGCATTCCCAAAACAAGTGAACCAAGGTTTCCTCCAAAGAGCAGTTAGGAATTGCACAGTTATAGGTGGGCAAAGTAAAATGTTTCCTTCCAAAGTTCCTTGTGTTTAATCTATTCAGAAGCAATAGCCAGAAGAAGAATTTATGTTTGGGTTGACATGAAGATGCCCAAATCCAAGAGAAATGTGGTGGGGTAGGAGTATATCCAACCATAACAGAATAAGCCATTTTGAAAGTGAAATTGTCGGATCCCCAAATATAACTCCATCTATCAGGTTGTTCTTCTGTGATAGTTGGCAAAATCTACTGACAGATATGTTCTAGAAGAATAAATTCAGAGTATGCTTGCTGAGAAAGAGGCAGGTGAAAATGATCTTCTAAGAATTCAGTCTAGACAAATTCCAGGACACTGATGTTTGAAGATTTTGCAAAAGACAACAGGTGTGGAAATTTGTTTTGTAAGCATTCATCTTGCCAAAGGTCGGTCCAATAGTTTTTCTAGACCTCAAATTGCATCTAGCCATGGTCTTGAATGTGTCAATTAATTTAATGTGAGCTTTCCACCAAAATGAGCCTTCCATGCTTCTTCCAGGCAGTTTCCATTTCTGGTAGTATGTGCCCCAAATGAGATGAACCCAAGGAATATCATGGTGGTTGAAGAATTTGTCCAAGTTTTTTAAAAGGAGAGCAGTGTTTTGTATGTTGAGGTCAAGCACTCCTACACCCCCTTGGTCTTTTGGCCTGCAAATCTTTTCCCATGCCACAAGAGCCTGTCCTTTTGCCTGAACATCCTCAGTCTTCTTTCTCTAGAGGCAATGTCTCATATATTTGATGATCTGATCCTTGATGGCAACAGGCACATCCAAGGAACTCATAAAGAATAGAGGAAGAGAGGACAAGACAGATTTAACTAGCTGAAGTTTTCCACCATAATTTAGAAAATTAGCAATTCCACATAATCTTCTTTCTACTCTATGAACAATAGGTAGAAAATGTTCCATGGATGGTTTAGTCAAACTGAGTGGCAATCCCAGATAGGTGAAGGGAAGGCTTCTAGTTTGGCAGCTAATTGTTTGGGCAAAATGAGTGAGTCTTTCATGGCTTAAGTTTATTGACATCATGCTTGATTTCATATAGTTCACTTTAAGACTAGTGGAGAGAGCAAAAGTGTGGAGCAGAGCCTTTAAACAGAGCAATTGGGTAGCATCAGCTTTTAGAACCACTAATGTGTCATCAGCAAATTGAATCACGGGGAAATCAGTGCAGGAGGGACATCTTAAAGGTGGAGTCAGAAGCTGCAGGTGCATTTCCTTATTCAGAATCGATTGTAAAAGGTCAGCAGCAATGACAAACAAGAGAGGGGATAAAGGGTCGCCCTGTCTAACCCCTCTTTTATAGTAGAACTTTTTCCCAGGGACTCCACTCAGAAGAACTTTAGAAATACCAGTCTCAAAGACCATCTCAATCCATTTAATCCATTTCTTTCCAAAACCTCTTGCTCTTAGAATCTTCAATATGGTGCAATGTTCAATTGTATCAAATGCCTTTTCAAAGTCTAGTTTTAAAATGACAATTTCTTCTTTGGATTTATGGCACTAAAAAGGTATTCAAAAGCCCACCCCAGATAATCCTGAATAGATTTTTTTTTTGAGAAAGTCATATTGATTCTTGTGAACCAGCTTCAGAATAATTTCCTGTAGTCTGTTGGCCAAGAGCTTGGTAATAATCTTGAGGACACTGTTGAGGAGAGAAATTGGTTAGAAATCTGCAGGGGTTGTAGGATTTTCCACTTTTGGAATGAGGCTAATAAAGGAGGAATTAATACTCTCAAGATAGATGTGCTCATCATAGAAGTCAGAGATAAGCTTCTTAATATCACTTCCAATTATGGGCCAGCAGCTTTTGATGAATTCATTGTTAAAACCATCTGGTCCAGGTGATTTATCATTTGGGAGCTCTCTGATCACATCCTCAATTTCCTTGTCCAAGAAAGGCATTTCAAGAGAGTTTCTCATCTCCTCAGACATGCCATTGCCATAGAAATCCTCAAGGTTGAAAAGCATCTCGGTCTTTTTAGATGTACCCATTCTTGTTTTGAAAGCTTCCCAAAGAAGAGCAACTTTATCATAATGCTCAAAGACCTCCTGATCATTTTCATTCTTCAGCATTGAGATATAATTGTGCCTATAGCTAATAGTAGCCTTAGAGTGAAAGAAATTTGTATTTTCATCCCCTTTCACCCATTTGATTTTTCCTCTCTGTTTGTAGTAGGCATTTTGGTTCTGAAGTAAAGTAATGACATGCGTCTGCAGTAAATCCTAAGGTGCCAAGTTAGAGTTCTGGTTTCCTCAAGCACATCTAGGAGATCAATTGTTTCATTGACCTTCTTTGTTTGGTCCTTTAGACAAGGAATCTATTTGGCCCAAATCTTAATACCTCTTCTCACATTTTTTAGCTTGGCATTAACTTTTTTTGCACTGTCACAGTGTCCAACTGGTATATTCCAAGCATTCTGCACATTTTTTTTGAAATCACTATGTTGCAACCAGAAGTTTTCAAATCTGAAAATTTGAGCATTTGGAATATTGGTGCCAATAGAAATGACACAAGGGAGATGATCATAGGTGGGTTTGGAAAGAGGGTAAATAACAATAGAGGGATAACTTGAAGGGAATATGCCCTGACAGGCAATAATAAAGTTGTTATTATACATATTCCAAGTATATGGTAGATGTTTATTTTGCATGCTATAATTGTATTAATTTGGAAACATTAATACATGTGTGTTTAATAAACAAAAGGAAAGTTCCTAGTTATGCCTCTTTTATAAACTAGCTCATTGATTAACAAGATGATCAAGGTTTCCTGATCATGGACATTGGATGTTGTTAATAACGAAGTCACAACATTAGTGGAATGATGTGATGAACATTCATCCGAAGTATAGCATTACGATCAAAGTCATTGTGTTTATATTGCTATAACATCTAACAAAGTAATCATAGTCCTTAGACCATGAGATCATGTTAATCACTAACACTAGAAGAGTATTTTGATAACATCAAACGTCACACCGTGAAAGGGTGATTATAAAGGTGGGTTCAGTGCTACGAAAGTGTTATGTAGAAGTTCATGGATCAAGAGTGGGATTTGTCCATCCTGACGACGGATAGATATTCTCTGGGCCCTCTCGGTGATAGCACATTGGTTAGCTTGCAAGCAAGTGATGCGATCACTAGAATGTTATATCATGGGAACGAGAAAAGAGTACATGTCGGTAACGAGATCAAACTAGGTATTGAGATACCGATGATCGAATCTCGGACATGTAATATATCGCGAGACAAAGGGATTTAGTTACTAGCATTAAAGGTTCTCACGATCACAGAAGTCATCGTAGAATGTGTAGGAGTCAGTATGGATCTCCAGGTCCCGCTTCTGATTATTGATCTGAGAGGGGTCTCGATCATGTATGCATTATTCACGAACTGTAGGGTGACACACTTAAGGGACACCAACACCATTTGGAGCAAATGTGTTTCAGACGAATGAATTGCAAAGCGCTGGAATTATTTCAATAGATACCGAAACTGTTTCGGGTGAAATTGCTAAAATTGGTTATGCATGTAATATTGAAATGTTGCAGGGGGTTTTATGGGGCATGTTCGTCTGCGGTACCAAAGTTCCCAGGCCAGTGCACCGTAGTACCTAAGTTGCCTGAAATTTCCGCGTTTCAAAATGTTGGTCCGCCAAGTACCGAGAGGGGCCATTTCGATGCAAACTCATCTCGCCCCTGCCAAATTCAAACATTCTGTGAAATTGCCCCGTGAAGTAGACGGTTGGGACCCTCATGTCGGTCATCTGTCCGTGACGCGAGCGCCAACGCGGCAACCTCTTAGGCAAATCGAGTAACTAAGTGGATTGGATGCGTTGACCAATTTCACAAATCCATTCCCACCTTTCCCCTAGGACCAACAGTGTCAGAATCCACCCTCCAGACAGGACGATCCCTTCGGACATTTGACTTCCGGCGCCAAGTTGCTGTGCCCAGTCCCTGATCCTGAGCTCTAATGGCGCATGCCGTAGCCACTGTTGCGAGGCTCAGCCCGCCTCCACCGCCGACGAGCCGAGCAGCTCGTAGGATGGCAGATCCTACTACCAAGGAAGAAGAAGTTCTGGCTACAAGCGGGTGAGCTACCCATCTCTTTTCTATTCGCACTAATTATAACTGCTAGCTGGCTACTGAACCTAAAATTGTTTGTTAGACCAATGTTGACAAACATATTTTGTCCATAGTTTTCTGTCAAGTGGGATCTCTGCGGACCACCCTTACCTAGTTACGGTAGTCCTCTTCAGGTACGACTCTAAGGGCAAGTGGTATGGACACCATTGTATCACGATGGAAGAAGCGCCTACGCAGATCTGCACTATATCTGGTATGGTTGCTACTCTGCGTAATCATGATGAATTATGACCGAAGCAAACTGCAAAGTTCAGCTTCATGGATGAACGTGGCATCATGGTTCCTCTAACGTGTGACAGTCAGCTAATTGGGTTGATGAAAAGGTATGCTTCAGATTGCATGTTTTAGCTGAATTGTGATGTACTAGATGTGGAAGCTGTTGCAACTAGGAGTCGCCCTTCTATTCTTGGACAGGGTGGTTTCTCAAACCCAATTAGCTCCTGGTAAGCAAAAATCTCTTGGGGTTCGCATGTTTGTGCTGAATTGTATTTTTTGTTTTATTTACTCTGTAGATATTGGGCAGTTATGCAATAGTCTTGTTTCTTTGACAGGAAGCACCACATGGTTAGAAACATGACTGCAGGTCAGTCATTTTGCTACCCGGAGAAATTAAAAACGAGTGGAAAGATGATGCTGGACACGATTCTGGTGCCCATTGTCCCGGCGATGCAGAGTACGTGAAGCTAAGAAAATTGGTATCGAGGAAGAGGAAGAAGGCAGGAAATGAAAAAGCCAAGGGATGTGAAGGCTTGGCACCCAGGCTGCGGAAGAAGGCTGCTGGCAATGAAGATGCATAGTAATGTGTTGAACTTGAACCTATATATGTAATTCGGTTAAATTCTGGAGCTCTGCGTGTGCCCATGTTCTCTGAGTAAAATGTACTGCGACTTAGGGTTTGGAAACGCCTGAGTCAGTAGTTGAATCCGAAATTGTGATTGTGCCACTGCTATCTGAAAACACGCAGCACCAGTTCCATGATTGCTGAGGGGCAGGAGGTCTCGAAATTCGATGGAAAGTAAGTGGGACAGAAATAAATTATTTAAGCTACCACACTCCACGAAGCAGTAGCTTATTTCAGATGCTGCACAACGACATGGCAACATAAACAGCAATGGCAACCGATAATGCCCAGATTCTTAAGCCCTTCTATCTCACCGCCTCTCTGCTCCTGCATCCCCTACGTCCGGCGAAGCTCCCGGATCTCCATTAACTGGGTGTACGTGCTTCCACTTTATAAATTATGGCTGTGCCATTTGCATGCGGCACAATCCACGTAGATTACATTTAAACAAACCACCAATGTCAGAATACCACCATGATCAGACAAAAGGAAGTGATGCAGGGTTAAGACAGACTAACGGGAGACCAATATTTTCCTCCCAGGACTCCGGGACCACTAGTTAAGACTGCTAGGTCAACAAGTACTACTATTACAACTTGAAAAGGCATGGAGCTCGAGCTAAATAGAACTAGTTATCACACATCGCCTTGATCTTCCTAATCTTAGCCTGATGCGCATCTTCCTGTGAGAGCATGGATCGATTCGTCTGCTCCTTCCTTTTAGCATCTTCCTTGCACATATTCAATTGTTTCTCTGTATTTTTCCTCATGCACTTGTCAATACTCATAGTTTTGAACTGCAGGACTTTAGCCTGGTGAAGATCATTCCTTGCTTGAGTTTGTTATTGCTTTGCTTTAGCCTTCAGGGCCAACGCCACGTCCCTCTCCTTATCGACTTTGCTAACCTTGTCTTGCACCCTCCCGAGATCTCGGTTAAGCTTGGTCGTGTCAACTGGGTCCCATAGCTTCATCTGAACACTGTAAGGAAGTGAGCTGACTACGGATTCTTTCAACTCAATAGTCATATCCCATAGTTTGTCCAGTGTTTTCTACATTGATTTGAGCCACTCTAGATCTACCCATTTGACAACACCGCAACTTCTGCCTTGCATCATTGCACGATGTCCTTGACACCGTAGAAACCTCCTGCCTCCGTTTTGTCCTTCGAACACTACAAATTTAGCAGGCACATATCCATGTTTACATAGCAGAGGACTATCTTCATCCGCTAAACCGTGAAAGTCGGAGTCATACATCGTCTGGTTGGCCTAACACATCATACGTGCATGAGTAAACCGAGTAGATCTAACTCAAAAAATAGATAACTGGCCACAGATGATAGAGATAGAGATGAGATGACTCACATCGAAATCACCGTCCCTGTCGTCACGACGCGTTTCCTCGCCATCTCCCCTTGAACCCATGGCGAGAGGGGGGCAAGAGGGGGGTGGCTGCCGGAGAGGGGATTGGGATGGAGGCGCTGTCGGCTTGCGGCTATGGCAGGATGGGAGTGAAGTGGGGAAAGTGGCTTCGAGGGGAAGGAAGAGAAGTACGGGGAGGAAGAGAAGTAATGGGGACGTGACACTGGGATATGGCCCACTGAACTCGTGAGTCGTGACACTCGCAACAGGGGAGCGCCTGGTGTTGCCAGTTTGTCTAGAGCAAGCGTGGCCAATCATGCCGCGGAACAGCCTACTCGCGGATCGCTCTCACGAAGACCATCCTAATCGTCCAAGCGCCTCGATCGAACGGTATGTAAAAATCGTCAAGCAGAACAACTATGTTAGGGCATGCCTTCTAGAAGAATCGGTCTAACGGCCACCCATTGGGGGGCTAAGGTTAGGGCTATCCTAAGGTTAGGATCCATATGTGGTTTATGAGAAGAACACGCATGCAATAACACTGGTGGATCCATGTGTGGTTTGTGAAAAGAACACACATGCAATGACTCTAACTGTGGTTAATGAAAAGAGCAGACATGCAATGACACTGGTGGATCCATGTGTGGTTTGTGAGAAGAACACACATGCAATGACACTGGGTGTGGTTCATCAAAAGAACAGACATGCAATGACACTAGGTTTTGTTCATGAAAAGAACACACATGCAATGACACTTGTGGATCCATGTGTGGTTTGTGAGAAGAACACACATCCAATGACACTAGGTGTGGTTCCTGAAAAGAACACACATCCAATGACACTAGGTGTGGTTCATGAAAAGAACACACATCTAATGACACTCGTGGATCCTTATGTGGTTTGTGAGAATAACATACATGCGATGACTCTAGATGTGCTTCATGAGAAGAACACACATGAAATGACACTAGTGTATCCTTATGTGGTTTATGAGAAGAACACACATGCAATGACTCTAGCTATGGTTCATGAAAACAACACACATTCAATGACTATAGTTGTGGTTCATAAAAATAACAGACATACAATAACACTAGTGGATCCATATGTGGTTTGTGAAAATAACAGACATGCAATCACACTGGGTGGATTCCTGTGTGGTTCATGAGAAGAACACACGTGCAATGACACTGGGTGTGGTTCATGAAAAGAACACACATGCAATGACACTACTGGATCCATGTGTGGTTTGTGAGAAGAACACACATGAAATGACAATAGGTGTGGTTCATGAATGAAACACACATCCAATGACACTGGTGGATCCTTATGTGGTTTGTGAGAAGAGCAAACATGCAATGACTCTAGATGTGGTTCATGAGAAGAACACACATGCAATCACACTAGGTGGATCCCTGTGTGGTTCATGAGAAGAACACACGTGCAACGACACAGGTGGATCCTTATGTGGTTTGTGAGAAGAACAGACATGCAATGACTCTAGCTGTGGTTCATCAAAAGAACAGACATGCAATGACACTGGTGGATCCATATGTGGTCTGTGAAAAGAACAGACATGCAATCACACTGGGTAGATCCATATGTGGTTTATGAGAAGAACACACATGCAATGACACTGGTGATATGTGGTTTGTGAAAAGGACACACATGCAATGACTCTAGATGTGGTTCATGAGAAGAACACACATGCAATGACACTGGTGGATCCATGTGTGGTTTGTGAGAAGAACACACATCCAATAACATTGGGTGTGGTTCATGAAAAGAACACACATCCAATGACACTGGTGGATCCTTATGTGGCTTGTGAGAAGAACATACATGCAATGACTCTAGCCATGGTTCATGAGAAGATCACACATCAAATGACACTCGTGTATCCTTATGTGGTTTATGAGAAGAACACACATGCAATGACTCTAGCTGTGGTTCATGAAACGAACACACATGCACTGTGGTTCGTGAAAAGAACAAACATGTAAGGACACTGCTGGATCCATATGTGGTTTGTGAAAATAACAGACATGCAATCACACTAGGTGGATCCATGTGTGGTTCATGAGAAGAACACACATGCAATGACACCGGAGGATCCTTATGTGGTTTGTGAGAAGAACAGACATATAATGACTCTAGCTGTGGTTCATGAAAAGAACAGACATGCAATGACACTGGTGGATCCATATGTGGTTAGTGAAAAGAACAGACATGCAATCACACTGGGTAGATCCATATGTGGTTTATGAGAAGAACACACATGCAATGACACTAGTGATATGTGGTTTGTGAAAAGGACACACATGCAATGACTCTAGATGTGGTTCATGAGAAGAACACACATGCAATATCACTGGTGGATCCATGTGTGGTTTGTGAGAAGAACACACATCCAATAACATTGAGTGTGGTTCATGAAAAGAACACACATCCAATGACACTGGTGGATCCTTATGTGGTTTGTGAGAAGAACATACATGCAATGACACTGGGTGTGGTTCATGAAAAGAACATACATGCAATGACACTGGTGGATCCATATGTGGTTTGTGAAAAGAACAGACATGCAATTACTCTATATGTGGTTTATGAAAAGAACACACATGCAATGACTCTAGCTGTGGTTCATGAAAAGAGCAGACATGCAATGACACTGGTGGATCGATATGTGGTTTGTGAAAAGAACAGACATGCAATCACACTGGGTGGATCCATGTGTGGTTCATGAAAAGAACAGACATGCAATGACACCGGTGGATCCTTATCTGGTTCATGAAAAGAACAGACATGCAATGACACTGGTGGATCCATATGTGGTTTGTGAAAAGAATAAACATGCAATCACACTGGGTGGATCCATATGTGGTTTATGTGAAGAACACACATGCAATGACACTGGTGATATGTGGTTTGTGAAAAGAACACACATGCAATGACTCTAGATGTGGTTCATGAGAATAACACACATGCGATGGCACTGGCGGATCCATGTGTGGTTTGTGAGAGGAACAGACATGCAATGACACTGGGTGTGCTTCATGAAAAGAACACACACGCAATGACACTAGAGGATCCAATTGTGGTTTGTGAGAAGAACACACATGCAATGACACTGGGTGTGGTTCCCGAAAAGAACACACATCCAATGACACTGGTGGATCCTTATGTGGTTTGTGAGAAGAACAAACATGCAATGACTCTAGATGAGGTTGATACATTGCAAATGTATCTATAATTTTTGATGTTCCATGCTTGGTTTTATCTACTTTCTTATGTTTTGTCCACACTTTGGAGTACTTTTCATATGATTTCTTGGACTAACCTATTAACAAGAGCCACAATGTCAGCTGCTTGTTTTCTGCTGTTTTTGGTTCCAGGAAAGTCAGAAAATAAATATTCTCGGAATTGGACGGGAAAAAAGCCAAAGTTGCAATTTTACCGGAAGACATCTGGAGCCAGAATACGAGACGGAGAAGGGCTGGGGCCCGGCCACACCACCTGGTCATGCAGCCAAGCCTGGCCCGCGCCAGGGGTGGTCTAGGCGACCCTAGCACCCCCTCGGCCTCTCTTTCCGGGTATATATTGCCTCCGATACCAAAACCCTAAGTACCCGATCAAAATTCCACGACAGAGTCTGTAGCCGTCGTCATCTCCATCCCTAGATCGGGAGGGATCTGAAGCTCTTCCCGGCACCCTGTCAGAGAAGGGAATTCACCCTGGAGGCCTTCTTCATCATCATGCAAGCCTCCGGTGTGATGCGTGAGAAGTTCATCTCTGGACTACGGGTCCATGTAGTAGCTAGATGGCTGGTTTTCCTCCTTTGTGCTTTCATGTCTAGATCTTGTGAGCTCCGTTCATGATCAAG
The DNA here is from genome assembly GCA_910589775.1 of Avena eriantha. NCBI lineage: Eukaryota > Viridiplantae > Streptophyta > Magnoliopsida > Poales > Poaceae > Avena > Avena eriantha. The sequence continues at coordinate 44,303,723 of OU342741.1, forward strand.
ATCATCTATTTGTAATCCATACATGTTGTGTTTGCGGGGATCCGATGGATATTGAGATGCTATTTCAGATTTATTATTGATTCTGTCATGTCTTTGTTATTTGTGATCTTGCATGCTTTCCGTTGTTAGTAGCTATCTTGGCCAAGTAGATGCTAGCAACTCCAAGAGTTAGTATTTATGCTCGATAGTGGTTTCATGCCTCTGGTAATCTGGGGAAGTGACAGAACTCTCTAAGGTACTAGATGTGCCGTTGCTACTAGGGAGAAAACAAAAATCCTTTGTTCATAGAACAATCGTATTGTTTACTTTACACGCAATTCATAAAGCAATAATCTGTTGCTTGCAACTTAATAGTGGAGGGGCTTCGGATGATAACCTGAAGGTGGATTATTAGTCATAGATGCAGTTGGATGGCGGTCTATGTATAATGTTGTAATGCCCAATCAAGTCTCAAAGGAGTCAAGATGATTAGTATATGCTTGTATGCTTTCTCGATGTTTGTCAAATGCCCCGCTGTAATTTGTTCACCCAGCATGTTATCTATCTTAAGGAGAGCCACCTCTAGTGAACTATGGACCCTGGTCCTTTCTTCTACATACAATCTACAATCAACTGTTTACTGCTTTGTGTTTACTTTCTGCAAACTTTTACTTCCTTCCATTCGATACGTTTAATCCTTTGTTTTCAGCAAAACCGGTGAGATTGACAACCTCATCGTAAGTTGGGGACTGAGTTATGTCGTTGTGTTGTGCAGGTCTCCACGTTGTTGCTGGCACCGGTAGGGCGACCTTCCAACGTTCAGCTAGCTACACCTTTGGGGTGTTTCCTTGCTCCTACTGGTTCGATTAAACCTTGGTTTCGAACTGAGGGAAAACTTGCTTCTGTGCTCATCATACCTTCCTCTTGGGGTTCCCCAACGAGCTCGATATATTTTGAGCCATTAGTGGTTCATGAGAACAACACACATGCAATGACACCGGTGGATCCATGTGTGGTTTATGAGAGGAAAAGACATGCAATGACACAGGGCGTGGTTCGTGAAAAGAACAGACATGCAATGACACTGGTGGATCCATATGTGGTTTGTGAAAAGAACAGACATGCAATCACACTGGGTGGATCCATGTGTGGTTTATGAGAGGAACGAACATGCAATGACACTAGTTTTGGTTCATGAAAAGAACAAACATGCAATAACACTGGTGGATCCATATGTGGTTTGTGAAAAGAACACACATGCAATGACTCTAGATGTGGTTCATGAGAATAACACACATGCGATGGCACTGGCGGATCCATGTGTGGTTTGTGAGAGGAACAGACATGCAATGACACTGGGTGTGCTTCATGAAAAGAACACACACGCAATGACACTAGAGGATCCAATTGTGGTTTGTGAGAAGAACACACATGCAATGACACTGGGTGTGGTTCCCGAAAAGAACACACATCCAATGACACTGGTGGATCCTTATGTGGTTTGTGAGAAGAACAAACATGCAATGACTCTAGATGAGGTTGATACATTGCAAATGTATCTATAATTTTTGATGTTCCATGCTTGGTTTTATCTACTTTCTTATGTTTTGTCCACACTTTGGAGTACTTTTCAAATGATTTCTTGGACTAACCTATTAACAAGAGCCACAATATCAGCTGCTTGTTTTCTGCTGTTTTTGGTTCCAGGAAAGTCAGAAAATAAATATTCTCGGAATTGGACGGGAAAAAAGCCAAAGTTGCTATTTTACCGGAAGACATCTGGAGCCAGAATACGAGACGGAGAAGGGCTGGGGCCCGGCCACACCACCTGGTCATGCAGCCAAGCCTGGCCCGCGCCAGGGGTGGTCTAGGCGACCCTAGCACCCCCTCGGCCTCTCTTTCCGGGTATATATTGCCTCCGATACCAAAACCCTAAGTACCCGATCAAAATTCCACGACAGAGTCTGTAGCCGCCGTCGTCTCCATCCCTAGATCGGGAGGGATCTGAAGCTCTTCCCGGCACCCTGTCAGAGAAGGGAATTCACCCTGGAGGCCTTCTTCATCATCATGCAAGCCTCCGGTGTGATGCGTGAGAAGTTCATCTCTGGACTACGGGTCCATGTAGTAGCTAGATGGCTGGTTCTCCTCCTTTGTGCTTTCATGTCTAGATCTTGTGAGCTCCGTTCATGATCAAGATCATCTATTTGTAATCCATACATGTTGTGTTTGCGGGGATCCGATGGATATTGAGATGCTATTTCAGATTGATTATTGATTCTGTCATGTCTTTGTTATTTGTGATCTTGCATGCTTTCCGTTGTTAGTAGCTATCTTGGCCAAGTAGATGCTAGCAACTCCAAGAGTTAGTATTTATGCTCGATAGTGGTTTCATGCCTCTTGTAATCTGGGGAAGTGACAGAAATCTCTAAGGTACTAGATGTGCCGTTGCTACTAGGGAGAAAAAAAAATCCTTTGTTCATAGAACAATCGTATTGTTTACTTTACACGCAATTCATAAAGCAATAATCTGTTGCTTGCAACTTAATAGTGGAGGGGGTTCAGATGATAACCTAAAGGTGGATTATTAGTCATAGATGCAGTTGGATGGCGGTCTATGTATAATGTTGTAATGCCCAATCAAGTCTCAAAGGAGTCAAGATGATTAGTATATGCTTGTATGCTTTCTCGATGTTTGTCAAATGCCCCGCTGTAATTTGTTCACCCAGCATGTTATCTATCTTAAGGAGAGCCACCTCTAGTGAACTATGGACCCTGGTCCTTTCTTCTACATACAATCTACAATCAACTGTTTACTGCTTTGTGTTTACTTTCTGCAAACTTTTACTTCCTTCCATTCGATACGTTTAATCCTTTGTTTTCAGCAAAACCGGTGAGATTGACAACCTCATCGTAAGTTGGGGACTGAGTTATGTGGTTGTGTTGTGCAGGTCTCCACGTTGTTGCTGGCACCGGTAGGGCGACCTTCCAACGTTCAGCTAGCTACACCTTTGGGGTGTTTCCTTGCTCCTACTGGTTCGATTAAACCTTGGTTTCGAACTGAGGGAAAACTTGCTTCTGTGCTCATCATACCTTCCTCTTGGGGTTCCCCAACGAGCTCGATATATTTTGAGCCATTAGTGGTTCATGAGAACAACACACATGCAATGACACCGGTGGATCCATGTGTGGTTTATGAGAGGAAAAGACATGCAATGACACAGGGCGTGGTTCGTGAAAAGAACAGACATGCAATGACACTGGTGGATCCATATGTGGTTTGTGAAAAGAACAGACATGCAATCACACTGGGTGGATCCATGTGTGGTTTATGAGAGGAACGAACATGCAATGACACTAGTTTTGGTTCATGAAAAGAACAAACATGCAATAACACTGGTGGATCCATATGTGGTTTGTGAAAAGAACAGACATCCAATCACACTGGGTGGATCCATGTGTGGTTCATGAAAAAAACATGCAATGATACTGGTGGATCCATGTGTGGTTTCTGAGAAGAACACACATGCAATGACACTGTGCGTGGTTCATGAAAAGAAGACACATCCAATGACATTGGTGGATCCTTATGTGGTTTGTGAGAAGAATAGACATGCAACGACTATAGATGTTGTTCATGAGAAGAACACACATGCAATGACACTGGTGGATCCATGTGTGGTTTGTGAGAGGAACACACATGTAAGGACAATGGGTATGGTTCATGAAAATAACACACATGCAATGACACGGGTGTATCCTTATGTGGTTTGTGATAAGAACGCACATGCAATGACTCTAGCTGTGGTTTGTGAAAAGCACACACATGCAATGACTCTAGCTGTGGTTCATGAAAAGAATAGACATACAATGAGACTGGTGGATCCATATGTGGTTTGTGAAAAGAACATACATGCAATCACACTGGTGTATCCTTATGTGGTTTATGAGAAGAACATACATGCAATGACACCGGTGGATCCTTATGTGGTTTGTGAGAAGAACAGACATGCAATGATTCTAGTTGTGGTTCATGAAAAGAACATACATGCAATGACACTAGTGGATCCATATGTCGCATGTGAAAGTAACAGATATGCAATCACACTGGGTGGATCCATATGTGGTTTATGAGAAGAACACACATGCAATGACACTTCTGATATGTGGTTTGTGAAAAGAACACACATGCAATGACTGTAGATGTGGTTCATTAGAAGAAAACACATGCAATGGCACTGTTGGATCCATGCGCGGTTTGTGATAGGCACAGACATGCAATGACACTGGGTGTGGTTCATGAAAAGGACACACATGCAATGACACTAGTGGATCCATTTGTGGTTTGTGAGAAGAATAGGCATGCAATGACTCTAGACGTGGTTCATGAGAAGTACACACATACGATGCCACCAGTCGATCGATGTGTGGTTTATGAGAGGAACAAACATGCAATGACACAGGGTGTGGGTCACGAAAAGAACATACATGCAATGACACTAGTGGATCCATGTGTGGTTTGTGAAAAGAACAGACATGCAATCACACTGCGTGGATCCATGTGTGGTTCATGAAAAGAACACACATGCAATGACACTTGTGGATCCATGTGTGTTTTGTGAGAAGAACACACATCCAATGACACTGGGTGTGGTTCATGAAAAGGAAACACATCCAGTGACACTGGTGGATCCTTATTTGGGTTGTTAGAAGAACATACATGCAATGACTCTAGCTGTGGTTCATAAGAAGAACACACATGCAATGACACTGGTGTATCCTCATGTGGTTTATGAGAAGAACACACATGCAATGACTCTAGATGTGGTTCATGAAAACAACACACATGCAATGACTCTTGCTGTGGTTCATGAAAAGAACAGACTTGCAATGACATTGGTGGATCCATATGTGGTTTGTGAAAATAACAGACATGCAATCACACTGGGTGAATCCATGTGTGGTTCACGAGAAGAACACACATGCAAAGACATCGATGGATCCTTATGTGGTTTGTGAGAAGAACAGTCATGCAATGACTCTAGCTGTGGTTCATGAAAAGAACAGACATGCAATGACATTGGTGGATCCATATGTGGTTTGTGAAAAGAACAGACATGCAATTACACTGGGTGGATCCATATGTGGTTTATGAGAAGAACACACATGCAATGACACTGGTGATATGTGGTTTGTGAAAAGGACACACATGCAATGACTCTAGATGTGGTTCATGAGAAGAACACACATGCAATGACACTGCTGGATCCATGTGTGGTTTGTGAGAAGAACACACATGCAATGACACTGGGTGTGGTTCATGAAAAGAACACACATCCAATGACACTGGTGGATCCTTGCGTGGTTTGTGAGAAGAACACACATGCAATGACACTGGGTGTGGTTCATGAAAAGAACACACATCCAATGACACTGGTGGATCCTTATGTGGTTTCTGAAAAGAATAGAGATGCAATGAATCTAGATATGGTTCATGAGAAGAACACACATCCAATGACACCGGTGGATCCATGTGTGGTTTATGAGAAGAACAGACATGCAACGACACCGGATTTAGTTCATGAAAAGAACAAACATGCAATGACACTGGTGGATCCATATGTGGTTCATGAGAAGAACAGACATGCAATCACACTTGGTGGATCCATGTGAGGTTTATGAGAGGAACAGACATGCAATGACACCGGATGTGGTTCATGAAAAGAAAAGACATGCAATGACACTGGTGGATCCATATGTGGTTTGTGAAAAGATCAGACATGCAATCACACTGGGTGGATCCATGTGTGGTTCATGAAAAGGACATACATGCAACAACACTAGTGATATGTGGTTATTGAAAAGAACACACATGCTCTGACTCTAACTATGGTTAATCAAAAGAGCAGACATGCAATGACACTGGTGGATCCATGTGTGGTTTCTGAGAAGAACACACATGCAGCAACACTGGCTGTGGTTCATGAAAAGAACAGATATGCAATGATACTGGTGGATCCATGTGTGGTTTGTGAGAACACACATGCAATGACACTAGGTGTCATTCATCAAAAGAACACACATCCAATGACACTGGTGGATCCTAATGTGGTTTGTGAGTAGAATAGACATGCAATGAATCTAGATGTGGTTCATGAGAAGAACACACATGCAATGACACCGGTGGATCCATGTGTGGTTTATGAGAGGAACAGACATGCAATGACACCGGGTGTGGTTCATGAAAAGAACAGACATGCAATGACACTGGTGGATCCATATGTGGTTCATGAGAAGAACAGACATGCAATCACACTGGGTGGATCCATGTGAGGTTTATGAGAGGAACAGACATGCAATGACACCGGGTGTGGTTCATGAAAATAACATACATGCAATGACACTGGTGGATCCATATGTGGTTTGTGAAAAGAACAGACATGCAATCACACTGGGTGGATCCATGTGTGGTTCACGAAAAGAACACACTTGCAACGACACTAGTGATATGTGGTTTGTGAAAAGAACACACATGCAATGACTCTAACTGTGGTTAATGAAAAGAGCAGACATGCAATGACACTAGTGGATCCATGTGTGGTTTGTGAGAAGAACACACATGCAATGACACTGGTTGTGGTTCATGAAAAGAACAGACATGCAATGATACTGGTGGATCCATGTGTGGTTTGTGAGAAGAACACACATACAATGTAACTGGGTGTGGTTCATGAAAACAACACACATCCAATGACACTGGTGGATCCTTATGTGGTTTGTGAGAAGAATAGACATGCAATGACTCTAGATGTGGTTCATGAAAAAGAACACACATGCAATGACACCGGTGGATCCATGTGTGGTTTATGAGAGGAAGAGACATGCAATGACACTGGGTGTGGTTCATGAAAAGAACAGACATGGAATGACACTTGTGGATCCATATGTGGTTTGTGAAAAGAATAGACATGCAATGACTCTAGCTGTGGTTTGTGAAAAGAACACACATGCAATGACCCTAGCTGTGGTTCATGAAAAGAGCAGACATGCAATGACACTGGTGGATCCATATGTGGTTTGTGAAAAGAACAGACATGCAATCACACTGGGTGGTTCCATGTGTAGTTCATGAAAAGAACAGACATGCAATGACACCAGTGGATCCTTATGTGGTTTGTGAGAAGAACAGACATGCAATGACTCTAGCTATGGTTAACGAAAAGAACAGACATGCAAGGACACTGGTAGATCCATATGTGGTTTGTGAAAAGAATAGACATGCAATCACACTAGGTGGATCCATATGTGGTTTATGTGAAGAACACACATGCAATGACACTGGTGATATGTGGTTTGTGAAAAGAACGCACATGCAATGACTCTAGATGTGGTTCATGAGAAGAACACACATGCAATGGCACTGGCGGATCCATGTGTGGTTTGTGAGAGGAACAGACATGAAATGACACTGGGTGTGCTTCATGAAAAGAACACACATGCAATGACACTAGAGGATCCAATTGTGGTTTGTGAGAAGAACACACATGCAATGACACTAGGTGTGGTTCACGAAAACAACACACATCCAATGACACTGGTGGATCCTTATGTGGTTTGTGAGAAGAACAGACATGCAATGGCACTAGCGGATCCATGTGTGGTTTGTGAGAAGAACACACATGCAATGACACTGGGTGTGGTTCATGAAAAGAACACACATCCAATGATACTGGTGGATCCTTATGTGCTTTGTGTGAAGAACACGCATGCAATGACTCTAGATGTGCTTCATGAGAAGAACACACATGCAATGACACCGGTGGATCCATGTGTGGTTTATGAGAGGAACAGACATGCAAAGACACTGTGTGTGGTTCATGTAAAGAATAGACATGCAATGACAGTGGTGGGTCCATATGTGGTTTGTGTAAAGAACAGAAACGCAATCACACTAGGTGGATCCATGTGTGGTTTATGAAAAGAACACACATGCAATAACGCTGGTGGATCCATGTGTGGTTTGTGAGAAGAACACACATCCAATGACACTGGTGTGGTTCATGAAAAGAACACACATCCAATGACACTGGTGGATCCTTATGTGGTTTGTGAGAAGAACATACATGCAATGACTCTAGTTGTGGTTCATCAGAAGAACACACATGCAATGACACTGGTGTATTCTTATGTGGTTTGTGAGAAGAACACACATACAATGACTCTAACTGTGGTTTGTGAAAAGAACACACATGCAATGACTCTAGTTGTGGTTCATGAAAAGAACACACATCCAATGATACTGGTGGACCCTTATGTGGTTTGTGATAAAAATAGACATGCAATGACTCTAGATTTCGTTCATGAGAAGAACACACATGCAATGACACTAGGTGTGGTTCATGAAAATAACACGCATCCAATGACATTGGTGGATCCTTATGTGGTTTGTGAGAAGAACAGACATGCGATGACTCTAGATGTGGTTCATGAGAAGAACACACATGCAATGACATTGGTGTATCCATGTGTGGTTTCTGAGAAGAACACACATCCAATGACAATGGGTGTAGTTCATGAAAATAACACACATCTAATGACACTGGTGGATCCTTAGGTGGCTTGTGAGAAGAACAGACATGTAATGGCTCTAGCTGTGGTTCATGAAAAGAACACACATGAAATGACACTCGTGTATCCTTATGTGGTTTATGAGAAGAACACACATGCAATGACTCTATCTGTGGTTCATGAAAAGAACACACATGCAATGACTCTAGTTGTGGTTCGTGAAAAGAACAAACATGCAATGACACTGGTGGATCCATATGTGGTTTGTGAAAATAACAGACATGCAATCACACTAGGTGGATCCATGTGTGGTTCATGAGAAGAACACACATGCAATGACACCGGAGGATCCTTATGTGGTTTGTGAGAAGAACAGACATGCAATGACTCTAGCTGTGGTTCATGAAAAGAACAGACATGCAATGACACTGGTGGATCCATATGTGGTTTGTGAAAAGAACAGACATGCAATCACACTGGGTGGATCCATATGTGGTTTATGAGAAGAACACGCATGCAATGACACTAGTGATATGTGATTCGTGAAAAGAATACACATGCTATGACTCTAGATGTGGTTGATGAGAAGAACACACATGCAATGGCACTGATGGATCCATGTGTGGTTTGTGAGAGGAATAGACATGCAATGACACTGGGTGTGGTTCATGAAAAGAACACACATGCAATGACACTGGTGGATCCATGTGTGGTTTGTGAGAAGAACACACATGCAATGACACTGGGTGTTGTTCACGAAAAGAACACACATCCAATGACACTGGTGGATCCTTATGTGGTTTGTGAGAAGAACAGACATGCTATGACTCTAGATGAGGTTGATACATTGCAAATGTATCTATAATTTTTGATGTTCCATGCTTGGTTTTATCTACTTTCTTATGTTTTGTCCACACTTTGGAGTACTTTTCATATGATTTCTTGGACTAACCTATTAACAAGAGCCACAGTGTCAGTTGCTATTTTACCGGAAGCCATCTAGAGCCAGAATACGAGAAGGAGAAGGGCTAGGGCCCGGCCACACCACCTGGTCGTGCAGCCAGGCCTGGCCCGCGCCAGGGGTGGTCTAGGCGACCCCAGCACCCCCTCGGCCTCTCTTTCCGCCTATATATTGCCTCCGATACCAAAACCCTAAGTACCCGATCAAAATTCCACGATAGAGTCTGTAGCCGCCGTCATCTCCATCCCTAGATCGGGAGGGATCTGAAGCTCTTCCCGGCACCCTGTCGGAGAGGGGAATTCACCCTGGAGGCCTTCTTCACCATCATGCAAGCCTCCGGTGTGATGCGTGAGAAGTTCATCTCTGGACTACGGGTCCATGTAGTAGCTAGATGGCTGGTTCTCGTCCTTTGTGCTTTCATGTCTAGATCTTGTGAGCTCCGTTCATGATCAAGATCATCTATTTGTAATCCATACATGTTGTGTTTGCGGGGATCCGATGGATATTGAGATGCTATTTCAGATTGATTATTGATTCTGTCATGTCTTTGTTATTTGTGATCTTGCATGCTTTCCGTTGTTAGTAGCTATCTTGGCCAAGTAGATGCTAGCAACTCCAAGAGTTAGTATTTATGCTCGATAGTGGTTTCATGCCTCTTGTAATCTGGGGAAGTGACAGAAATCTCTAAGGTACTAGATGTGCCGTTGCTACTAGGGAGAAAAAAAATCCTTTGTTCATAGAACAATCGTATTGTTTACTTTACACGCAATTCATAAAGCAATAATCTGTTGCTTGCAACTTAATAGTGGAGGGGGTTCAGATGATAACCTAAAGGTGGATTATTAGTCATAGATGCAGTTGGATGGCGGTCTATGTATAATGTTGTAATGCCCAATCAAGTCTCAAAGGAGTCAAGATGATTAGTATATGCTTGTATGCTTTCTCGATGTTTGTCAAATGCCCCGCTGTAATTTGTTCACCCAACATGTTATCTATCTTAAGGAGAGCCACCTCTAATGAACTATGGACCCTGGTCCTTTCTTTTACATACAATCTACAATAAACTGTTTACTGCTTTGTGTTTACTTTCTGCAAACTTTTACTTCCTTCCATTCGATATGTTTAATCCTTTGTTTTCAGCAAAACCGGTGAGATTGACAACCTCATCGTAAGTTGGGGACAGAGTTATGTGGTTGTGTTGTGCAGGTCTCCATGTTGCTGCTGGCACCGGTAGTGCGACCTGCCAATGTTCAGCTAGCTACACCTTTGGGGTGTTTCCTTGCTCCTACTGGTTCGATTAAACCTTTGTTTCGTACTGAGGGAAAACTTGTTTCTGTGCTCATCATACCTTCCTCTTGGGGTTCCCCAACGAGCTCGATATATTTTGAGCCATTAGTGGTTCATGAGAACAACACACATGCAATGACACCGATGGATCCATGTGTGGTTTATGAGAGGAACAGACATGCAATGACACAGGGCGTGCTTCATGAAAAGAACGGACATGCAATGACACTGGTGGATCCATATGTGGTTTGTGAAAAGAACAGACATGCAATCACACTAGGTGGATCCATGTGTGGTTTATGAGAGGAACGAACATGCAATGACACTAGTTTTGGTTCATGAAAAGAACAAACATGCAATAACACTAGTGGATCCATATGTGGTTTGTGAACAGAACAGACATGCAATCACACTGGGTGGATCCATGTGTGGTTCATGAAAAAAAACATGCAATGATACTGGTGGATCCATGTGTGGTTTCTGAGAAGAACACACATGCAATGACACTGTGCGTGGTTCATGAAAAGAATACACATCCAATGACACTGGTGGATCCTTATGTGGTTTGTGAGAAGAACAGACATGCAATGACTATAGATGTTGTTCATGAGAAGAACACACATGCAATGACACTGGTGGATCCATGTGTGGTTTGTGAGAGGAACACACATGCAATGACACAGGGTGTTGTTCATGAAAATAGCACACATGCAACGACGCTGGTGTATCCTTATGTGGTTTGTGAGAAGAATGCACATGCAATGACTCTAGCTGTGGTTTGTGAAAAGAACACACATGCAATGACTCTAGCTATGGTTCATGAAAAGAATAGACATACAATGACACTGGTGGATCCATA
>OU342741.1:44315473-44387973 GCA_910589775.1 Avena eriantha
TAGTGGATCCATATGTGGTTTGTGAAAAGAACAAAAATGCAATCACACTGGGTGGATCGATGTGTGGTTCATGCAAAAAAATATGCATTGATACTGGTGGATCCATGTGTGGTTTGTGAGAAGAACACACATGTAATGACACTGTGCGTGGTTCATAAAAACAATACACATCCAATGACACTGTTGGATCCTTATGTGGTTTGTGCGAAGAACAGACATGCAATGACTATAGATGTTGTTCATGAGAAGAACACACGTGCAATGACACTGGTGGATCCATGTGTGGTTTGTGAGAGGAACACACATGCAATGACACTGGGTGTGGTTCATGAAAATAACACGCATGCAATGACTCTGGTGTATCCTTATGTGGTTTATGAGAAGAATGCACATGCAATGACTCTAGCTGTGGTTTGTGAAAAGAACACACATGCAATGACTCTAGCTGTGGTTCATGAAAATAATAGACATACAATAACACTGGTGGATCCATATGTGGTTTGTGAAAAGAACAGACTTGCAATCACACTGGTGTATCCTTATGTGGTTTATGAGAAGAACAGACATGCAATGACACCGGTGGATCCTTATGTGGTTTGTGAGAAGAACAGACATGCAATGATTCTAGCGGTGGTTCATGAAAAGAACATACATGCAATGACACTAGTGGATCCATATGTGGTATGTGAAAAGAACAGATATGCAATCACACTGGGTGGATCCATATGTGGTTTATGAGAAGAACAGACATGCAATGAAACTTCTGATATGTGGTTTGTGAAAAGAACACACATGCAACGACTCTAGATGTGGTTCATTAGAAGAAAACACATGCAATGGCACTGGTGGATCCATGTGTGGTTTGTGAGAGGAACAGACATGCAATGACACTGGGCGTGGTTCATGAAAAGAACACACATGCAATGACACTAGTGGATCCATGTGTGGTTTGTGAGAAGAACACACACGCAACGACACTAGTTGTGGTTCATGAAAATAACACACATCCAATGACACTGGTGGATCCTTATGTGGTTTGTGAGAAGAATAGACATGCAATGACTCTAGATGTGGTTCATGAGAAGAACACACATACAATGCCACCGGTGGATCCATGTGTGGTTTATGAGAGGAACAAACATGCAATGACACAGGGTGTGGGTCATGAAAATAACATACATGCAATGACACTAGTGGATCCATGTGTGGTTTGTGAAAAGAACACAGATGCAATCACACTGGGTGGATCCATGTGTGGTTCATGAAAAGAACACACATGCAATGACACTGGTGGATCCATGCGTGGTTTGTGAGAAGAACACACATGCAATGACACTGGGTGTTGTTCACGAAAAGAACACATATCCAATGACACTGGTGGATCCTTATGTGGTTTGTGAGAAGAACAGACATGCAATGACTCTAGATGTGGTTGATACATTGCAAATGTATCTATAATTTTTGATGTTCCATGCTTGGTTTTATCTACTTCCTTATGTTTTGTCCACACTTTGGAGTACTTTTCATATGATTTCTTGGACTAATCTATTAACAAGAGCCACAGTGTTAGCTGCCTCTTTTCTGCTATTTTTGGTTCCAGGAAAGTCAGAAAATGAATGTTCTCGGAATTGGACGGGACAAAAGCCAAAGTTGCTATTTTACCGGAAGACATCTGGAGCCAGAATACGAGGCGGAGAAGGGCTGGGGCCCGGCCACACCAACTGGCCGCGCAGCCTGGCCTGGCCCGCGCCAGGGGATGGTCTAGCCGACCCCAACACCCCCTCGGCCTCTCCTTCCGCCTATATATTGCCTCCAATACCAAAACCCTAAGTACCCGATCAAAATTCCACGAAAGAGTCTGTAGCCGCCGTCATCTCCATCCCTAGATCGGGAGGGATCTGAAGCTCTTCCCGGCACCCTGTCAGAGAAGGGAATTCACCCTGGAGGCCTTCTTCATCATCATGCAAGCCTCCGGTGTGATGCGTGAGAAGTTCATCTCTGGACTACGGGTCCATGTAGTAGCTAGATGGCTGGTTTTCCTCCTTTGTGCTTTCATGTCTAGATCTTGTGAGCTCCGTTCATGATCAAGATCATCTATTTGTAATCCATACATGTTGTGTTTGCGGGGATCCGATGGATATTGAGATGCTATTTCAGATTTATTATTGATTCTGTCATGTCTTTGTTATTTGTGATCTTGCATGCTTTCCGTTGTTAGTAGCTATCTTGGCCAAGTAGATGCTAGCAACTCCAAGAGTTAGTATTTATGCTCGATAGTGGTTTCATGCCTCTGGTAATCTGGGGAAGTGACAGAAATCTCTAAGGTACTAGATGTGCCTTTGCTACTAGGGAGAAAACAACAATCCTTTGTTCATAGAACAATCGTATTGTTTACTTTACACGCAATTCATAAAGCAATAATCTGGTGCTTGCAACTTAATAGTGGAGGGGGTTCGGATGATAACCTGAAGGTGGATTATTAGTCATAGATGCAGTTGGATGGCGGTCTATGTATAATGTTGTAATGCCCAATCAAGTCTCAAAGGAGTCAAGATGATTAGTATATGCTTGTATGCTTTCTCGATGTTTGTCAATTGCCCCGCTGTAATTTGTTCACCCAGCATGTTATCTATCTTAAGGAGAGCCACCTCTAGTGAACTATGGACCCTGGTCCTTTCTTTTACATACAATCTAGAATCAACTGTTTACTGCTTTGTGTTTACTTTCTGCAAACTTTTACTTCCTTCCATTCGATACGTTTAATCCTTTGTTTTCAGCAAAACCGGTGAGATTGACAACCTCATCGTAAGTTGGGGACAGAGTTCTGTGGTTGTGTTATGCAGGTCTCCACATTGCTGCTGGCACCGGTAGTGCGCCCTGCCAACATTCAGCTAGCTACACCTTTGGGGTGTTTCCTTGCTCCAACTGGTTCGATTAAACCTTGGTTTCGTACTGAGGGAAAACTTGCAGTTGTGCTCATCATACCTTCCTCTTGAGGTTCCCCAACGAGCTCGATATATTTTGGGCCATCAGTGGTTCATGAGAACAACACACATGCAATGACACCCATGGATCCATGTGTGGTTTATGAGAGGAACATACATGCATTGACACTGGGCCTGGTTCGTGAAAAGAACAGACATGCAATGACACTGGTGGATCCATATGTGGTTTGTGAAAAGAATAGACATGCAATCACACTGGGTGGATCCATGTGTGGTTTATGAGAGGAACGAACATGCAATGACACTAGTTTTGGTTCATGAAAAGAACAAACATGCAATAACACTAGTGGATCCATATGTGGTTTGTGAAAAGAACAAAAATGCAATCACACTGGGTGGATCGATGTGTGGTTCATGCAAAAAAATATGCATTGATACTGGTGGATCCATGTGTGGTTTGTGAGAAGAACACACATGTAATGACACTGTGCGTGGTTCATAAAAAGAATACACATCCAATGACACTGTTGGATCCTTATGTGGTTTGTGCGAAGAACAGACATGCAATGACTATAGATGTTGTTCATGAGAAGAACACACGTGCAATGACACTGGTGGATCCATGTGTGGTTTGTGAGAGGAACACACATGCAATGACACTGGGTGTGGTTCATGAAAATAACACGCATGCAATGACTCTGGTGTATCCTTATGTGGTTTATGAGAAGAATGCACATGCAATGACTCTAGCTGTGGTTTGTGAAAAGAACACACATGCAATGACTCTAGCTGTGGTTCATGAAAATAATAGACATACAATAACACTGGTGGATCCATATGTGGTTTGTGAAAAGAACAGACTTGCAATCACACTGGTGTATCCTTATGTGGTTTATGAGAAGAACAGACATGCAATGACACCGGTGGATCCTTATGTGGTTTGTGAGAAGAACAGACATGCAATGATTCTAGCGGTGGTTCATGAAAAGAACATACATGCAATGACACTAGTGGATCCATATGTGGTATGTGAAAAGAACAGATATGCAATCACACTGGGTGGATCCATATGTGGTTTATGAGAAGAACAGACATGCAATGAAACTTCTGATATGTGGTTTGTGAAAAGAACACACATGCAACGACTCTAGATGTGGTTCATTAGAAGAAAACACATGCAATGGCACTGGTGGATCCATGTGTGGTTTGTGAGAGGAACAGACATGCAATGACACTGGGCGTGGTTCATGAAAAGAACACACATGCAATGACACTAGTGGATCCATGTGTGGTTTGTGAGAAGAACACACACGCAACGACACTAGTTGTGGTTCATGAAAATAACACACATCCAATGACACTGGTGGATCCTTATGTGGTTTGTGAGAAGAATAGACATGCAATGACTCTAGATGTGGTTCATGAGAAGAACACACATACAATGCCACCGGTGGATCCATGTGTGGTTTATGAGAGG
Source organism: Avena eriantha (assembly GCA_910589775.1). Lineage (NCBI taxonomy): Eukaryota > Viridiplantae > Streptophyta > Magnoliopsida > Poales > Poaceae > Avena > Avena eriantha. Next base: position 44,319,896 of record OU342741.1, read on the forward strand.
AACAAACATGCAATGACACAGGGTGTGGGTCATGAAAATAACATACATGCAATGACACTAGTGGATCCATGTGTGGTTTGTGAAAAGAACACAGATGCAATCACACTGGGTGGATCCATGTGTGGTTCATGAAAAGAACACACATGCAATGACACTAGTGGATCCATGTGTGGTTTGTGAGAAGAACACACATCCAATGACACTAGGTGTGGTTCATGAAAAGAAAACACATCCAATGACACTGGTGGATCCTTATTTGGGTTGTGAGAAGAATAGACATGCAATGACTCTAGCTGTGGTTCATGAGAAGAACACACATGCAATGACACTTGTGTATCCTTATGTGGTTTATGAAAAGAACACACATGCAATGACTCTAGCTGTGGTTCATGAAAACAACACACATGCAATGACTCTTGCTGTGGTTCATGAAAAGAACAGACATGCAATGACATTGGTGGATCCATATGTGGTTTGTGAAAATAACAGACATGCAATCACACTCGGTGAATCCATGTGTGGTTCATGAGAAGAACACACATGCAATGACACCGGTGGATCCTTATGTGGTTTGTGAGAAGAACATACATCCAATGACTCTAGAGGTGGTTCATGAAAAGAACAAACATGCAATGACACTGGTGGATCCATATGTGGTTTGTGAAAAGAACAGACATGCAATTACACTGGGTGGATCCATATGTGGTTTATGAGAAGAACACACATGCAATGACACTAGTGATATGTGGTTTGTAAAAATAACACAGATGCAATGATTCTAGATGTGGTTCATGAGAAGAGCACACATGCAATGGCACTGGTGGATCCATGTGTGGTTTGTGAGAGGAACAGACATGCAATGACACTGGGTGTGGTTCATGAAAATAACACACATCCAATGACACTGGTGGATCCTTATGTGGTTTATGAGGAGAACAGACATGCAATGACTCTAGTTTTGGTTCATGAGAAGAACACATATGCAATGACACTAGTGTATCCTTATATGGTTTGTGAGAAGAATACACATACAATGACTCTAGCTGTGATTTTTGAAAAGAACACACATGCAATGACTCTAGTTGTGGTTCATGAAAAGAACACACATCCAATGACACTAGTGGATCCTTATGTGGTTTGTGAGAAGAACAGACATGCAATGACTCTAGATGTGGTTCATGAGAAGAACACACATGCAATGACACTGGTGGATCAATGTGTGGTTTGTGAGTGGCACACACATCCAATGACACTAGGTGTGGTTCATGAAAAGAACACACATCCAATGACACTAGTGGATCCTTATGTGGTTTGTGAGAAGAACAAACATGCAATGACTCTAGCTGTGGTTCATGAGAAGAACACACATGCAATGACACTAGTGTATCCTTATGTGGTTTATGAGAAGAACACACATGCAATGACTCTAGTTGTGGTTCATAAAAAGAACACACATGCAATGACTCTAGATGTGGTTCATGAAAAGAACAGACATGCAATGACACTCGTGGATCCATATGTGGTTTGTGTAAAAAACAGACATGCAATCACACTGGGTGGATCCATGTGTGGTTCATGAGAAGAACACACATGCAATGACACCGGTGGATCCTTATGTGGTTTGTGAGAAGAACAGACATGCAATGACTCTAGCTGTGGTTCATGAAAAGAACAGACATGCAATGACACTGGTGGATCCATATGTGGTTTGTGAAAAGAACTGACATGCAATCACACTTCGTGTGGTTCATGAAAAGAACACGCATCCAATGACACTTGTGGATCCTTATGTGGTTTGTGAGAAGAACAGACATGCAATAACTCTAGATGTGGTTCATGAGAAGAACACACATGCAAGGACACTGGTGGATCCATGTGTGGTTTGTGAGAGTAACACACATGCAATGACACTGGGTGTGGTTCATGAAAAGAACACACATGCAATGACACTGGTGTATCCTTTTGTGGTTTGTGAGAAGAACACACATGCAATGGCTCTAGCTGTGGTCTGTGAAAAGAACACACATGCAATGACTCTAGCTATGGTTCATGAAAAGAACAGACATGTAATGACATTGGTTGATCCATATGTGGTTTGTGAAAAGAACAGACATGCAATCACACTGGGTGGATATATGTGTGGTTCATGAAAAGAATAGACATGCAATGACAACGGTGGATCTTTATGTGGTTTGTGAGAAGAACAGACATGCAATGACTCTAGCTGTGGTTCATGAAAATAACACACATGTAATGATAGTGGTGGATCCATGTGTGGTTTGTGAGAAGAACACACATCTAATGACACTAGGTGTGGTTCATGAAAAGAACACACATCCAATGACATTGGTGGATCCTTATGTGGTTTGTGAGAAGAATAGACATGCAATGACTCTAGATGTGGTTCATGAGAAGAACACACATGCAATGACACTGGTGTATCCTTATGTGGTTTATGAGAAGAACACACATGCAATGACTCTAGCAGTGGTTCATGAAAAGAACCCACATGCAATGACTCTAGCTGTGGTTCATGAAAAGAACAGACATGCAATGACACAGGTGGATCCATATGTGGTTTGTGAAAATAACATACATGCAATCACACTAGGTGGATCCATGTGTGGTTCATGAGAAGAACACACATGCAATGACACCGGTGAATCCTTATGTGGTTTGTGAGAAGAACAGACATGCAATGACTCTAGCTGTGGTTCATACAAAGAATAGACATGCAATGACGCTGGTGGATCCACGTGTGGTTTGTGAAAAGAACAGACATGCAATCACACTTGGAGGATCCATATGTTGTTTATGAGAAGAGCACACATGCAATGACACTGGTGATATGTGGTTTGTGAAAAGAACACACATGCAATGACTCTAGATGGGGTTCATGAGAAGAACACACATGCAATGGCACTGGTGGATCCATGTGTGGTTTGTGAGAGGAACAGACATGTAATGACACTGGGTATGGTTTATGAAAAGAACACACATGCAATGGCAGTAGTGGATCCATGTGTGGTTTGTGAGAAGAACACACATGCAATGACACTGGGTGTGGTTCATGAAAAGAACACACATCCAATGACACTGGTGGATCCTTATGTGGTTTGTGCGAAGAACAGACATGCAATGACTCTAGATGTAGTTCATCAGAAGAACACACATGTGCATTGACACCGGTGGATCCATGTGTGGTTTAAGAGAGAAATAGACATGCAATGACACTGTGTGTGGTTTATGAAAAGAACCGACATCCAATGAACTCTAGTGGATCTATCTTGGCATAAATTGATGTATGCCACGATGTATTTCATTGTACAAGACACTCACTTTCCATTTTTATACTACTCAGCTTTGCCCTTGGTTTTTTGATACTACTTAGTTTTGCCCCCCTCTCTCTATCTTTCGTAGAAGCCCAAACTTGTGCTCACTCCGTCTGCTACTCCCTGATTGGTTGTCACAGTTGTCACACGGATCGTGTGCACCAACAGTTGATTCTGTGCGATCCAATGATGATCGTTGCACACGTCGTGCCCTTCACAGTACAGCGTGAGACAGCACGGACGTCTCCCTCAGCGAGACTTCTACAAGAAGGAACACGAAGTTGTCCATGGAAAAAGTCGTTGAGCGGTCATGTCATGTTTAATCAAGTCTGAAAAGCCTACTACTGCTACTACTATGCCACAACACATGCGTCATCGAGTGCTGTTGGGGGGATACCCCCGGGTAGGGTCACGCCAGGGTATAAGGGCCGAGTTAGCCGAGGTTCGGCAAGGCCAAAGCGAATGCTGGCCGGGTCACCTCAAGGCGGGCCGAATCACGGAGTAACCCGGACCAGGGGCGTTCGCCTAACTAAGTCTCGACCGGCTTAGGAAGTAAGTCGGAAGTGGATGTTTGCTTGTATGCAGGAACAGGGGTGCTCGAGTCAGCTGTGATCCGGGTCATGATTGGCTTCTAGGAGAAGGAAGGAATCTTGCTGGTCAAAAAGAGGGTCCGGTACGCACTGCATGAGCGAAGCGGACAAGACCGGGACCACCGGGTCATGGCTGACAGAGGTGACGAAGCCCATGTCGGCTGACGCGGGCATCACAGAGGTTCACGTAGCTAAAGCAAGCATGACGCAGGGGAAAAAGCACCCCGGTCGGCTTACCCCATTGGGAGGAGGCATATTCTTAGGAATATGCCTCCACGTATGCCCTAGGCAGGAACCAAGCCTCCCCTATAAAAGGGGGGCTAGGGCTTCTGTAGGAGGGGTTGGTCTCTCTGCTATTCTGTTTTGGGCTAGGGTTTCAGGTGTGATGTGTGGGAGAGAGTAAGAGAGCTCCTTCTTCCTCCTCTCGCCAATACAGCTCTAGGAGCACTTGTAACCTTGGAAGGAAATCAATACAAACTTCTGTGTGGAGAATCACTTCACTATCCCTCCCTGGATTCCCCTAGCGTGTATTAGTCCCCACCTTTAGCCTATCCATGGCATCTGCCGTGACAACTTCACGACAGTTGGCGCCCACCGTGGGGCTAGCGTCGCTAGCAGGGGTCAAGATCCGGACAGGAAACCTCATCACCACCGACGAACGCATCGTCTCCGGGCTTGTTCAGCGCTTTGGAGCGCAGGATTTCGTCAGCGACAACGCAGGCTGCTTCGGCACGCACCCTCTTCCGTGCAACGGCATCTTCGTCAAGCTCGGCGCGCACAAGGTCTACGTTGTGGTGGACGTGTCTTGCGTTCATCCCCGCCACATCGTCGAAGCAGGCGAACCACCCCTCACTGTGGCTCGCGGGGTGCGTATCGCTCGTTCCCCGGACCGTGCAGAGGTAATGATGACCGCGCCAGGTGCGGGCGCAAGCAAGGATCCAGCGCAAGATCTGGAGGTAACGCCCAAGGCACCGAGGAAAGGTAGAGGTCCTCCACTGGAGAGGCTGGAAAATGTGTTAAGAGAGGCGATGAACAGCTTGGCAAACCCTGTAGTAGCAGCGGTAGATCCGGCTCGTGCACAGGCCGAGCTGGAAGAAACTAGGCAGAAAATACTAGAGGGCACAAAGAAAATAGCGGCGGCCCAGCAGTCGTTGAACATGACGCTGCGTGAGTACGCTAAGGCGAACAAAGTTGATAATGTAAAAGTGAAAGGGAGAAACCTCATGAGCGAGATGAACAGAGAGGGTGATGCTGGAATTGAGGAATTGGAAAACTATTTGTCCGTGGGGCTGCCGAGGTATAGTACCCTGGCCAAGAACCTCAGAGCAGCGGATGCAGCTGCGTCCGAGTAAGAGGGACTGACGGGTGAAGCCCGGCAAAGACAACAAGATAGGGTTAACGAGCTGGTTCGGATTGCGAATAGGCAAAACGAGGAACTGCTCAGGGCTAACCCGGAGAGAGCTGGAGCCTCCAAGATAGTCCATTCGGTGGTGGGTAACCCGGAGAAATCCGTTGGAGCCGCATCGTCCCCTCATGGAGGTCCAAGGAGAGAAGAGGTGGTAACCTCGGCCAGACGGAACAAACAGATCGTCCCGTATGACCCGACGCGGGCAGGGAAAGGAAAAGAAGCGCAGAAAAATGATGATCGACGGAGTGTGAGCCGAGGCGAAGCTGGCCGAGGTAACCGCGACCAAGGCAATGCCGGTCAAGGGAACGTTGTCAGCGGCAATGCCGGGCAGCGAAATTCGGCTGGAGCAGGACAACCGCAGCAGCGGAACATACCAAGGCAAGAGCACAGTGCCGGCCGAGGTATGCAACAGAAAGGTGCACCACAAGAGCAAAACTGGTACAACGACGGTGATTCGGAGATGGCAAACGCGGGATACCCTAGACCGGACTATCATGTGATAGGGTCGAGATTGGGAAGCAGGGATTTGATGCCGGATGATGCAAGGTTGAAACTGGATCGACTATATAGGTCAGAACAGATTGAATGCCAAGGTCCACCGGGTCCAGCATGTTTTGGACCCCGGATCATGAAAGAGCCACCAGTAGCGAACTTTCAGCTGCCCAGGGGCACAAAGACGTATGACGGTAGTACCAAGCTGGAGGATTGGCTGATAAACTATCCTACAGCCGTGAAAATTTCCACTGGCAACTTGAGATGGGCAGTACGATACGTACCCCAGATGTTGGAAGGCCCGGCGAGGGTATGGCTGAACAATTTGCCACCAAGAAGCATCAACTGCTGGATAGACTTTGAGGAAATGTTCATCAGCAATTTCTCGAGTACGTATCAGAGGCCAAATAGGCCACAGACCCTAGCTATGTGCAAGCAAAGACCTAATGAGACAGACCGGGAGTTCTTGACCCGGTGGTGTGCCGTGAGAAACTCATGTGAGGGCGTGATAGAATCACAGGCCATAGCGTGGTTTGCACAGGGGTGCAGATATGGAAGCGAGCTGTGGATGAAGCTGCAAAGGAAAATGCCAACTACGTTGGCAGAAATGATCTGGATCGCAGATTCGTATGCGTTGGGTGATCCGACCCAACAAGGCTCGCGTCAAACGAGTCAAGCGATGAGTACTATCAGAGGGATGGATCCGGATCATCCCGGAGGAATGACTACAGAGGAAAAAGAAGAGATGATAGACCAGATCATCGATATGGTTCGCAACAAGTTGCGGCTGTGAATCAAGATCAGCCCAGAGCAAGGGGTAGCCAGCGCCAGAAAACTGGAGGGCAATGGACTCCCAAGAATGATGGCAAGAAAACTTGGACACCGGAACAAAAGAAGCAGTGGCAAGAAAGGAAAGACCGTCCGAGGTATACTTACGAGTCGATGTTGGACCAGCCGTGTAAGTTTCACACGCCAAATCTGAACAACCCAGCGGGTCATACGACGAGGCAATGTGAGTGGATGCGCAAGATCCAGCAAGGTGGTTCGGGGAATGCTCAGGCACCCCGGAATGATCAGCCTCAGCAGGAGTTACCCCGGCAGCAACTGCTCTCCAGAGTGAACACGCAATAGCTAATGTTGCCTCCCCCTCCGCCGAGGTATGATAAAATGAGAGAAGGGATGCAGTGCATCAGGTAGAAAATCAGCATCAGCCGGATCAGAGGCAATCCGGAAATGAGGGGAGAAACGAGTACAGGGAGCATCACCAAAGCTACTGTGTATTCACCACAGAGGAAACTGATAGAAAAAGCTTGCAGCGTAGGCATATGGAGGTGAACGCAGTAATGCCTGCAGTGACGAGGTACATGCCTTGGTCCGATCAGGAAATCACCTGGAGCATCAGGGATCATCCCAAGCTCATGCCAAACCCTGGTGCGTATGCGTTGGTGCTGGATCCTACATTCATTGGACCTAGCATTAACGTAAGATTCTCAAAGGTGTTGATCGACAATGGCAGTAGCATAAATATCATGTATGCGGACACAATGCGCAAGTTGGGTATCTCGGAGAACATGCTCCGGGCCACGAGGACAACTTTCCATGGCATTGTGCCCGGCATTTCTTGTGAGCCCATAGGCAAAGTCCGGGTTGACGTGTTGTTCGGCACAAGAGACAACTGCCGAACTGAACATCTGGAGTTCGAAGTGGTGAACTTAGAAAGCGCCTACCATGCGTTACTCGGAAGACCAGCCCTGAACAAATTCATGGCAAGTTGTCACGTTAGCTACTTGAAGATGAAATTGCCCGGACCAAACAGAGTGATTACCATTGCTGGGGACTTCCGACGTTCGATGGAGTGTGCGTCGGCCGGATTAAACTTAGCCGAGTCGCTTGTGATTGCGCAGGAAAAAAGGAAAATTCAAGAAGTGGCAGCTTTGGCTCAGTCCGCGCAGCAGTATATGCCGGCGCTGAGCAACCCGCATGGATCTATTTCCTTCCAGGCCACGAAAGATACCAAGAAGGTTCCTGTCGATGACATGTTCCCAGAGCGCACCATAACAATTGGTGTCGGGCTAAGTGATAAATAGGAAAGCGAGCTCGTCAGCTTCCTCCGTGAGAATCGCGACATTTTTGCTTGGTCCACACAGGACTTACAAGGTGTTCCGAGGGAGTTGGCCGAGCACTCCTTAAATGTGAGACCCGGAGCTAAGCCAGTGAAGCAACCACTCCGCCGCTTCGCCGAAGATAGGAGGAAAGTCATTAGGGATGAGATAGCCCGGTTGCTAGCCGCAGGATTTATCATGGAAGTTCTTTACCCGGATTGGCTGTCTAATCCGGTGCTGGTGGAGAAGAAGAAGGATGACCCGAACGTGGCAGTGGTTTGGCGCATGTGTATTGATTACACGAACCTGAACAAGGCGTGTCCGAAAGATCCATTTCTGCTGCCAAGAATAGATCAGGTCATAGACTCAACTGCTGGATGTGAACTATTGTCATTCATTGATGCATATTCTGGTTTCCACCAGATACCTCTGAATCCGGATGATCAAATAAATACTGCGTTTATTACCCCGTATGGGGCTTATTGCTATCGCACCATGCCGTTTGGTTTACGTAATGCAGGGGCAACGTACCAGAGATGTATGCAAAAATGTTTGCACGACCAAATAGGTCAAAATGTACAGGTGTACGTGGATGATGTGGTTATCAAGACCAAGGAAAGCAAAACACTCCTTGACGATATTAGGCAAACGTTTGCGAACCTAGGAAGGTTCTGCATGAAAATTAACCCGGAAAAATGCACCTTTGGTGTCCCGGCTGGAAAATTGCTTGGCTTTCTTGTTTCCAGCCGAGGTATCGAGGTTAATCCAACCAAAATCCGGGCCATCGAACGAATGGAACTGCCGAAGTGTCTTAACAATGTCTAGAAGTTCACAGGTTGCCTGGCCTCGTTAAGTCGGTTTGTATGTCGGTTGGGACAAAAGGCATTGCCTCTTTACCAACTCATGAAAAAGTCGGATAAGTTCATTTGGACACCGCAGGCCGATGAAGCCTTTACCCACCTGAAGAAGATGTTAGCCACGGCACCAGTGCTAGCTTCACCACTATCGAAGGAGCCAATGTTACTCTATATAGCCGCAACCAACCGAGTTGTAAGTGCGGTGATAGTGGTGGAGCGCGACGAGGAAGGTAAGTCGGTGCAAAGGCTGGTGTATTATTTGAGTGAAGTGTTGTCAGCCTCAAAGCAGAACTACCCACATTATCAAAAAGTGGCATATGGCATGTACATGGCCGCCAAGAAACTGAAGCACTACTTTGAGGAGCATCCCATCCGGGTCATATGTGAAGCCCCCATATCCGAGATAATGAGTAACAAGGATGCGAGTGGCAGAATTGCAAAATGGGCAATTGAGCTAGCTCCTTACGCACCGCAATATGACAGAAGAGAAGCCATCAAATCTCAAGCTGTGGCGGACTTTTTCGTGGATTGGGCTGAGGTGCAGTACGAACCACCGCTTCCTGATCCGAACTATTGGCGAATGCACTTTGACGGATCAAAAACCAAAACCGGGCTAGGTGCTGGAGTAGTGCTCACGTCGCCAAAAAAGGACCAGTTGAAATATCTGCTGCAGATCCATTTCACGGCATCAAACAATGTCGCTGAGTATGAAGCACTTGTGCATGGGCTCAAGGTAGCAAAAGAAATTGGCATACGTCGGATCATATGTTTGGCGACTCGGATTTGGTGGTGCAGCAAGTGTCCGGACCTTGATCTGAACATGGCACTATACAGATTTCATGTGCAGAAGATATCTGGTTACTTTGAGGGATGTGAGTTTCATCATGTACCGCGGGTGGAAAATGAGGCTGGCGACATGCTGTCAAAGCTCGGGTCAACCAGACAAGCAATTCCACCGGGTGTAGCATTAGAGCACCTCAGGAAACCATCGATCAGGCCATCCCCAGAATCCGAGTCAATCTACGTCCCGGAGGACACCGAATCCGGAGATGTGCCCATGGACGTTGACACAGGAACTGGTGCGCGAAACTCGGGGACTGCCTCGGCAAACCTAGGGACTGCTTCACAAGACCCGGGGACTGTTCAGCGTGATCCCATTGAAGTTATGCCGGTGGATCAGATGGAGATAGACGAGGATGTGTTCCCCGTGCGACCAATACCGTCTTGGGCACTACCTATATTTCAATTCCTGAAAGATGGAACGTTACCCACTGAGGAGGTGCTTTCCAGGCAAACACAGAGGAGGGCAAAGGCCTACACGATCATCAATTCCGAGCTATACAAAAGAAGTGTGAACAATGTCCTCCAGCGGTGTGTTGACCCAGAAGAAGGGCTTGAAATCATCCGAGATATACATCAGGGGGAGTGCGGCCATCATGCCTCATCCCGATCCTTGGTAGCAAAAGCCTTTCGGCACGGATTCTACTGGCCAAATGCCTTAGAGCAAGCGGAAGATCTGGTGAGAAAATGTAATGGTTGTCAGAGGTACGCTACCAAGACACATATGCCAATGTCATAACTCAAGACTATCCCAATCACTTGGCCATTTGCCGTATGGTGCTTGGATATGGTTGGCCCGTTCAAACCAGCAAGGGGAAATATGACTCACATTCTGGTAATGGTGGATAAGTTTACGAAGTGGATTGAGGTAAAGCCTATAAGAAAATGTGATGGAGCTATGGCCATAACGTTTCTCAAAGATATCATCTTGAGATACGGCTACCCTCAGAGTATCATAACTGATAACGGCACGAATTTTGCGGAAGGAGCATTTGCGCGTTTCTGCCGGGATAAGAGGATCCGGCTGGACGTAGCCTCGGTAGCCCACCCCGCATCGAACGGACAAGTGGAAAGATCCAACGGATTAGTATTATCCGGGATAAAACCCCGGCTCATTGAGCCGCTGCAAAGAACAGCGGGGTGCTGGATAGAAGAACTACCAGCGGTACTGTGGAGCTTAAGAACAACTCTGAATCGATCAACAGGCTATACGCCGTTCTTTCTGGTATATGGGGCAGAAGCTGTATTACTAGCCGACATAGAGCATGATTCGCCTAGGGTCACCCAATACACAGAAGCCGAAGTGCAGGAAGCCCATCAAAATGATGTTGATCTGCTGGAAGAAGCGAGAGAACTGGCACTGTCCAGATCCGCCATATATCAGCAAAATCTCCGACGCTATCATAGCCGGAAAGTGTGCCCCTGAGTCTTTCGGGAAGGCGATCTGGTGCTCCGGTTGGTACAACGTACTACTGGAATGCATAAAATATCCCCCCCATGGGAAGGGCCATTCATCATGAGCAAAGCATTGCACAACGATTCTTACTATCTTATAGATGCAAAGCCACAGGAAAAGAACAAGGCGGACAGGTCCGGAGAGGAATCTAAGCGACCATGGAATATAGCTCTACTTCGTCCTTTCTACACTTAACTAAAGAGTGTATGTATCCGAGTTATCTCATATGTCGGCAATGAGTTTATCAATGGAATGTTGGCACCTTGAGCAGTAACTCGGGGACTGCCTTAATAATGTTTGTTGTTTTCTGTGCGTCAGCTAGAATAAGTTATTCTACTTAATTCGGATTAGTAGTGTGTGAGCACCAAAAACCCAATTCTTTGACTTGTTGCTGTCCAACAAGAATTAGCTTCATGGCAAGCAAGAGAACAAGTTTGGAATTGCGTAGCACATGAAAAACGACTAAGGAAAAGAATTTATTCGAGCCGACATTTGTGTTTCGGACTAACCCCGTATTCATTTCCAAGTTGTTATACAGTTTTATTTTTGAGCTAAGTCTAAAAGTTTCCCAGTATTGTTAAAACAATTTTGAAGCTCGGATTCGTAAGTTGTAAAACCGAATCAAGGTAGACACAATCCGAGCCAAAAGATTGAACGAACAAGAAAAAGGAACTCGGGGACTACGCCCAAGTTACTCCGGCATAAGCACTTAGTAGCAAAATATCACATGTGTTTGAAATACAATTCCACCCGGCATACCGGGGATCTCACAAATTTTCAAGTGTTTTTACTTAAGGAGCAGCGGGAGGAAGTTCGGCATCATCGTCGCCCTCTTCGATATCCGAGGCAGTGTCCTCTTCGTCCTCACTCGAGTCATCTTCAATGTTCTCAACTCTTCGCCAGCGACTTCCAGGAAGCTCGGACCCTCGGTCCATTCGTGAATGGGGGCATATTCGATGAGGCTGTGGGCGCAAGCCCGGCGCCGAGCTACCCACTCCGGGTCGCCTGTCCATTTGGATCCTGTGCGCAGGCGTGTGAGGATGCTGAGATCTATCTTCTCATACCACGTCAGAATGTGGTGAAGGATGGTATCAGCTGCGGCACGTCCAGCGGACTCTCTCCAGAGGTCGAGCTGGGTCTCAATTTCCGAAAGCTTTTCAGCGAGATGTGTAACTCTCTCCAGAGCGTCATCAGCGGGCCAGAAAGTGTTGAAGACTCGGACTGAAACATCAAGGAGATCTTTGCCATAGTTCTTAATAATTTCCACGCGAGACGACAGGCTGACCAATAGGTCCTCCATGTCAAAGGGAATGCTCTCACCGTCAGGAGTGACGGGAGTACCCCTTTCTCGGCGGAAATTGGCAACAGCAGCACTTGCAATAGCAGTACCCTCTGGAAAGTGGCCTAGGGAACAAGGCAAAGGACGAAGTTGAGAAAACAAGAAGTATGAAGTAACCCGGGGAAAAGGCGGATAAGGGAAAAGAAATTACGTGAGATGTGGCTGTGAATCCGGGTCAGTTCCTTGGTACAAGCATCACGCCTCTTCCGAAGCTGCTCAAGCTCAGCATTCACCGACTCAAGTTTGACCTTGGCTTCCTGAAGAAGCTCACGGTCCTTAGCATTTTGGAGTTTGAGGCGCTCACGTTCTTCGGTGTAGTCCTGGCCAGCCTTTTTTAGCTCGGTTTGGTGTTGCGCCTTCATCTTAGCCATCTCAGCCTTGAGATTGGCTATCTCATCGTCTTTGGTCCGGAGGAGGGCGAGCTCATCATATTTCTTCTTTAGCTCGGCTTGGTGCTGCCATGCTTGTTCGAGAAAATGCAGCATTATATCAGACACGGGCACACTATCCTCAAGCGATGCTGAAATAGTGTGTTGGCCCGGCAGTGCCGAGGTATGAATGTTTGCCGAGCCAAAGAGGAAAAGCCGATGGAAAGCACGGTATAGACAGACAAAAAGGACGTACCCTTGATCTGCTCCAAGTTCTTCCGCATTATCTTGTTCTCAGCCTCCACCCCAGCTGAGGAAACCGAACAATCAGGTTAGTCCGGCAAAGGAAAATGAAGCAAAACGAAGGAGCGTTAAGGAAGAAATCTACCCCTCTTCTCGTATTCCGCAATAAGTGCAGCCTCCTTTGTGCGTAGATTCTTGTGGGTATCCAGCAAGCGTTGGAACTCAGCACTCTGGCAGTTGGTGGTCACCTAAAAGGGGATACAGAAACTTAAGTCAGCTTGATGCATATTCAAAGTGTACTAAAATCCGGGCCAAGTGGAACTTAACCCGGCTCTAGGTGTGTGCATATTCGAAGTGTACTAAAATCCGAGCCAAGTGGAACTTAACCCAGCTCTAGGTGTGTGCATATTCGAAGTGTACTAAAATCCGGGCCAAGTGGAACTTAACCCGGCTCTAGGTGTGTGCATATTCGAAGTGTACTAAAATCCGGGCCAAGTGGAACTTAACCCGGCTCTAGGTGTGTGCATATTCGAAGTGTACTAAAATCCGGGCCAAGTGGAACTTAACCCGGCTCTAGGTGTGTGCATATTCGAAGTGTACTAAAATCCGGGCCAAGTGGAACTTAACCCGGCTCTAGGTGTGTGCATATTCGAAGTGTACTAAAATCCGGGCCAAGTGGAACTTAACCCGGCTCTAGGTGTGTGCATATTCGAAATTGATGGGTTTGTAGCATGGAAAAAAAAAATCTACCGCAAGAACGAACAAAACCCAGATCTAATCTAGATAAAAGCCAAGATCTAATCTATTAGACATGTGCAACGAGATAGATCTGTACTAACCCTTGTAGATCCGAAAGCGTTACGAGATTGGATCTCGTGGTTGATGTAGTCGATCACTTGCCGATCTCAAGATCGAGTGGATGATCCTTCCGGCGCCGTGTTCCGGCAGCGCTTCCGCAGTCGGTCACACGTACGGAGTCGAAGCAGACCTTCCTCTCCTCGTTCCAGCGAGCAGCGGAGGTAGTAGATCTTCTCCACGGAATCCCAGCAGCACGACGGCGTGGTGGTGGTGGTGGAGTAGAGAATTCTGCAGGGCTTCGCCTAAGCCTGAGCAGAAGAAAGGAGGAGGAGAGAGGCGGCTAGGATTGGAGTAGTGGAGGAGGGCCCGGGGTTGGCGCCCCCACCCCTCTATTTAAAGGAGGGAGGCGCCATGGGGAGGTGGAGTCCTTGTAGGACTCCCCTCTCCCTTGGCCGGTGGATTTGGAGGGGGGAGGAGTCCTCCTCCCCCACGACTCCTTGTCTTGCCCCACAAGGACTCCTTGATCCTTTCTTGGTTTTCAAGCAAACTCCAAGAAATCGTCCAGAACCTTCAGGAACATTCCGAAACCTTCTAGAATCCTCATACAAATACTCCGGAACATTTCCTAACTCAGAAAATGATCCCCAATATATGAATCTTATTCTCCGGACAATTCTGGATCTCCTCGTGATGTCCTGGATCCAATCCGAGACTCCGAACAACATTCGGTCTCCAACGCACATTCCATATCTACTAAAAACAACTTCGAACCTTAAGTGTGTCACCCTACAGTTCGTGAATATGTAGACATGACAGAGACACATCTCCTATCAATAACCATCAGCGGGACCTGGAGATCCATAATGGCTCCCACATACTCAACGATGACTTCGTGATCGATAGAACCATTTACATACGAAACCAATTCCCTTTGTCACGTGATACTATACTTATCCGAGGTTTGATCGTCGGTATCTCCATACCTAGTTCCACCTCGTTACTGACAAGTACTCTTTACTCGTTCTGTGATATGTCATCCCTTGTGACCCAGTCACATGCTTGCAATCTAACTAGATGACATTCCACCGAGAGGGCCCAGAGCATATCTATCCGTCATATGGATGGACAAATCCCAATCTTGGTCCATGCGCTTCAACACATACTTTCAGAATACCCAATGACACCTTTATGACCACCCAGTTACGAAGCGGTGTTTGATGTCATCAAAGTACCCATCCAGTGATGGTGATTAACATAGCCTCATAGTCGAAGGATTAGGTTACTATGTATTTTAAAGCTTATAGCAAACGAACTTAATGACTTGATCTTATGCTATGCTTATTACGGGTGTGTGTCCATCACATCATTCTCCTAATGATATGATCTTGTTATTAACGACATCCAATGTCCATGATCAGGAAACCATGATCATCCATTAATCAACAAGCTAGTTTAACAAGAGGCTTACTAGGGACTCTTTTATGTTTACAAAACACACAAGTATTAATGTTTCCGGTTAATACAATTATAGCATGGGATGTAAACATTTATCATAAACATAAAGATATAATAATAACCACTTTATTATTGCCTCTTGGGCATATCTCCAACAGAAATGTACTAAAATCCGGGCCAAGTGGAACTTAACCCGGCTCTAGGTGTGTGCATATTCGAAGTGTACTAAAATCCGGGCCAAGTGGAACTTAACCCGGCTCTAGGTGTGTGCATATTCGAAGTGTACTAAAATCCAGGCCAAGTGGAACTTAACCCGGCTCTAGGTGTGTGCATATTCGAAGTTCTCATGGAGCTACGTTAGTTTTCTAAAAGAGCATCCGACCGAGTAACAAGTTACTCCCCCGGAGGCTCGGGGACTAATGGTTATTATCTACAACTGGTAAGGGGGAAGCGATGTACCTCCATCATTCGCCCAGCGAGGTTAATTGCCTTTGCCGCTGTGTTCATCTGAGCGGAAAACTCGGCAGGGCCAAACTTTTCCGGGAGATTAGAATCCTGAACTATCTCAGCCTTGTTCCAATTCATAACAAATTCCATCAGGCTCAGAGGGTACCGTTCACCGGTGGGCATATGGGGCGTCACCAAGCCCTTTGCATGCGCTTCTTTCCTCTCCACCAAGGCAAGGGCGGGGCTTGTGTGCAGAACCAACTGCTGGGCATCGATTGGCTCGGCAGGCGCGTCCTTTGCTGCTGGCGTTTTTTTGGGGAGCATTGACACAAGGGTGCGCTGCCCAGACTCGACGGCAGTGGGCTTGGCAGCGTCTGGAGTTTTCTTGCCCTTGGCTTGCTGGGTAGAGGAAGCCGTAGCAGCAGTTTTCCCCTTAGAAATTGCCAGGGTAGCTCCTTGCCGAGGTTGAGAAGACTCGGAAGATGCAGAGGAACTAGGCGTTGGTACTCTCACTGCTGGACTTGGTTCCGGTGCTGAAGCTTTCGCTGCCGGAGTTGGTGCTGATGCCGAGGTTGGAGTTGGTGCTGGTCTAGTTGCTGGTCTGGTTGCTGGTATTGGAACTGGTGCTAGAGCCGAAGTAGCCTTAGTGGCTGCTGGTTGAGGCGTTGTCGAGGCGGTGGATGCCGTTGCTCCGGCTGGGCCGGTCTCCCCCGCTCCAAGGTTACCCTCCTCTTGCCGAGGTGGAGCTGAACCCGGAGCGGCCGCAGAACCCTCTGGAATAGGGCTCAGCGGGCGTGACTCGTCGTCACGACAGGGAGAAGGGCTAGGTCGGAGAGGTGAAGATATGCTAGATCCACTTTGAGGGACCTCCACCGGAGCCCTGCAAAATCAAACAAAGTCAGAAGAAAAATTACGACGAAGTAAGGAAGAACAAGTTATAGAAGAAAATATGACTTACGCATCCGAGGTTTCGGCCTCCTTGGGTTTCCGAGCCCTTCGTGCTGGGGCCTTGCCTGCTGGTTTGGAGGCAGTCTTGTCCCCGGACTTCTTTCACCTTTTAACGGGCTGGGAAGGTCCGGAGGAAGAACTTGAAGAAGCCCCGCGTTTCTTCTTCGATGCCAGCAGAACAGGTTCGCCCGTAGCGAGAGGGGGATCCTCGTGGATATGACCGCCGGGGTGAGCTGATGGCGGAAAAGCAAAAGAAAGGGGGACAGCCTCAAAAGGTTCAATCACCTCGATATCCGAGTCATCTTCATCATCGGGCCAATGTCTAATAGAAGAGGATTTACCCGTGGGTCATTTCGTGGCGTCAGTCATGGGGAGGAACATCTCCTGGTCCGGCTCTTCTTCATCCGGAGTCTCCCGGTCTGGCGCCCACTTAAGGGTCGGATCGGTGCCGTCCTCAAGGGTCTGCTGAAGGAATTGCTGAGGAAAAGAACGAACAAAAGAGTCAAAAATGCGACAATAAATGACATGTAATTAGTCCGGAGTAAGTCTGCAACATGAAACTCACCATGGGAGGAAGCCGGTCACGGCAGAAATGCTCAATCCCCCATGTCCACTCAGTGGAGAAGTCCTTGTGATTAGTGAAGAGAGCCTTAACCCGGCGGTAAATCTCCGTGTTGCTCAGCTCGAAGGATGAGGTCCGGTTAGGATCGCGGCCAAAACTCATGTGGCACACCTTGTGGGTCCGCTTCTGGAGGGGTGAGATTCGGTTACGCACAAAAGTGATCATGGCATCCTCGTTGCGTAGCCCGAGCTCCTTCAGTTCCGCGAACCTTTTGTTCACTTGGTTGGCCAAGGCTGTGGGCTTCTTGGGGATCTCATCCCACAGATACGGATTAGGTGGACCCGGAGTGTAGGGAAGCAATCGGATCAAGTCTTCAGTGCCCGTATTCCGGACATAGAAGAAGGTCCGGGCCCATCCTTTGCAGGACTCTAACCCGGTGACCCGGGGAAAGACGGAAAACCTCCGGGGTGAAATGGAGGCCGCTCCGAATTGAGTGAGCCGCTTGTCCTCCGGATCAGCGTGGATGTCGGGAATGACATTGCGACGGAGGCCGAAGAACCGGATCCATAGCTCCTTCGTGGGCCATAGTCTGGCGTAGCCTTCGATCGTAGAAGCAAAGGCAGAGAGAGGTGATGGCGTTCGCTGGAAGGTGGTGCGGCTGGAGTTGGTACGTACCGAGCCAGTCCCGGAAAAAATCACTCACCGGCAAGCCGAAGCCCCGTTGGAAATGGGACAAGAACACGACGAACTCGCCCGGATTGGGTTAGGGGGCTAGTTCGTTAGAAGGAAGGCGAGCGGCGAAGCCGGCGGGGATGCGTTTGGTCCGGTAGAGCCAGTCCAGGTCGTCCTGGTAGACCCAGGAGCCGGCCCATGCACCGCGGTCCGCCACCGCGGCGTCCTCCTCCATCTCTTGTTCAGCAACGATGAGTTCTTCTTCCGTCATCTGGTCCTCGAGGCCCTCGCTGGAGCTAGAGGCGGCGGGGGACAGAGGCCGAGATTGGCAAGGACCCGTAGCGAGAAATTTGCATCACGGAGGTGCGACGGAGAAGCGCGGCGGCGACGCTGCTATTTGGCAGTGCTAGTGGTGGCGCGGTCGCGAGGAAGACGGAGAAGAATCACAACGGGCAGAAGGGCGCGGAGGGGGGAAAATCCTAAGGGACGCACCCCTCCGCTATTTAACCACTCCCACCGGGGATGAGTGGGATCGCGTCCTGTGGACTGGCCACACGCAGTGGCCGTGTATCACCCGTCTAGACCAATCAATGGGGAACCACACGGAGGACCACAGGGCGGAGAGAATCCAGTGACGCGACGCGCTGATGCGGTAAACGAGGAGGCAGGCATGACGTGACCCGTGCACAGTGATCACTGACAGTTACTATGGCGGTTACTGTGCAGGCCCTTAAAATAAGACGATATAATGATTACCCTTCACATGGGTTAGCGTACGAGAGAAGGAAGCAAGACCCGGATGGAACTATGGTAACCCGGCCGGCAAGTGAAAACTTGAGATGTGCGAAGGGAATGTAAATCCATACAATCCGAGGTAAAGAGGTAACTCGGCAATAGCGACCGGGGCACAAGATGGAACCTGATGTGGCCTCAGCGGCCAAGGCAGCTAAGACCGCACCAGCTTCGGGGACTAATGTTGGGGGGATACCCCCGGGTAGGGTCACGCCAGGGTATAAGGGCCGAGTTAGCCGAGGTTCGGCAAGGCCAAAGCGAATGCTGGCCGGGTCACCTCAAGGCGGGCTGGATCACGGAGTAACCCGGACCAAGGGGCGTTCGCCTAACTAAGTCTCGACCGGCTTAGGAAGTAAGTCAGAAGTGGATGTTTGCTTGTATGCAGGAACAGGGGTGCCCGGGTTAGTTGTGATCCGGGTCATGATTGGCTTCTAGGAGAAGGAAGGAATCTTGCTGGTCAAAAAGAGGGTCCGGTACGCACTGCATGAGCGAAGCAGACAAGACCGGGACCACTGGGTCATGGCCGACAGAGGTGACGAAGCCCATGTCGGCTGACGCGGGCGTTGCAGAGGCTCACGTAGCTAAAGCAAGCATGACGCAGGGGGAAAAGCACCCCGGTCGGCTTACCCCATTGGGAGGAGGCATATTCTTAGGAATATGCCTCCACGTATGCCCTAGGCAGGAACCGAGCCTCCCCTATAAAAGGGGGGCTAGGGCTTCTGTAGGAGGGGTTGGTCTCTCTGCTATTCTGTTTTGGGCTAGGGTTTCAGGTGTGATCTGTGGGAGAGAGTAAGAGAGCTCCTTCTTCCTCCTCAGCACTTGTAACCTTGGAAGGAAATCAATACAAACTTCTGTGTGGAGAATCACTTCACTATCCCTCCCTGGATTCCCCTAGCGTGTATTAGTCCCCACCTTTAGCCTATCCATGGCATCTGCCGTGACACCACCACGACAAGTGCATGGTCATCGGTGGACAACTGCAATTTATTGCCACTTGATTTTAATAAGACATATCCCATTTTTTACGCAGTAGCTCTCAATCTCACTTCCAACTGGGCCCCACCGTAAGAAGCTTGCACGCGCTAGCCGGTGGCCGAAGAGCTGAGCTCGATGAGACTTAACGTCTCTGCCTTCATCGAGTCACTCGCAGCCATCAACACATCCCTCTACCCGATCTAGCACAACCCCACAAATCTCGCCGTACAACCACCTACCTTCCCCTCTACATTTCCACTTTCAACTATCGCCAATTTTAGGGCCGTGTCAAACTTCGTACATAGAAATTGTGTATGTGCCTTTTGCATGCGGCTCAATACAGAACTGCCATGCATGGCCAGGGAAAAAACGTGATGTACCGTGCACGTGTCACGGTGCACGGTGCAGTAGACTGCGCGGCGTGTTGCACGGTGGTGCAACGAAACATGCCTTGCTTCCATCCACCTTAACTATAGAGCCCCTCTCCGCACACCCACTCTCACTCTCGCTCACTCACCCCACGCAACCCTCTCAACTGTCCCACCAACATCTGCAAACTCCCAAGAATACCCCATCCACGCCGACGATGGCGGAGGAGGATACGGTGGCCATCATCGCCTCCGAGGCCATTGGCGAGGAGGCCCCCGTCTCCTCGCCGTTCCCCCTCGACGCGTTGAAAGCATCCGCAGTCCCCGTTCAGGCCCTAGTTGAGCCATCGATGGCAGCCACCATTCCCGTCTAGGCCCTCGTCCCCGCTACCGACATAGCCGCCGACGAGGCCCCCGTCTCCTCACCGGTCCCCCTCGACACGTTGAAAGCAGCCGCCTTCCCTATCTAGGCCCTAGTCGAGGCATCGATGGCAGTCGCCGTTCCCGTCCAGGCCCCCGTCCCCGCTACTGACGTAGCCACTAAAGAGGAGCCCCCGGCCGTCGAGGAGGCTCCCGCCGGTCACAAGCAGATCCAGCACTTCATGGGCACCTACGATCCAGATAAGTACATCGCTCCGCGGAACCCCTACGACACCGGCATCGACGACCCATGGTCGGAGGTAACTAGGGTTTGCTCCCCTCCTCCGGTTCTTCTATCGTTCCCATTGTTGGATGCTAGATCTTGGTTTATTAGGATTCACTTGTTCGCATTTCGATTGCTCGATCTTCTTACATCATCTACTCCCCCATTTTCCTTTTCTTCCAATAGGTTTCCGGCAGCGACGTCTGCAGCGATGATGAGTACAGGCACACCAAGACTCGTCAGGTGCTGAGGAGGCTACAGGCCGGCCAGTATGATGCCTTCTTCACTAGCGGTAACTACAGCTACTCCTTCTGCAAGGGGATCGCCTTCTGCTGGGTGAGTCTCGCCGGCACCGACTTCAACTCCTTACTAAAGCATGTAGAGGCCCCGGGCTCCGACATCCACAAAGGCGGCGAGACCGTGAACGTCAACGCCTACATCGTTGAACACCAGGCTCTCGGCATTCACCTCCGAAACCTCCAACGGGTGGCCATCAAAGAGGGTCGCATGCCTCCAATCAGGCCCAAGGCCCCTAAGATCAAGGCACTAGGCAGCAAGAAGTGGAGGAAGCGCCGGAGGGAGGAGGCGGAGGCGCGGGCGCATGAAGGAGGGGTTCAATGTGTCTGTTGCTACTGCTAAGAAGCTTCTTTTTATTTTCTATATTTTGCTTGCATCCTATTTCTGGTTGAATGCATCGAACCTTGTTAATCAACCTACTCTCTATCGCTATATCCTATTTAGCCGCGCACAGCTATATCTACATTTGTTTTGTTTTTTGAATGAATGTATTCTGCCTGGTGTGATTTGCTGCTCTAGATTTGCTACCTGGTCGGAGGCAAAAAGAGGTCCAAAAGGGAACGAATTATCGAAGAGATAATCTTCTCTAGATTTGCTACCAATTTGGGCAAAATGAAACATATCTGTTTAGCGAGAGTGGAAAAGAGTACTCTTTTCAAACTGCCAGTTAACGAGCTACCATCTTGACAAGCTACAAGAGACATACAGAAACATAACACAAAGAAGTAAAATTTATTTTACTACTCTCACTTGAGGCGCTAGCCATCTTCACAAGCTAACTGAGTTCCACAAAACAGAAACATAACACAAAGGAGTAAAATTTAATCCACTTCTCATCAGACCACTTGAGGCGCTTGCCATCGTTCCTAGGCGACCAACTGCGATCATTCCAAGTGGATCTTACATTATTGGCCCTCCACAGCTCATGAAATGCAAGTTCGTCCCACATGGGATCTGACTTGGCTTCCCTATCTTCAGCATCCTACGGCACAATTAGCGGTGCATCACATGCCTGATTGTTACCGCTAGAAGATGTTGCCTCTCTGTTTGCTGCTTCAGCTACAACCTCTCTGTCAGCTGCTTCTGCTTCAGCTGCAAGCTCTCTTTTAGCTGCTTCTACAGCCTCTCTGTCAGCTGCTTCATATGCAGCCATTTCCTTTGCATATGCAGCTTTAAACTCAGCTATTCTGCATTTTCTACAAAGGGCTCCCCTAAGCTCGTCTTCGCTCTTGCAAATAGGGCAAAACACGAGGTAACGTAGAAAAATGGATATTCTTGTACAGCTGGAGGTCACGTAAGAATCTATGGCTGCATACTTCAGGTTTATATCAGACAACGGCCCCTCGCCCCAGAAATCGTGCCTATCCGTAGGGAAATCTGCCTTCATTCTGTCGTACGACTCATCGAGGATTCTAGTTGCGAGTGATGTCATTCCATCCTTCCTCGATCCTCTTAGGATCTTGACAAGACGCTGAATATCGATCCAGTTGTGCGCATGAATTATAATTCCCTCTCAATAAAATTTCAAAAAATAAGTTGTATTGTCGACAGTGCAGAAAACACTTCCCTTTTCTACAAGGAACTGGCGCAGCGCCGGACAATTCCTGTCAGTCCTGAAAGTACGTAGTTTGTCATCACCAAAATTTGTAACTACAAATATTTTGCCAATGCAAGATCATCATCTGAATATAATTTTGAAAAGTTTAGTAAATGCAAGATCAAGACTCTTAACATTGTCTTATCATAATTTATTTGGTCCTAAATAAAATCTAGTAGTTGCAAGATGAGCAAATGGATAAAGAACAAGAGGAGAAAATCGTAAAAGCGATTAGCTACACAGAGCAGATCTACAAACCGGGAGAGGTGGTAGACGAGGACGTGTTTCCTCATGGCCAGTTGAATGACGACGACTTCACTCCCTTCATATGGGTGCTCCGGGGTGTATTTGAGGTCCAATCCCACAAACTTGTCCTCGTCTTTCTCAAGCCAACCCTCGTACATCCTTAGGACACGCACCACTGTCTCCTCCTCGTTGGTGTAGACAACGTTTATCTTCTTATTGTCATGGGTAGTGAAGCTTCTCTCTAGAGTGCGACGACCTTCCATGGAGGCAAGGAGAAGACGGGAAGAAAACAGATGCCAGGAAGAAGAAGAGTGGTTTCTGCGAGGCAGGGGAACGGTGGAACCGTCAATGCGCTTTTAAGGTAGTGGTTAACAATAGGGACGGAAGTCCAAGGAGAGACGCGTGGCGGTGGCCGTTCCAGCTTCTGAGTAAACAAAAAATAATTATAACGCCGATACATATGCCCTGTTTTGGCACATCAATACACTGGGCAGGGGGTGTTGTCCTATCCACTGTGCCAGCGCTGCAAGCCTACGTGACAGTCACCCTGCCTAAGCGACGGGAGCGACATAACAGCGAGAACTGACAGGAGGGCCCAACTTGACGGTCGTTAGCCTGATATTTTGTATTGAAACATAAAGTTGAATTCGTGCCGAAAAAGTCCCTCTGAGTATTTGGCACGCCAACTTTGGGCAACGCAACTGATTGTAAGCAACTTGGGTACCGCGTTTCCTGGACACCCCAACTTTCGGGCCGCAAAATGATATTCTCATGAGAGAGGGTGTTCCAGTATATGTGGATTACGAATAGGTCTTTCATTAGTTGAATTTTAGTTGCGCTGGCTAGTGCATTGAGGTTGACATGTAATAGCTTGCATGTTGCAAAAATACTTTTAATGTTCCAATTTAATTACTCCAATACACACTGATACGTTTTTTAGGGATATACACCGGAATACATGCTCTAAGAGCATCTCCACTCGGGTTCCCAGCACGACGTTCTCAGGGCGTATTTTTGGTCCGGACGCTGAAATTCGGCTCAGTCGCGTTCCCAGGACCCCAGTTTCGTCCGAATTTGGCCCAAACTACGTCCAGCCTTCCCAGGTCGTTCCCGGGGCGACAGGAACACGCTGGTAACGCCGAACAAGGCGAATTCAGCAGGAAAAGCGGCGGTCGCCGAGTGGACCCGCCCAGTTAGCGGCACACGCCGATTCGTCCTCATCCTCCCGCATCGGAACGTCACGAAGGACCGTCGGGCATTAACCACCGGTCTCGTCGGCCACGCATCGCCGTAATGGGGCGTCACCATCACCTCGGCTCCCGCGATGGACCGACGGGCATTAACTTCCTGCCACTTCCCCTTTTCCTGCTCTCGCCGCTACACCCCTCCCTCCTTCGCCGCCCTTACTCGGCCTATAAATCACGGCCGCATGCCGGTGATGACCCACAAGTATAGGGGTGTATCGCAGTATTTTCGATAAGTAAGAGTGTCGAACCCAACAAGGAGCAGAAGGTGCTGGCTAGTGGTATGGATCAGGAATTCTATGCAAATACTTAGCAAACAGATTTTTAGGGGTTTTCAATAAAGCAAGTAAACAAAGTACGGGTAAATAAAAGACAGTAGGAATAAATGCAGCAAGTGGCCCAATCATTTATGCAGCAAAGGACAAGCCGGTTGTATTACTTAAGATGACCAAACGTTCTCGAGGACACATGGGAAAACTGTCAAGTGCTTTCGCTTCATATAGCTGATTAATCTTCTCTAGCTTGCTAAGTGTTGTGTGGGTAAACCTGTGCTAATGTACCGCCCCATCCAAGACTAATACATACTTGTGAGTATACCCCTTGCAAACATGCGTAAGTACAAGAAAGTAATTAAGGTAGAAACCTAACCACAACATTAAACTCTAAGACCCTTACGTCCCTTGTGTAATGGTTTCCTAACGGAGGTTCAGGTTTCTGTCACTCCGGCAACCCCTACGATTAGTAGCCATATACACAATGCATTCCCCTAGGTCCATATAGGTGAAGTGTCACGTAGTCGACGTTCACACGACACCACTAGAAGAAGTACACCACAACTTAAATATCAAACTATTGAATCTTTCTCGACACAATTCCACTACTAACAACAAGACTTCTCCCATGTCCTCAAGAACAAAACGAACTACTCACAAGACATCATATGGATCATGATCAGAGATGGAATAATGATGTATAACAATCTGAACATAAACAATAATTCAACGGTTCACTCAATAGCATCAACTACGAAGAGTAATCAACACCGGGAAAGTTTCCCCATGAACTAATGCAAGATTCAACTCAATTGTTACAGCAATATGGAGATGGTGATGAGGGTGCTGATGGTGATGATGGTGGTAATGATGATGATGATCCCGATGAAGTCCAGCTTGATGGTGGTGTTGATGGCGACGATCTCCCCTCTCCAGGAAGGAATTCCCTCGGTAGAAATCTGTCTGCCGGAGAGATCTTTCTCTCTCGGTGTTTTCCGCCCCGCAGAGGCGGCGGAATCTTTCTATGGTCGCTCCCCGAGTCTTAGGGTTTCGGGAGGATGATATACGCCAGAGGGGAGAGGCTGGAGTGGGCTAGGGTGGCCACACCACCTCCTGGCGCAGCCTAGGGCTGCCTGCGCCAGGGGGTGGTGTGGGCCCCCTGTGGCCCATCTCCACTCCATCTTCTGGCATCCTTAGTCTTCTGGAAAAATAAGATTTTCCGTATATTTTCCCGGATTTTCTGATCTTCGCGAATTTTGCCTCCAAACAGCACCTTTTCCATCAGAATCCTGACTCTAGCGGTCCATGCTCCAAAAGTCATCAACCATACAAAAACAGATGAAATAGCATAAGTATCACCTCTCAATACGAAATATATCAATGAATAATAGTGAATTAAGACATAGAATAGTGATGCAAAATGGACGTATCACCCCCCCCCCTAACTTAGACTTCGCTTGTCCTCAAGCGAAACTGAGCTCAATAAACATGGCCTCAGGTTTATGGAGTGAAGAGTCGATAAAAGAATATGGACAAGAAGCATCACATTCATCAAAAGCATAGATCATAATAGAAGACAACTCACTGTTATATAACTCAACTTGCAATGAGTAAAGGAAACACAATAAAGATACATAAAGTAAATCATAATTGGTAATGGCAAACTTAGCTCTTGGTCGAAGAATAGTTGATAATTTGCTAGAGTTCACAAATAACTGGTTTTCAAAGATAGCTTCCAAAGTAGTAAACATCAAGATAAGAGCAATGTGCAAAACGAGGAACAAAAGACATGTTTGAATAAATCATCATATGAATGAATGAAACACATCAACTCAAAATACTTGCTGAGGTAGAGAAGAATAGGTTTACTTACTCAACTACAAAGTAAAAGAAAGGTCCCTTCGCAGAGGGAGGTAGGGATTGCAAGTCTCATAAAGAGCTCCCAAAAATTATGATACTTACTAGCTTTCAGCTCTCATTGCCCCTATCATAGGCATATTTTGGTGATTAAGGTTAAAGTGACACAACTAAGAGGATATGCTTGACAAGTTATAAATTGGAGGCTCATGCCCCTTACTTATGAGTACCGATCCTCATGCTACTAAACTTCAGTCACGAGCAAGCTCTTGTCATTGTAAATACATGCGTATCATTGAGAACCGCCAACGGGGTACCCCTTGCACATGACACAGGAGCTATCCCATAATCAAAATGACAAGGCAAGCAGATAGTGAGCATCTCAGCGATCTTTTTATTTGCTATTTGCATAGATTTTTATTGACGATGCTTCATAGAATGCTCACTATAGTTATGCTGCAAGTTTCCAGCATGATTAGGCATGGCTTAGGCTAGCGGCCTGATACATCCATTTTGCGTCACTATTCTATGTCTTAATTCACTATCATTCATTGATATATTTTGTATTGAGAGGTGATACTTATGTTATTTCATCTATTTTTGCATGGTTGATGACTTTTGGAGCATGGACCGCTGCAGTCAGGATTCTGATGGAAAAGGTGTTGTTTGGAGGCAAAATTCGTGAAGATCAGAAAATCCGGGAAAATATATGGAAAATCCTATTTTTCTAGAAGACTAAGGATGCCAGAAGATGGAGTGGAGGTGGGCCACAGGGGGCCCACACCACCCCATGGCGCGGGCAGGCCTAGGCCGTGCCTGGAGGTGGTGTGGCCGCCCTGGCCCACTCCAGCCTCTCCCCTCTGGCGTATATCGTCCTCCCGAAACCCTAAGATTCGAGGAGCGACCACAGAAAGATTCCGCCGCCTCTGCGGGGCGTAAAACACCAAGAGAGAAAGATCTCTCCGGCAGACAGATTTCTGCCGGGGGAATTCCTTCCCGGAGAGGGGAGATCGTCGCCATCAACACCACCATCAAGCTGGACTTCATCGGGATCATCATCATCACCACCACCACCACCATCACCATCAGCACCCTCATCACCATCTCCATATTGCTGTAACAATTGAGTTGAATCTTGCATAGTTCATAGGGGAAACTTTCCTGGTGTTGATTACTCTTTGTAGTTGATGCTATTGAGTGAACCGTTGAATTATTGTTTATGTTCAGATTGTTATACTTCATTATTCCATCTTTGGTCATGATCCATATGATGTCTTGTGAGTAGTTCGTTTTGTTCTTGAGGACATGGGAGAAGTCTTGTTGTTAGTAGTGGAGTTGCGTTGAGAAAGATTCAATAGATTGTTATTTAAGTTGTGGTGTACTTATTCTAGTGGTGTCATGTGAACATCGACTACATGAAACTTCACCTATATGGGCCTAGGGGAATGCATTGTGTATTTGGCTACTAATCGTAGGGGTTGCCGGAGTGACAGAAACCTGAACCCCCGTTAGGAGACCATTGCACAAGGGACGTAAGGGTCTTAGAGTTTAAAGTTGTGGTTAGGTTTCTACCTTAATTACTTTCTTATACTACGGATGTTTGCAAGGGGTATAATCACAAGTATGTATTAGTCTTGGATGGGGCGGTACATTAGCACAGGTTCAACCACACAACACTTAGCAAGCTAAAGAAGATTAATCGACTATATGAAGCGAAAGCACTTGACAGTCTTCCCATGTGTCCTCGAGAACGTTTGGTCATCTTAAGAAATACAACCGGCTTGTCCTTTATTGCATAAAGGATTGGGCCACTTGCTGCATTTATTCCTACTGTCTTTTATTCACTCGTACTTTGTTTACTTGCTTTATCGAAAACCCCTAAAAATCCGTTTGCTGAGTATTTGCAGAGAATTCCTGATTCCGACCACTAGCTAGCACCTTCTGCTCCTCGTTGGGTTCAACACTCTTACTTATCGAAAATACTACGATACACCCCCTATACTTGTGGGTCATCAAGACTATTTTCTGGCGCCGTTGCCGGGGAGTGAAGCGCTATTGGAGAGTGGAACTGGTAAAGGAAACTTCTACTGTGAGTATTGTTTACTTCTGCTAGTTGCTTTATTTTCGTTATGGATAATTCGCTGAGTTTCTTATTTGGTAATGCTACTACCACTTCTAAGGTAGCAGATAAGCCACCACCTGCTGAGAAAGATGTTTTCAAAATACCTACAAGAATTATTGATCGTGTTATGAATAACTACTATGTTAGGGATGTAACTGTCCATCCCGGTGATCATTTACTCTTTATACATGAATTATGCGGGTTGTTCAAGTGTGCAGGTATTACTACAGATCAAGTTAAGAAGAAGTTATTCTCATTATCACTGAAAGGAAGAGCTGAGGAATGGTATAAGGTGCTGAAGAATGGTCAAGCTCTAGAATGGGAGGAAATAGTGCCTCTCTTTTATTCAAAGTTTTATCCTCCTAGTGAGATTCATAAAGATCGGAATCAAATATACAACTTTTGGCCTCTTGATGGAGAGAGTACAGCTCAATCTTGGGGGAGATTGAAGTTACTAATGCTCAAATGTCCCATTCATGAGCTCCCCAACAATATTATTATCAACAACTTTTATGCAAGGCTCCCACTACATGACAAGGATTTATTGGATGCTTCTTGTGCTGGATCATTCACTCGCATGGAATAAGAAGCTAAATGGGACCTTCTAGATCGTATTCAAGACAATGCTGAAGCTTGGGAGAACGACAAAGGTAGAAAGTCAGGTATAAATTATGATTATGAATGCATTGAATCTTTTATGGGAACTGATGACTTTCAAAATATTAGTAATATTTATGGTCTTTATTTGCAAGTTATTACGAATTGCTTTAGAGCTTTTACTTCCTATATCGAAATTCCAAAAAGGGGATGGAATAAGTACCATGCACCTTACAAAGATATTGTTGACTATGCTCCTATTGGAAGTGCTGAGTATTGCATTATTGATCCCATCTTACCGAACCTTATATCGAGAAGATTCCCTTCCCCTAAAAGGTAAAGGACCATCCTATGATAACTAATGTAATCACCAAAAGTGAAAAAAGAACTGTAAAACCTAATGAACAAATAAACATTGAACATGTGGTAGCAATTGTGAAAGACCTTGTCACTAAAATCATAGAAGATGGGCACATAGTCTTTTGTGAGGATGCTTCTAATATTGTTTCACATCCCAATAGAACTAAAAAGGCTAGTGTTCCTGTGCTTTCCGTTAGAATTGGTGATCATTGCTATTATGGTTTATGTGATATTGGTGCAAGTTCTAGTGCTATTCCTTATGAGCTTTACAGAGAAATTATGCATGAAATCAGTCCTTGCGAGTTGGAAGAGATTGATGTGGTTATTCACCTTGATAATAGAGAGACCATCTCTCCAATTGGTATTGTACGAGACGTGGAAGTTCTTTGTGGTAAGATTAAGTACCCTGCTGATTTTCTAGTACTTGGTTCGGCTGCTAGTAAAACCTACCCTATCATTTTTGGTAGACCTTTCTTGAGTACTTGTGGAGCTATTATTGATTGCAAGAGGGAGAAAATCTTGACTAAGTTTGATGGGGAATCTTATGAGTTTAATTTTTCGAAATTTGCTAAATAACCTTGCGAAGATGAAACCCATAATGAGGATTATAAGGTTGAACAACTTGCTTCTATTTCTCTTGCTCCTAACAATGCTTTGCAGCAATTTATGGAAGATCATGAAAGTGAAATCTTCATGGAAGAAAGGAATGAGATTGATAGGATTCTCCGTGATCAACCCATGATGCTTAAGCACGACTTGCCTATAGAAGACTTGGGTACCACGATGCCACCTAAAAAGGATCCTATTTTCGATCTAAAACCTCTCCCTGATGATCTTAAATATGCTTATATTAATGATAAAAAGATATATCCTGTTATTGTTAGCGCTAAACTTTCAGGGAATGAAGAAGAAAGGTTATTGGAAGTTTTGAGGAAACATCGAGGAGCTATGGGCTATACTCTAGATGATTTAAAAGGGATTTCACCTACTATATGTCAGCACTCTATCAACATAGAACCAGATGCGAAGCCGGTAGTGGAGCACCAACGATGTTTAAATCCTAGGATGAAGGAAGTGGTAAGGAATGAGGTATTGAAACTCCTTGATGCTGGTATTATTTACCCTATTGCCGATAGTGAATGGGTTAGTCCAGTTCATTCCTAATGATAATGATGAGCTTATTCCTCAAAGAATAGTGGTAGGCTATAGGATGTGCATTGATTTTAGGAAAGTCAATAAAGTTACTAAGAAAGATCACTACCCGCTTCCTTTTATTGATCAAATGTTGGAAAGGTTGTCTAAAAAGACCCATTTTTGTTTTCTTGATGGTTATTCTGGTTTCTCTCAAATTGCTATTAAACAACAAGATCAAGAACAAACTACTTTTACTTGCCCTTATGGAACTTATGCTTATAGACGTATGCCTTTTGGTTTATGTAATGCTCCTGCTACTTTCCAAAGGTGCATGTCTGCTATCTTTCATGGTTTTTGTGAGGAAATTGTAGAAGTGTTCATGGATGACTTTTCTGTCTATGGAACTTCTTTTGATAATTGTCTGCACAACCTTGATAAAGTTTTGCAGAGATGTGAAGAAACTAATCTTGTTCTTAATTGGGAGAAATGCCACTTCATGGTTAATGAAGGGATTGTTCTTGGGCATAAAGTTTCTGAAAGAGGCATAGAAGTTGATAGAGCTAAGGTTGAGGCAATTGAGAAGATGCCATGTCCAAGAGACATCAAAGGTATTCGTAGTATCCTTGGTCATGCTGGTTTTTATAGGAGGTTTATTAAAGACTTCTCTAGGATATCAAAACCTCTCACTAATCTTCTTCAAAAAGATGTACCTTTTGTTTTTGATGATGATTGTAGGGAAGCTTTTGAAACTCTTAAGAATGATTTAACTATAGCCCCTATTGTTCAACCACCTGATTGGAGTTTACCCTTTGAAATAATGTGTGACGCTAGTGATTTTGCTGTAGGGGCTGTCCTTGGGCAACGTATTGATAAAAATTTAAACGTTATCCATTATGCTAGTAAGACTCCAGACGCTGCTCAAAGGAATTATGCCACTACTGAAAAGGAATTTCTAGCTGTTGTTTTTGCTTGTGATAAGTTTAGGCCCTATATTGTGGACTCAAAAGTAATCATCCATACTGATCATGCTGCTATTAAATATCTTATGACGAAGAAGGACGCTAAGCCTAGGCTTATTAGATGGGTACTGCTTTTACAAGAGTTTGATCTACACATAGTAGATAGGAAGGGTGCTGAAAACCCTGTAGCTGATAATTTATCTCATTTGGAAAACATCTCTTTTGATCCTATGCCTGTTAATGATAGTTTCCCAAATGAACAGTTAGCCGCAGTAGGGGTGAGCTCGCGATGAAGTCCTTGGTATGCTGATTATGCTAACTTTATTGTCTCCAAGTATTTGCCTCCAACTTTTACAGCTCAGCAAAGAAGAAAGTTCTTTTATGATTTGAGGCATTATTTTTGGGATGACCCACACTTATACAAAGTAGGAGTTGATGGTATTATGCGAAGATGTGTTCCAGAATATGAACAAAAAGAGATATTGCGTAAATGTCATGGTAGCGCCTATGGAGGACATCATGCAGGAGATAGAACTGCACAAAAGGTGCTACAATCAAGTTTCTACTGGCCTACCCTGTTTTAAGATGCAAGAAAATTTGTTTTATCTTGTGATGAATGTCAGCGTGTTGGTAATATTTCTAGACGCAATGAAATTCCTATGAACTACTCTCTAGTTATTGAACCTTTTGATTGTTGGGGATTCGACTTTATGGGTCCTTTCCCTCCTTTGAAAGGTTACACTCATATTCTTGTTGCCGTTGATTATGTTACTAAGTGGGTAGAAGCCATTCCTACAAAGAGTGCTGACGGGGAGACTTCTCTAAAAATGCTTAAGGACATTATCTTTCCCAGGTTTGGAGTGCCTAGGTATGTCATGACTGATGGGGGTTCTCATTTCATTCATGGCGGTTTGAGGAAGACCCTCGCTAAATATGATGTTAATCACATAATTGCTTCAGCTTATCACCCGCAAACTAGCGGGCAAGTAGAGTTATCAAATAGAGAAATTAAATCTATCTTGCAAAAGACTGTTAATAGGTCTAGAAAAAACTGGGCTAAGAAGTTGAATGATGCTTATGGGCTTATAGAACTGCTTACAAAAATCCTATGGGAATGTCTCCTTATAAAATGGTTTATGGGAAAGCTTGTCACCTACCCTTAGAATTAGAACACAAAGCTTACTGGGCAGTGAAAGAACTAAATAGAGATTGTAAGCTCGCTGGTGAGAAAAGATTATTTGACTTAAGTTCCTTAGATGAATGGATGAGTGAAGCCTATGAGAATGCTAGGCTCTTTAAGGAAAAAGTTAAAAGATGGCATGACAAGCGAATACTTAAGAGAGAATTTCATGTTGGTGAGAAAGTTCTATTGTATAGGTCTCGTCTCAGATTTTTTGCAGGTAAGCTACTATCAAAATGGGAAGGACCTTTCAGCATTGAAGAAGTATTCCGTTCAGGAGCAATAAAAATTTCTTCTCTAAAAGATAATACTACATAAGTAGTGAATGGACATCGACTCAAACACTATATTGCTGGAGATTCTTACAATGAAGATGTTGATGCTTTTCAAGTTATAACTCCAGAGAAATTTATTGAGGACCAAATTCAGACACCTGCAGAGTCTGTTTTGATCTAGGTAACAGTTCTGGTAAGAAAAGTTCCGCGAAAATACAAAACAACTATATTTTTGCAGTTTTCAGTCGATAAGGAAAGTTTCGAACCGAAAAAGGGACGGCACCGGAGCCGGGGTGGCCCACACCACCCCATGGCACGGGCCCATCCCTGGCCGCGCCACCAGGTGGTGAGGCCACCCAGGACTCCGCCTCCGACTCGTTTTCTCCCAGTACCTTCCTTTTGATAAGAAACTTCGTAATATATAACCCCCCGGATCCCCCGAGGTCTGTATATCGTGTTTTCATCGTATTTTTGTTTCGATCTGTTTCTGCCAGGTAAAATCTCAGATTTGTAGCCTCAATGTCTTCCACTAGATCAGTTAAGGGAGATTCCTTGGAAGATATCATCAACCCATACATGAGAGAATTGAAGATTCATCCCAAGGAGTTGTTGCTCGAAGGCGGGGAGGTCCGGATTAAAGAGGTTCAAGGCCCTAAAGGTGAAGGAAGTCTAGAGGACAGGATGGAAGCACTGGAGCAAGAAGTCTTTAGGTACAGGAAGATGGCGGAGCGCGAACTGGATATCATCCATAAGATTTGTTCTAAACTCATCACCGAGCACCAAAAGGAGACTCCTGAACTCAAAGACGAAGTCTTCTCACTCCGCCAAACAACCAACGAACTGCAAGAACAGTTCTGTGACGTTCAAAATCAAAACTATGAGTATGAGGCTAGATTTAAACGCATAAGTGCTACTGCAAGTTTCAGGATGTTGGAAACCACAATGTCCTTTGTTGATGGGAAGCCTTTACCCTGGAAGACGGACAAAGATGAGAGGACACCACCACCACCTAAGGTGTGATTCTTCATCAGGTTTGGCATCCCCTTGGTTTGTTCCAAGCTTGGGGGAGTGCCACGGTATCACATCACTATCTTCTATCTTTTTACCTTATTAGTAGAGTCATATCATGAATAGAGGAGTTATTATGTAGTATGGTTTGCATTATGGAAGTGTCCCCTCTCTCGTTAGATATGTATCCCTTTGTGTGAGTTTCCGTTATGGAGTATTAATGAGAAGTTCTATCATTTACTCTTTTGCATAGCTTATGTTAGTTTTCAATTCGTGGTTATATGATTGATCTTGTTGTTAGTATTGGTATCACTTTGGGATCATTGAGTTAATTTAGTTGGTTTTGGCAAACCTGGCTCGGTCAGTAGCAACACCTTTTTGAGAGTTGAAAAGAAAAAGATAGAAGTACTCTAAAGAAAAATAATTTCATCATCTTTCTTTCTTGATTTGCTCATAAGTTTAGTATTCTCTAGTTAAGATCTTTTGTGCTTCCAAGGAAGATTGCATGTTTGTCTTTATCACTAGTATGTTTGTTTGTTTCATTAAATTCTTGTACTTGCTACCTAGCCTTGCTAGCCAAAAACCTGTACTCAGAGGGAATTCTTCTCGTGCATCCACTCCTTTAAACCAAAACCTTTGCCATTTGAGTCCACCATACCTACCTAGTAGCATTATTGCTATTCCAAGTAAATTCTTGTTTTGTCTACCTCCCAAATTAAACTTGTTATGCGAAAATTAGTGATTAAAGCTCTCACGAACTTGATGGCACACTTTACTTTTGTGCACTTAATAAATTTGAACCATTGTGCTCAGCCATGTTGCGTATATGCTTGCGCTTTGTAAGTTGTGAATTAGCAGAACCATGTTGTCATGGGGAACGCTTTCAACATTGCACTGGTACTTTGTACCAAGCTGAAATCATGTTCTTTTGTCTATGGATGTCGTCGGTGTGAAATGAAAGGGGAGCTTGTAAGTCCATGGAGTTATGCATATGTGTTAGAGAAACGCCTGGGCCGCTGGTCTAATCCATGCTGACATGGTGGAAACCTGCAGCGTAACCATAACGAGTATCTATGAAGCATTCTTCTTATAAAAAAAGAGAAGGAGATTGAGAAAAAAAGAGAAAAAGAAAAGAAAAAAAGAGATTATGAAAAGAGGAAGGAGAGAAAAAAAGCACCATATTCCCATGGTAAATAAGAAGATTGCTGAGATACTTGTTGTCTGCTTGCCTTGTCATTTTGATATGGGGATTCTTCCATATCATCGGGCAAGGGGTACCCCGTTGGCGGTTCTCAATGATACACATATTCTTACGATGACAAGAACTTGCCGGTGACTAAACTTGAGTAGCATGAGGAGCGGCCCTCGTATTCAAGGGACATGAGATTCTCAATTTACAACTTGTCAATGCATATCCTCATTTTTGATCAATTTAACCTTAATCACCTAAAGATGCCTATGATAGGGGCAATGAGAGCTGAAAGCTAGTAAGTATCATAATTTTTGGGAGCTCTTTATGAGACTTGCAATCCCTGCTTCCCTCTGCGAAGGGCCTTTCTTTTACTTTGTAGTTGAGTCAGTAAACCTATTCCTTCTATCTCAGCAAGTATTTTGAGTTGATGTGTTTCATTCATTCATATGATGATTTATTCAACCATGTCTCTTATGTTCCTTGTTTTGCACATTGCTCTTATCTTGATGTTTAATACTTTGAAAGCTTTCTTTGAAAACCAGCTATTTGTGAACTCCAGTAAATTATCAACTATTCTTTGACCAAGAGCTAAGTTTGCCATTACCAATTATGATTCACTTTATGTATGTTTATTGTGTTTCCTTTACCTATCACAAGTTGAGTTATATAATAGTGAGTTGTCTTCTTTTATGATCTATGTATTTGATGAATGTGATGCTTCTTGTCCGTATTCTTTTATCAACTCTTCACTCCATAAACCTTAGGCCATGTTTATTGAGCTCAGTTTCGCTTGGGGACAAGAGAAATCTAAGCTTTGGGGGCGTTGATACATCCATTTTGCATCACTATTCTATGTCTTAATTCACTATTATTCATTGATATATTTCGTATTGAGAGGTGATACTTATGTTATTTCATCTATTTTTGCATGGTTGATGACTTTTGGAGCATGGACCGCTGTAGTCAGGATTCTGATGGAAAAGTTGTTGTTTGGAGGCAAAATTCGTGAAGATCAGAAAATCCGGGAAAATATACGGAAAATCCTATTTTTCCAGAAGACTAAGGATGTCAGAAGATGGAGTGGAGGTGAGCCACAGGGGGGCCACACCACCCCATGGCGCGGGCAAGCCTAGGCCATGCCTGGAGGTGCCGTGGCCGCCCTGGCCCACTCCAGCCTCTCCCCTCTGGCGTACATCATCCTCCCGAAACCCTAAGACTCGAGGAGCGACCACAGAAAGATTCCGCCTCCTCTGCAGGGCGGAAAACACCGAGAGAGAAAGATCTCTCCGGCAGACAAATTTCTGACGAGGGAATTCCTTCCCGGAGTGGGGAGATCGTCGCCATCAACACCACCATCAAGCTG
This sequence comes from Avena eriantha, assembly GCA_910589775.1. Lineage (NCBI taxonomy): Eukaryota > Viridiplantae > Streptophyta > Magnoliopsida > Poales > Poaceae > Avena > Avena eriantha. Next base: position 44,356,286 of record OU342741.1, read on the forward strand.
GACTTCATCGGGATCATCATCATCATCACCACCACCATCATCACCATAAGCACCCTCATCACCATCTCCGTATTGTTGTAACAATTGACTTGAATCTTGCATAGTTCATAGGGGAAACTTTCCTGGTGTTGATTACTCTTTGTAGTTGATGCTATTGAGTGAACCGTTGAATTATTGTTTATGTTCAGATTGTTATACATCATTATTCCATCTCTGATCATGATCCATATGAATGCTTGTGAGTAGTTCGTTTTGTTCTTGAGGACATGGGAGAAGTCTTGTTGTTAGTAGTGGAGTTGCGTTGAGAAAGATTCAATAGATTGTTATTTAAGTTGTGGTGTACTTCTTCTAGTGGTGTCATCTGAACGTTGACTACATGACACTTCACCTATATGGGCCTAGGGGAATGCATTGTGTATTTGGCTACTAATCGTAGGGGTTGCCGGAGTGACAGAAACCTGAACCCCGTTAGGAAACCATTGCACAAGGGACGTAAAGGTCTTAGAGTTTAAAGTTGTGGTTAGGTTTCTACCTTAATTACTTTCTTGTACTTACGGATGTTTGCAAGGGGTATAATCACAAGTATGTATTAGTCTTGGATGGGGCGGTACATTAGCACAGGTTCACCCACACAATACTTAGCAAGCTAAAGAAGATTAATCGACTATTTGAAGCGAAAGCACTTGACAGTCTTCCCATGTGTCCTCGAGAACGTTTGGTCATCTTAAGAAATACAACCGGCTTGTCCTTTGCAGCATAAAGGATTGGGCCACTTGCTGCATTTATTCCTACTGTCTTTTATTCACTCGTACTTTGTTTACTTGCTTTATCGAAAACCCCTAAAAATCTGTTTGCTAAGTATTTGCAGAGAATTCCTGATCCATACCACTAGCCAGCACCTAATGCTCCTTGTTGGGTTCGACACTCTTACTTATCGAAAATACTGCGATACGCCCCCTATACTTGTGGTTCATCACGGCCCAGGCGTTTCTCTAACACACATATAAACTCCATGATCTTACAAGTTTCACTTTTATTTCACACCGCCGGGATCCATAAGCAAAAGAATCATGATATCAACTAGGTACAAGTACCAATGAAGTGTTGAAAGCGGTCCCCATGATACATGGTTCGGCTAACTTCAACTCATAAAGCGCAAGCATATACGCAACAAAGAAGGACCCAATGGTTCAAGTTTATTAAATGCAAGAAAGTAAAGTGTGCCATCAAGTTCGTGAGAGCTTTAATCACTAATTTTCACATAACAAGTTTAATTTGGGAGGTAGATAAAACAAGAATTTACTTGGAATAGCAATAATGCTACTAGGTAGGTATGGTGGACACAAATGGCAAAGGTTTTGGTTTAAAGGAGGTGGATGCATGAGAAGAATTCCCTCTCAGTACATGTTTTTGGTTAGCAAGGCTGGGTAGCAAGTACAAGAGTTGAAGGAAACAAACAAACATACAAGTGATAAAAAAACATGCAATCTTCCTTGGAAGCACAAAAGATCTTAACTAGAGAATACTAGACTTAAGAGCAAATCAAGAAAGAAAGATGATGAAATTATTTTTCTTTAAAGGTACTTTTGTCTTTTCTTTCAACTCTCAAAAATAGTGTTGCTACTGACAGAGCCAGGTTTGCCAAAACCAACTAAATTAACTCAATGATCCCAAAGTGATACCAATACTAAGAACAAGATCAATCATATAACCATGAATTGAAAACTAATATAAGCTATACAAAAGAGTAAATGATAGAACTTCTCATTAATATTCCATAACGACAACTCACACCAAGGGATACATATCTAACGAGAGAGGGGACACTTCCATAATGCAAACCATCCTACATAATAACTCCTCTATTCATGATATGACTCTACTAATAAGGTAAAAAGATAGAAGATAGTGATGTGATACCGCGGCACTCCCCCAAGCTTGGAACAAACCAAGGGGATGCCAAACCTGATGACGAATTACTCCTTAGGTGGTGGTATCTTCTCGATGAGCTCTCTGATCAGTTTCCCCAAGTTCTCAATCTCGAAAGTGAGATTACGAAAAGCTGTGAATTTTGCTCAATGCGGCTCATGATCATGTTGTGTTGAGAATTCTAGCTCTTGCTATTCTTTCCCCACTCTTCCTCCTTGAAGTCTTCTTTTCCTACATGGTTATGGATAGAGGTATGGAATGGATTCTTGGTGTGTGGAGGAAGTGACCGTGGAGCCAAACTGTGACGGGGAGCTCTCCCCCTAGTCTGCATCTGTGCCGTCCTTCTAACCCTGGCAGGTTTCGTCACCACTCCAATGCTTGCGATGGTAGTGCCGGTATGCGGATGTTGGCCTTGCTCCTCTTCACCTTCACTCTTGATCTCCTTCTCCTTCCCGGGGTCTTGGAGGTCTTCCTCCATGGGCTCCTTCCCTTTATCCTTGGCAGACACCATTGTGCTTCTAAACTTTCAAAGAGTATGTCCTGGCAGAAATAGATCGAAACAAAAACACGACGAAAACACGATATACGAACCTCGGAAGATCCTGGGGGTTATATATTACGAAGTTTCATAACAAAAGGAAGGTACTGGGTGAAAACGGGTTGGAGACGGAGTCTGGGGTGGCCTCACCACCTGGTGGCGCGGCCAGGGGTGGGCCCGCACAACAGGGTGGTGTGGGCCACCCTATCTCCGTTTCCGTCCCTTTTTCGTTTCATAGCTTTCCTTATTGACTAAAAACTGAAAAACCATAGTTGGATTGTGTTTTCGCAGAACTTTTCTTACCAGAACTATTACCTATTTGAAAACGGACTCTGCAGGTCTCTGAATTTGGTATCTAGTAGATTCTTTCATAGTCACCACTTGAATAACATCAATATCTTCATCTTCATACACTTATTACTTGAGTCATAAAACCCTTCTCTTCCTTATTATACCATTGTCTCCACTTCCTGGAAATTTCTTTCACACAAAACTTCACACAGTTCTCATTAGCAACATTAGTATAAGTGAAGTGATAAAACCTTTTGAGTCCAACTTCAACTAAAAACCATCAAAACATAAGTTACTGTAGCAACTCCTTCCGAAAACCCAAAAAGAATTCAAAAAAGAAATCGAATAAAGAAGCAAATGCAAAATTGGCAAAATCTGTCAAAACAGACCAGCAGGTAAAGATCAATTTTTCCGAAAATCTTCTGTTGCTCAAATCAAAAAGTACAAAACTAACGAAAGTTAAATAACAATCTGGGGCAGAAGCAGAAAAAATTACAGCTCAATCCGACATACATAGATCACTCACGAATTTTTACGGTGAAGCACAAAAAATCTGTGTCGGGACAGCAACTTCCCCAAATCTTACTTCTCTCTCATTAGAGGTTGATCTTGACACAAAAACCAAACAAAACGGATAAGGAGCAGTTCTTACCGAAGTAATAACTTCCAAGACTCAAAGAAGCAAAAACAAACTGAAAGCAAAAACAAATTGGGTTGTCTCCCATAAAGCTCTTTCTTTATAGCCATTAAGATGGGCATGATAATTTTGAAGATGCTCACTCAGGAATATGAATTGAAGTGAAAGAGAGCATTCAGAAGCAAAAACACACACGAACACTTGATATTATTGAGATGCATACGAAAACTTTTCTATGCAAGGGAATTTTTTAAACAAACAAGTTATTGAAACCAGAGGTAACTTGCATAAGGAGGCAAAAGAAGTGCAACATAAAAACTTTCAGCATAAAACGAGGAAACTTGATATTATTGAGATGCATACGAACACTTTTCTCTCTCTCATAGTAACTTTCAGTATCATGCATAAACTTAACAATATAGCTATCACAAGGACCATCATAGCAATGATCACTTATTCTAACAGAAAACACAGAAATACTAGCTCTCATAACACTACTATGTGAAACAATATTAGAGGTATCCTTACAAAGGATAGTATGTCCCTCTTCTTCATATTTAGTAACAAAGTCTTTCACATTTGCTATTATAGGTTCATCAACCATTTGTTTATCAAGTTCAATAGCTTTGATTATACTTTCATTAACCATACTAACTATCATAGAATGTTCCTTTACCTTAACTGGAAAAGGCATTTTCTCAATATACGGTTTAGGTAAAACATGATTAGCAGTATAAACTTCAGTATTTCTTGCAGGAACACTCTTAGCAATATCTTTATAAGGTTCATGATAGTTATTCCACTTCTTTTTAGGCACTTCAATGTAGGAAGCAAAAGCCTTAAAATAAGAAGCAATAGCTTGAGAGTCTAGACCATAAGCATTTTTAATATTTTGAAAGTCATCAGTTCCCATAAAAGATTCAATGCATTCATAATCATAATTTATACCTGACTTTCTAGCTTTGTCATTCTCCCATGCTTCAGTATTGTCTTGAATACGGTCTAGAAGATCCCATTTAGCTTCTTCTTCCATACGAGTGAATGATCCAGCACAAGAAGCGACCAATAAATCCTTGTCATGTAGAGGGAGCCTTGCATAAAAGTTATTAATAATAATATTGTTCGGGAGCTCATGAATGGGACATTTGAGCATTAGTAACTTCAATCTCCCCCAAGCTTGAGCTGTACTCTCTCCATCAAGAGGCCAAAAGTTGTATATTTGATTCTGATCTTTATGAATCTCACTAGGAGGATAAAACTTTGAATAAAAGAGAGGCACTATTTCCTCCCATTCTAGAGCTTGACCATTCTTTAGCAGCTTATACCATTCCTCAGCTCTTCCTTTCAGCGATAATGAGAATAACTTATTCTTAACTTGATCTGTAGTAATACCTGCACACTTGAACAACCCGCATAATTCGTGTATAAAGAGTAAATGATCACCGGGATGGACAGTTCCATCCCCAACATAATAGTTATCCATAACTGATGACCCACAAGTATAGGGGGTGTATCGTAGTATTTTCGATAAGTAAGAGTGTCGAACCCAACGAGGAGCAGAAGGTGTTGGCTAGTGGTATGGATCAAGAATTCTCTGCAAATACTTAGCAAACGAATTTTTAGGGGTTTTCGATAAAGCAAGTAAACAAACTACGAGTAAATAAAAGACAGTAGGAATAAACACAGCAAGTGGCCCAATCCTTTATGCAGCAAAGGACAAGCCGGTTGTAATTCTATAGATGACCAAACGTTCTCGAGGACACATGGGAAGACTGTCAAGTGCTTTCGCTTCATATAGTCGATTAATCTTCTCTAGCTTGCTAAGTGTTGTGTGGGTGAACCTGTGCTAATGTACCGTCCCATCCAAGACTTAATACATACTTGTGATTAAACCCCCTTGCAAACATACGTAAGTACAACAAAGTAATTAAGGTAGAAACCTAACCACAGCTTTAAACTCTAAGACCCTTACGCCCCTTGTGCAATGGTTTCCTAACGGGGGTTCAGGTTTTTGTCACTCCGTCAACCCCTACGATTAGTAGCCAAATACACAATGCATTCCCCTAGGCCCATATAGGTGAAGTGTCATGTAGTCAATGTTCACATGACACCACTAGAAGAAGTAAACCACAACTTAAATAACAATCTATTGAATCTTTCTCAACGCAACTCCACTACTAACAACAAGACTTCTCCCATGTCCTCAAGAACAAAACGAACTACTCACAAGACATCATATGGATCATGATCAGAGATGGAATAATGATGTATAACAATCTGAACATAAACAATAATTCAATGGTTCACTCAATAGCATCAACTACAAAGAGTAATCAACACCGGGAAAGTTTCCCCTATGAACTATAGCAAGATTCAACGCAATTGTTATAGCAATATGGAGATGGTGATGAGGGTGCTGATGGTGATGATGGTGGTGGTGGTGATGATGATGATGATCCCGATGAAGTCCAGCTTGATGGTGGTGTTGATGGCGACAATCTCCCCTCTCCGGGAAGGAATTCCCCCGGTAGAAATCTGTCTGCCGGAGAGATCTTTCTCTCTCGGTGTTTTCCACCCTGCAGAGGCGGCGGAATCTTTCTGTGGTCGTCTCCGAGTCTTAGGGTTTTGGGAGGGAGACATACGCCAGAGGGGAGAGGCTGGAGTGGGCCAGGGTGGCCACACCACTCCCTGTTGCGGCCCAGGCCTGCCCGCGCCATGGGGTGGTGTGGGCCCCATGTGGCCCACCTCCACTCCATCTTCTAGCATCTTGAGTCTTCTGGAAAAATAGAATTTTCCGTATATTTTCCTGGATTTTATGATCTTCACGAATTTTGCCTCCAAACAACACCTTTTCCATCAGAATCCCGACTGCAGCGGTCCATGCTCCAAAAGTCATCAACCATGCAAAAATAGATGAAATAACATAAGTATCACCTCTCAATATGAAATATATCAATGAATAATAGTGAATTAAGACATAGAATAGTGATGCAAAATGGACGTATCAACTCCCCCCAAGCTTAGACTTCGCTTGTCCCCAAGCGAAACTGAGCTCAATAAACATGACCTCAAGTTTATGGATTGAAGAGTCGATAAAAGAATACGGACAAGAAGCATCACATTCATCAAATACATAGATCATAATAGAAGACAACTCACTATTATACAACTCAACTTGCAATGAGTAAAGGAAACACAATAAAATACATAAAGTGAATCATAATTGGTAATGGCAAACTTAGCTCTTGGTCGAAGAATAGTTGATAATTTGCTGGAGTTCACAAATAGCTGGTTTTTCAATGAAAGCTTTCAAGGTAGTAAACATCAAGATAAGAGCAATGTGCAAAACAAGGAACATAAGAGACATGAATGCATAAATCATCGTATGAATGAATGAAACACATCAACTCAAAATACTTGCCGAGATAGAAGGGAATAGGTTTACTGACTCAACTACAAAGTAAAGGAAAGGGCCCTTCAAAGAGGGAAGCAGGGATTACAAGTCTCATAAAGAGCTCCCAAAAATTATGATACTTACTAGCTTTCAACTCTCATTGCCCCTATCATAGGCATCTTTAGGTGATTAAGGTTAAAGTGACACAACTAAGAGGATATGCTTGACAAGTTATAAGTTGAAATCTCAAGCCCCTTACTTATGAGTACCTATCCTCATGCTACTCAACTTTAGTCACGAGCAAGATCTTGTCATTGTAAATACACGCGTATCATTGAGAACCGCCAACGGGGTACCCCTTGCACATGACATAGGAGCTACCCCATAATCAAAATGATAAGGCAAGCAGACAGTAAGCATCTCAGCGATCTTTTTATTTGCTATTTGCATAGGTTTTTATTGAGGATGCTTCATAGAATGCTCACTATAGTTATGCTGCAAGTTTCCACCATGATTAGGCATGGCTTAGGCTAGCGGCCCAGGCGTTTCTCTAACACACATATAAACTCCATGATCTTACAAGTTCCACTTTTATTTCACACCACCGGGATCCATAAGCAAAAGAACATGATATCAACTAGGTACAAGTACCAATGAAGTGTTGAAAGCGGTCCCCATGATACATGGTTCGGCTAACTTCAACTCATAAAGCGCAAGCATATACGCAACAAAGAAGGACCCAATGGTTCAAGTTTATTAAATGCAAGAAAATAAAGTGTGCCATCAAGTTCGTGAGAGCTTTAATCACTAAATTTCACATAACAAGTTTAATTTGGGAGGTAGATAAAACAAGAATTTACTTGGAATAGCAATAATGTTACTAGGTAGGTATGGTGGACACAAATGGCAAAGGTTTTGGTTTAAAGAAAGTGGATGCACGAGAAGAATTTCCTCTCAGCACAGGTTTTTGGCTAGCAAGGCTGGGTAGCAAGTATAAGAGTTGAAGGAAACAAACAAACATACAAATGGTAAACACAAACATGCAATATTCCTTGGAAGCACAAAAGATCTTAACTAGAGAAAACTAGACTTATGAGCAAATCAAGAAAGAAAGATGATGAAATTATTTTCCTCTAGAGTACTTCTATCTTTTTATTTTCAACTCTCAAAAAGGTGTTGCTACTGACCGAGGCAGGTTTGCCAAAACCAACTAAATTAACTCAATGATCCCAAAGTGCTACCAATACTAACAACAAGATCAATCATATAACCACGAGTTGAAAACTAACATAAGCTATGCAAAAGAGTGAATGATAGAACTTCTCATTAGTACTCCATAATGGAAACTCACACCAAGGGATACAAATCTAACGAGAGAGGGGACACTTCCATAATGCAAACCATACTACACAATAACTCCTCTATTCATGATATGACTCTACTAATAAGGTAAAAAGATAGAAGATAGTGATATGATACCGCGCCACTCCCCCAAGCTTGGAACAAACCAAGGGGATGCCAAACCTGATGACGAATTACTCCTTCGGTGGTGGTGGTATCCTCTTGATGAGCTCCTTGATCAGTTTCCCAAGGTCCTCAATCTCGAAGGTGAGAGTGCTAATCAATTCCGAGTTATGCTCAACACGGCTCATGATCATGTCGTGTTGAGAATCCCAGCTCTTGCTATTCTTTCCCCACTCTTCCTCCTTGAAGTCTTCTTTTCCTGCATGGTTAGAACGAGGCAAATCCCAATTGGAGGGTAATTTCTCCTTGGGCATATTCTGGTATTGATGCTCATGGATAAGAGTGTGGAAAGGATTCTTGGTGCGTGGAGGAAGTGACCAGGGATCTGAACGGTGATGAGGAGGCTTCCCTCCAATGGCTGGATTTGCCACCACTCCGATGCTTGCAACGGTAGTGCCGGTGTGCTTTGCCTCCTCTTCACCTTCACTCTTGATCTCCTTCTCCTTCCCGGTGTCTTGGAGGTCTTCCTCCATGGGTTCCTTTCCTTTATCCTTGGCGGACACCATTGTGCTTCCAAACTTTCAAAGAGTATGTCCTGGCAGAAACAGATCGGAACAAAAACATGACGAAAACACAATATACGAACCTCGGAAGATCTGGGGGGGTTATATATTACGAAGTTTCACTTCAAAAGGAAGGTACTGGGAGAAAACGAGTCGGAGGCGGAGTCCCGGGTGGCCTCACCACCTAGTGGCGCGGCCAGGGGTGGGCCCGCGCCATGGGGTGGCGTGGGCCACCCTGGCTCCGGTTCCGTCCCTTTTTTGCTTCATAGCTTTCCTTATTGACTGAAAACTGCAAAAATATAGTTTGGTTGTATTTTCGCGGAACTTTTCTTACCAGAACTGTTACCTAGTTGGAAACAGACTCTGCAGGTCTCTGAATTTGGTATTGAGTGGATCCTTCCGGAGTCATCACTTGAATATCATCGATATCTTCATCTTCATATACTTATTACTCGAGTCACAAAACCTTTCTCTTCCTTGTTACACCATTATCTCCACTTCCTGGAAATTTCTTTCACACAAAACTTCACATAGTTCTTATTAGCAACATTAGTATAAGTGAAGTGATAAAACCTTTTGGGTCCAACTTCGACTAAAAAACATAAAAACAAAAGTTACTGTAGCAACTCCTTTCGAAAACCCAAAAAGAATTCAAAAAGGAAATCGAATAAAGAAGCAAATGCAAGATTGGCAAAATCTGTCAAAACAGACCAGCAGGTAAAGTTCAATTTTTTCTAAACTTTTCTGTTGCTCAAATCAAAAAGTGCAAAACTAACTAAAGTTAAATAACAACCTGGGGCAGAAGCACAAAAAATTACAGCTCAATTCGATATACAGAGATCTCTCACGAATTTTTACGGTGAAGCACAAAAATCTGTTTCAGGACGGCAACTTCCCCAAATCTTACTTCTCTCTCATTAGAGGTTGATCTTGACACAAAAACCAAACAAAACGGATAAGGAGCGGTTATTACCGAAGTAATAACTTCCAAGACTCAAAGAAACAAAAACAAACTGAAAGCAAAAACAAATTGGGTTGTCTCCCATAAAGCTCTTTCTTTATAGCCATTAAGATGAGCATGATAATTTGAAGAAGCTCTCATAGGGATATGAATTGAAGTGAAAGAGAGCATTAAGAAGCAATAACACACACACACTTTTAAGTCTAACCCACTTTCTATGCAAGGGGATTTTGTAAACAAACAAGTTATTGAAACCACATGCAACTTGCATAAGACGGCAAAAGTTGTGCAACATAAAAACTTTCAGCATAAAACGAGGGAACTTGATATTATTGAGATGCATACGAAAACTTTTCCCTCTCTCATAGTAGCTTTCAGTATCATGCATAAAGTTAACAATATAGCTATCACAGGTACCATCATAGCATTGATCACTTATTCTAACAGAAAACACGGGAATACTAGCTCTCATAACACTATTTTGTGAAACAATATTAGAGGTATTCTTACAAAGGATAGGGTGTCCCTCTTTTTCATATTTAGCAACAAAGTCTTTCACATTTGCTACAATAGGTTCATCAATAATTTGTTTATCAGGTTCAGCAGCCCTACTCATACTTTCATTAACCATACTAACTATCATAGAATGTTCCTTTACCTTAACTGGAAAAGGCATTTTCTCAATATACGGTTTAGGTAAAACATGATTAGCAGTATAAACTTCAGTATTTCTTGCAGGAACACTCTTAGCAATATCTTTATAAGGTTCATGATAGTTATTCCACTTCTTTTTAGGCACTTCAATGTAGGAAGCAAAAGCCTTAAAATAAGAAGCAATAGCTTGAGAGTCTAGACCATAAGCATTTTTAATATTTTGAAAGTCATCAGTTCCCATAAAAGATTCAATGCATTCATAATCATAATTTATACCTGACTTTCTACCTTTGTCATTTTCCCAAGCTTCAGCATTGTCTAGAATACAGTCTAGAAGGTCCCATTTAACTTCTTCTTCCATGTGAGTGAATGATCCAGCACAAGAAGCATCCAATAAATCCTTGTCATGTAGAGGGAGCCTTGCATAAAAGTTATTGATAATAATATTATTGGGGAGCTCATGAATGGGACATTTGAGCATTAGTAACTTCAATCTCCCCCAAGCTTGAGCAGTACTCTCTCCATCAAGAGGCCAAAAGTTGTATATTTGATTCTGATCTTTATGAATCTCACTAGGAGGATAAAACTTTGAATAAAAGAGAGGCACTATTTCCTCCCATTCCAGAGCTTGACCATTCTTCAGCATCTTATACCATTCCTCAGCTCTTCCTTTCAGTGATAATGAGAATAACTTCTTCTTAACTTGATATGTAGTAATACATGCACACTTGAACAACCCGCATAATTCGTGTATAAAGAGTAAATGATCACCGGGATGGACAGTTCCATCCCCAACATAGTAGTTATCCATAACACGTTCAATAATTCTTGTAGGTATTTTGAAAACATCTTTCTCAGCAGGTGGTGGCTTATCTACTACCTTAGCAGTGGTAGTAGCATTACCAAATAAGAAACTCAGTGAATTATCCATAACGAAAATAAAGCAACTATCAGAAGTAAACAATATTCACAGTAGAAGTTTCCTTTACCAAATCCACTCTCCAATAGCGCTTCACTCCCCGGCAACGGCGCCAGAAAATAGTCTTGATGACCCACAAGTATAGGGGGTGTATCGCAGTATTTTCGATAAGTAAGAGTATCGAACCCAACAAGGAGCAGAAGGTGCTGGATAGTGGTATGGATCAGGAATTCTCTGCAAATACTTAGCAAACGGATTTTTAGGGTTTTTCGATAAAGCAAGTAAACAAAGTACGAGTAAATAAAAGACAGTAGGAATAAATGCAGCAAGTGGCCCAATCCTTTATGCAGCAAAGGACAAGCCGGTTGTATTTCTATAGATGACCAAACGTTCTCGAGGACACATGGGAAGACTGTCAAGTGCTTTCGCTTCATATAGTTGATTAATCTTCTCTAGCTTGCTAAGTGTTGTGTGGGTGAACCTGTGCTAATGTACCGTCCCATCCAAGACTTAATACATACTTGTGATTAAACCCCCTTGCAAACATCCGTAAGTACAAGAAAGTAATTAAGGTAGACCCTTACGTCCCTTGTGCAATGGTTTCCTAACGGGGGTTCAGGTTTCTGTCACTCCGGCAACCCCTACGATTAGTAGCCAAATACACAATGCATTCCCCTAGGCCCATATAGGTGAAGTGTCACGTAGTCGACGTTCACATGACACCACTAGAAGAAGTGCACCACAACTTAAATAACAATCTATTGAATCTTTCTCAATGCAACTCCACTACTAACAACAAGACTTCTCCCATGTCCTCAAGAAAAAAACGAACTACTCACAAGACATCATATGGATCATGATCAGAGATGGAATAATGATGTATAACAATCTGAACATAAACAATAATTCAATGGTTCACTCAATAGCATCAACTACAAAGAGTAATCAACACCGGGAAAGTTTCCCCTGTGAACTATAGCAAGATTCAACGCAATTGTTACAGCAATATGGAGATGGTGATGCGGGTGCTGATGGTGATGATGGTGGTGGTGATCATGATGATGATCCCGATGAAGTCCAGCTTGATGGTGGTGTTGATGGCGACAATCTCCCCTCTCTGGGAAGGAATTCCCCCGGTACAAATCTGTCTGCCGGAGAGATCTTTCTCTCTCGGTGTTTTCCGGCCCGCAGAGGCGGCGGAATCTTTCTATGGTCGCTCTCCGAGTCTAAGGGTTTTGGGAGGAAGATATACGCCAGAGAGGAGAGGCTGGAGTGGGCCAGGGTGGCCACACCACTCCCTGGCGCGGCCTAGGCCTGCCCGCGCCATGGGGTGGTGTGGCCCCTTGTGGCCCACCTCCACTCCATCTTCTGGCATCTTGAGTCGTCTGGAAAAATAGAATTTTCCGTATATTTTCCCGGATTTTTGACCTTCGCGAATTTTGCCTGCAAACAACACATTTTCCATCAGAATCCTGACTGCAGCGGTCCATGCTCCAAAAGTCATCAACCATGCAAAAACAGATGAAATAACATAAGTATCACCTCTCAATACGAAATATATCAATGAATAATAGTGAATTAAGATATAGAATAGTGATGCAAAATGGACGTATCAATAACACGATCAATAATTCTTGTAGGTATTTTGAAAACATCATTCTCAGTAGGTGGTGGCTTATCTACTACCTTAGCAGTGGTAGTAGCATTACCAAATAAGGAACTCAGCGAATTATCCATAACGAAAATAAAGCAACTAACAGTAGTAAACAATACTCACAGTAGAAGTTTCCTTTACCAGTTCCACTCTCCAATAGCGCTTCACTCCCCGGCAACGGCGCTAGAAAATAGTCTTGATGACCCACAAGTATAGGGGGTGTATCGCAGTATTTTCGATAAGTAAGAGTGTCAAACCCAACGAGGAGCAGAAGGTGCTGGCTAGTGGTATGGATCAGGAATTCTCTGCAAATACTTAGCAAACGGATTTTTAGGGGTTTCGATAAAGCAAGTAAACAAAGTACGAGTAAATAAAAGATAGTAGGAATAAATGCAGCAAGTGGCCCAATCCTTTATGCAGCAAAGGACAAGCCGGTTGTATTACTTAAGATGACCAAACGTTCTCGAGGACACATGGGAAAACTGTCAAGTGCTTTCGCTTCATATAGCTGAGTAATCTTCTCTAGCTTGCTAAGTGTTGTGTGGGTGAACCTGTGCTAATGGACCGCCCCATCCAAGACTAATACATACTTGTGATTATACCCCTTGCAAACATCCGTAAGTACAAGAAAGTAATTAAGGTAGAAACCTAACCACAACTTTAAACTCTAAGACCCTTATGTCCCTTGTGCAATGGTTTCCTAACGGAGGTTTAGGTTTCTGTCACTCCGGCAACCCCTACGATTAGTAGCCATATACACAAAGTATTCCCCTAGGCCCATATAGGTGAAGTGTCATGTAGTCGACGTTCACACGACACCACTAGAAGAAGTACATCACAACTTAAATATCAAACTATTGAATCTTTCTCAACACAATTCCACTACTAACAACAAGACTTCTCCCATGTCCTCAAGAACAAAACGAACTACTCACAAGACATCATATGGATCATGATCAGAGATGGAATAATGATGTATAACAATCTGAACATAAACAATAATTCGACGATTCACTCAATAGCATCAACTACGAAGAGTAATCAACACCGGGAAAGTTTCCCCTATGAACTAATGCAAGATTCGACTCAATTGTTACATCAATATGGAGATGGTGATGAGGGTGCTGATGGTGATGAGGGTGGTGATGATGATGATGATCCCGATGAAGTCCAGCTTGATGGTGGTGTTGATGGCGACAATCTCCTCTCTCCGAGAAGGAATTCCCCCGGCAGAAATCTATCTGCCGGAGAGATCTTTCTCTCTCGGTGTTTTCCGCCCCGCAGAGGCGGCGAAATCTTTCTGTGGTCGCTCCTCGAGTCTTAGGGTTTCGGGAGAATGATATACGCCAGAGGGGAGAGGCTGGAGTGGTCCAGGGTGGCCACACCACCTCCTGGCGCGGCCTAGGGCTGCCCGCGCCAGGGGATGGTGTGGGCCCCCTGTGGCCCATCTCCACTCCGTCTTTTGGCATCCTTAGTCTTCTGGAAAAATAAGATTTTCCGTATATTTTCCCGGATTTTCTGATCTTCGCGAATTTTGCCTCCAAACAACACCTTTTCCATCAGAATCCTGACTGCAGCGGTCCATGCTCCAAAAGTCATCAACCATACAAAAACAGATGAAATAACATAAGTATCACCTCTCAATACGTAATATATCAATGAATAATAGTGAATTAAGACATAGAATAGTGATGCAAAATGGACGTATCAGCCGGTTCGTAGCACACTGCCTCCTCCACCCCGCACCACCCCGAACTCCGGTGAAAGAAACTATCAGTGAAGAGGCAGATGGCGGAGAGGTACCTAGGCGACCCTGCGGTGGCGAACGACTTCTGCCGGTGAATGCTCCAGTCGTGGGGGGCGAGGATGCTCCATGACGCGGGGTATATGGTGCTGCTAGACTTCCACTGCCCCCCCCCCCCCCAGGTGGAGGCTTAGCGCCGGCAGCATACCGGTGCCACCGGTACCAGCGGACCACGAGATGGTGGAGGAGATCCAGGCCGCCATCTTGGCGATGCTGGATCTGGAGCTCACTGAGGACCCCGACAACTTTGCTTACTGGGAGAACTTCTTCGAGGAGCGCCGCCTCTTCGAGCTCGCCGTGCACCCGGGTCCTCCAGGCGAGCCGCCGAAGCGCAACAACACGCCGAGCTGCCGCCGATGGTGGAGCCCGCAGGGGCGCACGCTCAAGGCCATCCTCGAGCATATCCACGCCGACAACAACCCCCGGCTGGGGTTCTCGCGTTCGCAGGCGCCACCCCCTCGTCGCGGGTGCCAACCTCCGGCGAGCTGGGCGCCCAGGAGGATGGCCAGCCTCTCCACCTCCTCCTCCGCGTCGCGGTCCTCGGCATCAGCTCCTGCGCAGTCGCCGCGCAGCAGCGGCGAGGTCTTTTGGCCTCCCAAGCGCGAGGCCAACACGCCGAGGACCTCGCCACTGAGGACACGGGCGTGCGGCATCGTCATCAACGAGCCCGCGCCACAACGCCGCCTACCGGGCGGATGCCCCTTCGCCAGCCGAAGCTTGAGCCCGCGGACTGGGGCGTCGCCATCGACGAGGACTCTTTCGCCATGAAAATGGCGATCGAGCGTTCTCCGCGCGAGGCCGCGCTGCCGTCGTCGTCTACGGAGTTGAACATCCTCGCCTGGTCCAGGGCGGACTAGGAGGAGGAGGAGGAGGCATTGCGCGTGCAGCGCCTGCAGGAGCAGGCCGAGCATCATGCTAGAGGGCGCCGCGATCTCGCCCCGGCCAGAGCACGCCCCGAGCCCGCCTACCTGGGCGCGCCCCTCGTCGTCCTCGACGACGACGATGACGCTAGCCCTTCCTACCAGTCGTGGAGGTACGACGACCCGGGCCAGGGCAGCTCGTGGCCCCCGCAGACGCCGGACGACGACGGCGACGATGATGGCGACGACGTCGGCACGGCCGATCCCGACTACACCAACTTCTACCGCAACTTCGTCATGTGAGGCGGCGTCGGCATCGTCACCGCCGTTTTATTTACTGTTTTAGTTTTCATTTAACCTAATTTGGCCAAAATTCGGGTACATATCTGAATTTGGCCAACTATTGTACGAACTCGCCGTTGTTTAATTAAAATCGCCTATATTCGTCCAAGTTTCGTCGTGTTTGATCAAATTTCGGCTGAACGTGTGGACTCGGTCTGGAAACGCGAGTGGGAAAAAGACCGTTTTTAGACCGAAAGTTACGTCTGTCTGCCGTAAAATAGTGCAAAATTTCGGCCGAAAACGGCAACGAGTGGAGATGCCGTGACACACATCACCAAAGTGAATTTCCACGAACAAAAAAGAACGACACACATCACGAAAGTGAATTTCCGCGAAGTCGTGAGAGGCAAACACCCCACCCAAAAAGCCACGACCTGCTATTCTCATCGCCACAGAGGAGAGCTAGTTTATCTCCGCCTTTTTCGGCGCCTTCCAAATCCCCAACCCTCCGCCATGGCCACGGCCGCCACCATCTCCACGCCCACGCCCTTCACCCTCCGCCCCTCCTCCCGGCATGCCTTCGCCCACCCCAAAATGCTGCGTTCCCTCCCCTTCCTCCGGCGCCGCCTGCCCTCCCTAGTCACCGTCGCCGCGGTCCAGCAGGACGCGGCCGTCTGGAACGCGGCCCCGGTCTCCTCCGTCGGCGCGGCCAGCGCCGACGGCTCTCTCTTCCACCTACGCGTCGACCTCTCCGACGCCGCCGACCTCGCCTCCTCCTACACCGCGCCGGGGCAGTACCTCACGATCCGCGTCCCCGGCGAGGACGGCCTCAAGCCGGCCTTCATGGCCATCGCGTCACCGCCGGGGGCAGGCGGAGGGTTCGAGTTCCTGGTCAAGACCGTGCCCGGCGCCACGGCGGAGAAGCTCTGCGGTCTCCGTGACGGAGACGTGGTGGAGCTCGGCGCCGTCATGGGGAAAGGTTTCCCGATCGAGAGGGTCACACCCACGGACGCCGCGGAGACGCTGCTCCTCTTCGCCACCGGGACCGGGATAAGCCCGATACGCTCGCTCATCGAGTTCGGCTTCGCAGCCGATCAGAGAGCTGATGTGAGGCTCTACTATGGCGCCAGAAATCTTGAGGCCATGGCGTATCAGGATAGATTTGCAGAGTGGGAGTCAACGGGGCTCAAGATTGTGCCGGTCCTGTCACAGCCTGATGATAGTTGGAAAGGTGCACGGGGATATGTTCAGCATGCCTTCTTGGAAGCCAAGAACATTGCAAATCCTACTTCTACTGGGGCAGTGCTGTGTGGACAGAAACAAATGCTCGAGGAGGTCACATTGGCCCTTGCAGCAGATGGTGTATCGCAAGACAAAATCTTGAAGAACTTCTAGAAGTGTCCGCCTGTGCAACTCGTGCTTCTTTTGGCCTTACTGTGGCTTTCTGCTCGTATTAGAATATATGATCTAATTTGATCCATTGTTTTGATATTTCTCAACACAAGGCATGATAGATATACATGATATGTATGAAAGCGCTTCTGCTCCTGTGACTAGCCTGCATGATATCTGGTTGCTTGTTGCCCCTAGAAAATTATATGATCTAGTATCCCAGGGATTGTAATTCATGGCTTGAGTTTGTATTTTTCTCCGTCGTTCTTAGTTATTCTGTAGATGTTTTTTGTTACCCTGATGATAGATCAGTTTCATTTTGATTGCAGCGGCTGCATAATTCATGGTTAGTCTATAGCATGGTCCATTTTTTTTGTAATATTAGAAGTACATGCCTTGCTCCATATGAGGTAGTATCTGCTAACAAATATGTCTAACATCTCTCAGATTACAGTTTAGCGAGACATGGTTTGTTGTGGATTTACCTTTCTCTCTCACCCTTAAGTCCAGTGGTTTATTTGGCAGGCTGGCTTTGTAGTGCTAGAATTTCAGTATAAGTAATTGAATATTTATCTGACGAGTCTGCTTAGTGATTCAAATTGTGCTTTGATCTGGCTTGTTACCTTTTTGATTAAGCCTCAAACAGAATTCAAAGACATCTTAGTCATGTAATGTTCCTTGGGACATTCTCAGACAACATGCTTCTTTTGGTAGCAAAACTGTAAACATTAATATTCAAGATTCACTTTTGCCTCTTCAAAACATTACAGCCCGTGTTACTGCTACTGGGCATGGATTGATCGTCAGTTCACTTGAGTAGGACAAACTTTGCCGTATCAAGGTAAGCTCTAATCGCATGTGCTATTCTAAGTTCGAAATTTTGTTGTCCAAACTTTTGTTGTTTATTTTTCTAGCAGTTCACTCCCCAGCTAATTTCAATAGCTTAATAAAGGATCTATTAATTGGGTGACTAGGCAACCCCATCTTGGAAGAAATAACAAAATTCACCTCTAATTTCATCTCCCAATTATTTCTTCTTTGTTGTTGCATACCATTGTTTAAAAGCAAGCCAACCTCAAACTTTTCTACTACCTCTATCCAGAAATAAGTGACTTATCTTTGTCTAGATTTGCTTGGATTTACACACTAAAACACGTCTAGGTACATACGAATCTAGACAAATTCAATTCAATTATTTCTGGACGGAGGGAGTAGATTAATTGTATGTGTTCTATGCTTGGCTAAATACAAAGGAGAAAAATTCATCATTGACACATCTAGATTACATTGTTGCAGGTCAACCACTAAAATGTATATGTTGTCATGATTTTGATTTGATTCCTAATCAGCAGTAGGTGGTAATAACTAAATCTAAGAACAGGGGCAAGTATGTCATGTAGTGCAAAGTGTTCTTTAAGAATGAGTTATGTCAGATGCTTTTTTTAAAGATTACATCAATGGTCCCATCTATAAGCAATGATGATATTGTCTCTACCTTTATATAAGATTTAAGAATGAAATCTATGAGATGCAATTTCGGAACATTTATCTAGAAGATGTTTTTAGATCAGATTTTGAAGATGCTGGTAAAGGTTTGCCTCTATTTATGTCCAAAACAACACGATGCACTCAGCACACCAATTTGAACAATAATAAACAACTTCATGTGTTTTCTTTTATGTTTCATTTGTCCCATAAAATTAAATTATGTTTTGTATTTTAAGATGAAAGTCTCCGGTGATGGGTGCAATGAATATATTGTCTCTACCTTTATATAAGATTTAAGATTGAAATCTGTCAGATGCAATTTTAAAAGATTTATCTAGAAGATGTTTCTAGAAGAAATTCTGAAGATGCTGGTAAAGGTTTGCCTCTATTTATGTCCAAAACAATACGATGCACTCAGCACACCAATTTAAACATTATGAAACAACTTCATGTTTTTTTTCCTTTTGTCCAAAGAAAATTAAACTACGTTTTGTATTTTAAGATGAAAGTCTCCAGGGATGGGTAAATATATGTCTAATTTCATGTGTACTGTTCATTCCTAGGAAGTGTACATGATTTCTAGTCCATTTATCTTCAAAAAACACTAAGTCTGAAAAACACTAAGCAAATTATATATACCTTTTATGGTCATTTTGTTATAAAATTTGCTTAAATTTTGATGAAAAAAAAGGTTTTTGTCGCCATCGAACCAAATGAACCGCTGGTCCGACCAGCAAACCAGTGAACTAGTCGCCTCACCTTGCGGATCTTCTTTTCTCAATTTTCCATAATGCAAAGGAACACCCAAGTATTTAAAAGGGAAGGAACCTAGATTGCAGTAGAAAACTTGGGCAAATTTATTGAGAGAAGCCTCATGTAAATTCAGTGTCATTAAATCACTTTTGTGGTTGTTGATTTTCAAACCTGAAAGACTCTCAATTTTTGAATTCGGGCCATATGAGTGTCGGGTTCTAAGAAAATTATTGTGTCATCAACATATAGGAGAGTGATGACACCACCAGGCACTACTTCAGGGAGCAATCCCTTAATCAAATCGTTCGCAGTTGCTGTATAGAGCATTTTGATAAAAAACTCAACTACAAAGTTAAAAAGAATGGGCGAGAAAGGGTCACCCAGCTTCAAACCCTTACCAGCAACGAAGTACTCACTATTTTGATCATTAATTCTCACACAAAAAGAACCGTAAGATATAAGAGAAAGGGTCACCCAGCTTCAAACCCTTACAAGCAACGAAATACTCACTATTTCAATCATTAATTCTCACACAATAAATTTTGATTTATTTATACTATTATTCTTTTTTTATCAGATGCAATTTTGAAAGTTTAAATTAAAGGTCCTCTTCATCAGCAATGATGATAATGTATCTACATTTACATAAGATGTAAGAGCATCTCTAGTGGAAGGTCTAAAGGGACGTCTATGCCAAATTTAGACAGTGTGAGGCAAAAAACAGCTGCCAGAGGCTCGTGTAAATGGAGGTGTAAATTTTAGACGATGTCCAAGTCTGCTACGCATCGTCCAAATATGGACGACGGAGCCACCACGTCCAAAGGCAAACTGCCGCTCGCGAGACTTCCCTCCCGCTTCCCTGGTCGCATCCCGCGCTCCTGCGCCCATCCGGAGGAGGTGGAGAAACAGGAAGGGAGGAGTGCTCCCGTCTCGCCGTCGCCCCCGCTCACCGGCATCAGGTACGCCACCTTTTCCCTGTAGAGTAGGTGAGAGAGAGCTCCAAAATTGGACTGGATTGAGGGGGGATTCGACTAAGGAACCATGGTAGCCGCCGGATCTGGCCGTAGGCGCTCCGTTCCCTCCCGATTCGGAGGCAGCGAGGTGGGTGGGGGCGGCGCTCGATGCGGGGGCGGCGGGGGCGGTCTGATTCGTATGCAGGGTGGGCTGTGAGTGCAGCCGGGGCAGCACCTGAAGCTGGCCGGCGCAGCCGTATGCGTGCGCGCACGCGTGAGTGCAGACACGGGCATGTGCAGCCCGGTCTGTTGTTTTCTTGCTGTGTATTTTTGGTAGCTAGCTGATAGACAACTCGCTGGTAGCTAAATTCCTCATAGCTGATGAACAGATGTCTTGCTGTGTATTTTTGGTAGCTGATGGACAACACGTGCTGATGAACAAAAATATTTTCCTTGGTAGCTGAATTATTTTGCTATGTATTTTTTCGTGCAGATGGACAACTCGCAGACGGACAATTCACAGATGGACAACTCGCAGATGAACTACTCGCAAGTGGATAACAGGGGATTTCTGGACATTATGGATGTGGAAGCCAACGAGGTAAATTGGAGTGCCATACCAGATTCTAGCCCAATCACGGAACAAGAAGTTTCTATATCCGCAAAGCCAAAATCAAAAAAATGAGCATCCACGGAAGGAAAAAATTGGTCTAGTCTTTAGGACAAGGTATTGATACAACCAATTCAAGCAAGATGAGATCATTGCTCGCCGCCACCACTAGTGGTATGTGTGTGAACTACCTGGTGAGTGAACTACCTAGTGCGTGTGTGGCGTTGGAAATATAGCCGTTGGATGGTAGTTAGAATATATTGTTAAATATAGGGGAGAGAATATAGACTTCATAGATATAGACGTTCCACTGAAAAACTGAGGACGTCTACAAGAGAATCTGTATACACGGCCGTCTATATGGAGATATAGACGCTCATATTTAGACGTTCCACTAGAGATGCTCTAAGAGAGAGTTCCATCAGATGCAATTTTGAAAGAATACATCAAAGGTCCTCTCCATAATCAATGATAATATCGTCTCTACCTTTATTTAAGAAATTGTAGAAACTTTCATATTTTCTTGATTTGCAAATTCTTATTCAGAATGGTTCGTTGTTATCTTTTGTACTACTCTCTCCGTTTCAAAATATAAGATGTTTTAACTTTTGTGGAATCAATATATCTAGACCTTTTTTAGTGTGTAGGTTCACTCCAATCTACCACTAAAAGAGGTCTAGATACATTCATTTTACAAAAGCTAAAACATCTTGTATTTTGAAACGGAGGAAGTACTCTGTTTTGGGTGTCCAGATTGAGCCGAACCTACAATTTGAAATATAATGCTGCTAGGACCACAATGCAATTGAAAATCAAAAGAAATTATCATCTCTCCGTGAGAGCTGTACCACGTACGGCTGTGTTCAGTAGTAACTGCATCTGTGATCTATCCGTAATTGTCAAAAATAAAAATACATATGTCTGCAACGAATTGTGTATAAAAGTGATATCCTGAGATGCTTGGAGCCTGAGAAAATAGTTGTTGGAGTTGCCAAAAAAAAATCTAAACACGTTTTTTTAAACAAATTCTAAACACGTTTTAGTACAAAATAGGCCCTGTTAAGACAAGTATGGTTGCTGGACCGTCTGCGGGTTCAGTGCAATGTTAATCCGAAGGCCTATTTGTATATATACAATGCGGGGCCTGCAATCCCCTTATGGGCCTTACTCTTATATCCTTCCTAGGCAGGAGGCCCATACTTGTAAGACATAGAAGTGGTGTGTCCGCAAATATCCTTTCTTGGCCTTGAAAAAAATGCAAAATCCTTCTACAAGCACAATGTTTGGTGTGAGTGTGAATAACTACGGCTGTCCAGCCGCGAGAAAAGTTAAGGTTGGGCGGGGTACCTAGTTGCTTTTTTTCTCTCGAAATTTCACCGATCTATTAATAATCATCAATAGCAGTATAAAGAGATTTAAAGGTAATAAAAATTATAAATAAGTCATTGGACCACCTAGCGACGACTACAAACACGAAGGCACGTAGCCGTCCTCGCCCCTGCATCACCGGAGCCAGGCAAAGCTTATCGTAGTAGAGCTTGTTGTAATAGAAATACGATAAGTCGTCGTGCTAAGGCCACAACCAGCGCACTAAAGCAGCAACTATCACCAATGATGACAACTGTAGATCAGAAGAGACTGACCTAAAAACAAACCAACGAAGATGAAAACAGATAGAATCTCGAGAGATCCGCCGGACACACGACTCCACGCGCTCTCCATCGACGCTAGACGCACCACCGAAACAAGGATAGAGCTAGGAGGACATTATTCTGACTTCAACACATAGCCGTCGTCTCAACGTCCCGAAGAAGACATAAAAAACTGGCTAAACAGAGGACGGAAAATCTCCCGCCGGCGAGAGGTCGTGGTCCGCCACACCTCCAAGACCCTAAGGCCACCGCAGGGGAACAGACCGACGATATCGCCGACGAGGGATACGGAAACTCTAGATTGGTTTTTAGCCTGGTCGCCTCCCAGGAGGCCCCGTACGTCGTACGTGTGATGTTGATGTATTTGGCTTTCATCCTGATGTGCGAAAATAAGCGACTCAATTTTTATACGGAGTAGATTTAAAAATATCTGGATACATATATACCTATAAATTCATATAAATCCAAGTCACTAGAGGAGTAATGAAGTTAGCCGCATTAAAAAAAAACTTGCTGCTAGCACCTGGAGTAGTCAAGAACAACACGACGCCCCTGAGCAAAACTTGCCGGACCGCACACATGCATGCCTGGGACTCGCGGCGACGCAGAAACAAGCAGGTGCAACGCAACAAAAATTATGGCGAAGAACCTATGCAAGTGACGCGGACGTAACGTACCAAACCCTACGTGACAAAAGAAAAAACACGGCAGATAGCCGTGTAACACAAGGCACCTCGATCGATATCGGCGCCCCGACCCAATGCAGCATTTTTAGCAGACTAGCCGGTCTAGGGACCCGGTCGATCGGGAGGCGGGACGGGGCACCCGTGCATCCGAAGGAAACCAAACCACGCGCGCACGGCCACGGCCGGCACGGTCTCCCGCGCGCGCACATTCCCCTTCCCCATCCATCCACCACCCTCCTCGTTTGTGTTTTCCAGCTTGATTATTCCTCGGGGAACCGACCAACCATCCAACGTGCAAGCAGGCGCAATTCATTTCCCGCAGATGCAACGAGCAATAACTACTCACTAGCAGCGGTGCCCATTAATTGACGCGAACCTAATCATCCGATAAACCTCTGGTTCCGGTGAATCCAGCCCGGTCTCCGGATAACGACTCCAGCACCGGTCGGGCCGGGCGCCGGCTCCACGTCCACGGTGGCGGTGATCAGATCCGCGTCTACTCCGTTCTCCTGCGCGCCCACAGAGACGTAGGTTCGTGCGAGCTGCGACCGTGCATGCATGCGTGCTGCTGTACGCACCGTCTCCATCAACAGCTGGACCGATCCAACAAAACAACACGGCCACGGCCACGGCCACGGCCACTGACACGACTAGGATGGAGCGTGCAGGGAGCGACTGAGACGGAAGGAGTATTATTGGGCCGTAGATACAGCTGCAGATACGCACCCAGGCCAGGCTGAGGCACACACACACGGTAGCGCATCTGAGGGGGAGGGGACAAGGCTGGAGATGGGCGGCAGCGCGGCACATGGACGGCACATGCCCGCTCTGTCCGCCCCTTCTCCGTCCTCGACCACGGCGCCGGGCCGGTAGGGTAGCGACAGACAGCGATACTATGCGAGAACGCATTGCCCTACAGCCCCAACGCGCGCGCCGCGATCGGTGCAGAACTGCGAAGAGATCATATCTGAATATCCGGTCGAGAACTAGAGACCACCCTGGTTCGGCTTCGCAAAATGACCAGGCCAGATCGAGCTGCCACCGCGACGCGAACGAGGTGGGCACTCGCTCGATCGCTCGACCGGCGATGACAGGCGGGGCCTGTCCGGCTCGCGGCCGTGTCGCCCTGCTGGCCCGCACCGGCGCACCGGTCGCAGGTCGCTCTCGAACACGGACATTGAGTTTTATTTTGAGTTATCACGTACCCCGGCGCTAATCAGGAACCACAAAGCATCGCCTGCTCGCCCGATGCTTTGACTAATCAGGAACGGTCCGAGTCATTTGCGCATCGCACCCTGGGCTTTTCGCTCTTGTACAGACAAGACTGACTACCAAGGAGGCCTCGAGGTTTGTTTGACCGGTCTACGCGCGGAGCGAAACGAGCCACGAGCTGATGCACGTGCGGGCGACTGCTTAACACAAGAGCACAGGACACGACGGAAAGTTTTTACTTACTCCCTTCTTCTTCTTTTTACCGCGGTGCCACGCTTCCACGTGGAGGCGCAACACAAGTCAAGTGTCATGTACTACTACGATAGTCTAGCATGCCGAGTTTAAAATTTTAAAGGCACGGCCATCCGTTTTTTGGCCTGTCGCGTGCACACGAAGCTCGAAAGTTACTCGCGGTAGCAGCGGTCGTAGGGGATCGGAGTGGTTGGATATTCCGGTTCGGTAAAATCGAGCAGGACGCACGGACACGTGGGGCGTGCAGCGGGGCAGGTCTGACGCGGCGGGCGGGGCCCGGCTACGGTTCGAGCTTTCGGCTTGGATCCACCGGATCGGACGGACGGACCAAGGTGAATTTTCGCGTGCGCCGATCTACCTCTGCCGGCCTGACATGCTTTTCACTGTTGCTGCGCCTGCGCGCACGTTCCACGGTGAAACGCGCATCTTTTTACCGCGCGACAGTGCCAATTACTCCACTGTTAGCTTAGGAGACTGACATTTTCCTTTCGCTGTACAACACCGAGAAGAAATTGCGTTCACCGGGGAACGAGTTGTACTCTGGCAGATAGGCTAGGCTAGGCTAGGCACGTCGATTTTTTACATTGCCACCCATATGGTACGAACTGCCAGCGATCTGTAGAATAAACGGGATAGCCATAGCCACAGGCCCACAGGCGATATCATAACGGCAATTATTACTCCAGGCGATTAGCTCTAATCGCGGAGGCAAAGCACCCGAAAACGGCACGCACTTTCCGTAACCTCCCCCCCGGCCCAGACACCTGGAGCCTCCACCAGATTCAATCCGGCGCGGCGCGGCGCCTTTCCGCCTCCGGAGAGGGCGACACGCCCGGGAGCGCACCACCACCGTCGCAATCCTCAAAAGCCACCACGGCCGCCGCCGCCGCCTCCTCTCGTCGCCACTGATTAGTACCCGAATTCGTTCTGCCGCTGACATGATTACGATCGTACGTACTACTACTCGCGTACCCGTTTCTTCAATTTTCAACTGCGAGTAACGAAAATTCCCGCATCCGTTCCGTTTGATCCTCGGATGTGGACGGCGTGGGCATCCGTTTCTGCATTTTTTTTACGCGTCGCTTTGGCATCCCGAAGAAAAGCATGTCCACCCTACCCTGCCTGCCCCTGTGCTCGTTCCACCTCGTCGCTGTCGCGCCTACGGGTGCGTCGTTACGACGGAGGAAAGCAACGGCACTTGAGCAGAGACTGGGATACAGCACACAACCCATGGTAGATCCAAACGAGCAAGAGCGGAAACAAGGACAGAGGAAAACATGTTCTGTAGTGAGAGCTGAATCTGGTGCCGGGAGGGGAGAAGGGGACCACGATCCACAGCCAACGCTGACACGGCAGCGGCAGCACGGTGCGGTGTACCGTAGCGCCTGGGGTGGTCCTCCCCGTTTCCTTTCGACAAGCCTAACATGAAACTGACCTGGTGACCCTGTTCATATCTTCATTCATTCATCCTGTGAAATTATACATTATACACCAACACAGCACACTAGCTTAAGCTTTCGCTATGCCTTCCTGTCACTTCTCGTCCATTACCAGTCCATCTTCTTGTACCGTCTTGCAATACAGCAAGCAAAGCACTAGCGTAGTATGCTGCTGCTGCTGCTGCTGCTGTGGTTACATTGTACTAAAACATCATTCACACCCAATGTGCTGCTGCTGCTGCTGCTTCTACATGACTAGTGTCCGTGTGGTGGTGGCTTATCAGGAGCTTGGTGGTACATCAATGTGGGGTTGGTGGTGGTAGTATTGGTACTACTAGTAGTACTAGAGGTAATTAACTAACTGTAACTAATGCATCATCATATGGTAATAGTAATAGGAGAGGGCCTACTGTATCTGGCACTTGTATTTTTTTAAAGCCTTGGGGTTGCTGTTTTTTCTTCTTCTTCTCCTCTAATGGTTGGTTTAGTAATGTGCTAGTACCATCAGCTTGAGGAGAGGACAAGGGGGAGAAAGATTTTAAGAAAAAAAGGGACTGAAACTAAAACTATGCTGCAACTTCTTCACTCTTTTTCCTAGTATATTGCACTATTCTCTTTTCTTTGCTGCTAGTATTCCTGCAGGAAAGCAAACCGGAAGAGGATGTAAGACACACCATCATGCATATTCCAACAGGTGAAAAAAGCATAATACTTATCATTCATTCTACTAGAGAGCACGGTGCTTTCTTTCAGATGAACTTTGTGAAAAGGGAGAGGACTGACGAGGTGCTTACTATGATTAGGCAGTAGTAGTATTACTCACTTCCATTCACGGCTACTTTACATCCCGATCGCGCCGTGATCGGAGGACAGCCTGCAGGCAAGATGCTTTCAGCAAATCAATCATGGAACACCAGATACATATATTCTACTCTACAATTTGCAATATTAAATGGAACTAGTAGATGCCATGGAGATGGATGGTGTTCAGCGTACCTGGACATGGGGAAGAAGTAAGGTTTTGGTGAGGGTATGTCCAATGCAGGGGGCAGGAGATGGTTAGTGCCGCCGTTCCTCGCGCCATTGCCGATGCCGATGTAGGCCGCGTTGCAACCGGTCGAGGCGGCGGCAATCTCTGCTTCAGTGGGCGCGAAAGGATCGCGGGCAAGCGCTGCGGCGGCCTTGGTTGGCGACGCGAACGGGCTGTCCGGCAGGTTATGCTCCGCGCTGCAGATTGCACAATGGGCTAAAAGTTCAGTTTGGTGAAATGCTTACTTCCCCGTCTTTGCTGGATGAAAGCTAAGTGCGATGAAAGGAACAAATGGTGATGATGATGATGGTGATTTGTTTAGTGTTAAATTCTACCTTTGGTCGCTGTCAGTGTGAGGGCTGGTGGAATCGCCGGAGGATTCATCCTTATCAGCTCCGTTGACCACCTTCCTGTGAGGAAAAAGGAAGCCGCAGCCATGGCCTTGCTCTCCCACTGTTACAAAATCAGTACAAGAAACATTAGCTATAACACTGCATCTGTTGTTCCAACAAGTGGTAATACGGTGCTGTATGAGGTCCTACCGGAATCGGGCGGTGAATCGTTAGGCGTGCCAACGGCAGTGTGCTTGGGACTGAACGGGTTGCCGATGGGAGTCGGCGCTGCTGCGGCGGCGGAGCGTGACTTGAGGTCCAGCAGCTGCAGTCCCATGAGACGTCGGCTCTGAAGCTCGATCGCCTGCTGCAGCTCCACTGCCTGCTGCTGCTCCTCCAGCTTCCTCCTCAGCAGCATCTCGTTGGCGCTGTTCGAGTGCTGCAGCATCCTCGCACCTGGAATCCAACCAACACAGACTCTCAGCTCCTATTTACTATCATGGATCTCCTGATCAAATCAACAAACAGAATGTCACAATGACGAACCGAGCTGGTGCAGATCGAATGGGTCTCTTGCGTCCAACCCGGTGGGAGAGCCGCAGCTGGAGAAGTCCACCCTCTCGCCCGGCTGCTTCCTGTAAAGCAACAGCGAAGTAATTAGTCACGGGTGCTGTTATTACTGCTGCCGGAAGCAAGAGGCAAGTGTCGCCGTGGGTGGCTTGCCTGAACTTGTCGGGGACCTTGCCCTTCTCCTTGTAGGGCTTGACGAGCACGCGGGCGTCGCAGATGAAGTGCGGGTTGCCCTTGGCCAGGATAAGCTTCACCGTCTCCGGGTACACGAAGGTGACGAACCCGAACATGCGCTTCTGCTGGTACGGGATGCGCACGTCGTGGACGGGGCCGTAGATGCTACGGTTCAGAGGAAGAGAAGCGGTTAATCCCCGGCGAAACTCGGCAATGGATGCTAGCTTAGCTCTCTAGTGCGCTTGCGAGCGAGCATGGTGGAGTGGATTGGAGTACCTGAAGTAGTTGGAGACGTCCTCCTCGCGGAAGGTGCTGTCCGCAGGGAAGGTGAGGTAAATCTGCCGGGAGCCCGGGTTCATCATGCTCGCGAAGTCCGCGCGGTCCAGCCGGGTACGGCCCATGAACTTGTGTGCCTCGTCGCCGCCCAGCATCAGCGCTGCTGCGGCAGCTGCGGCCACGGCCCTGCGAGTCGGAGGAATCGTTGTCTTCCTGCTGGGGGTAAGGAGAGCATGCAAGGAGCTAGAAGGTGGTGGTTAATTACCTCTGGCTATCGTTTTGCTGCTGCTGCTGCTGATGCTGCAGGAGCAAGCTCAGGCACTTGCTGGCCGCGGAGGGGGAGCCCGGGAGGGAGCCGGTGGGGGAGTAGGGGAAGGCGGCAGCGGCAGCGGCCAAGCGCTGGGACTTGGAGCGGAGGAGGAAGTCCTGGCACTGCTGTTCCATGGCCGCCTGGTCCATCTTGGCGCCGACGAGAGCGTCGTCGGGGAGACCGCTGTGCACGAACCGGCAAGCGCTGCCGTTTTTGCAGTAACCGCGCGCGTAGTACAGACAGGGCTTCCAGCCGAGGCCATCGCTGCCGCCGAAGCAGAGCTCGCTCACGGAGGCGCTCCGTCGGTGTCCGGGCCCACCGTTAGCCCAGCCTGCTCCGTACGGGAGGAGACCGCCGTCGCCAGCGCTCGGGCTTCGGCACTCGCCGTTGTCGAACTGCGGAAGCTGACGCCCTCCTCCGCCCATGCCCCCGTCTCTGAGGAACGCGAGCTCTTCCTGCAGGTGGAGCTCGTCGAGGATCAGCGAGTCCCCGCCGAAGAACGGCGACGGCGGGCCTCCGCCGCCGTTGGCCGGGCTCATGAGCTCCTCCCCGACGCCGACCATCTCCTCCGCAGCGCCATTGCTCACGCTGTTGCTCCTCGAGAAAACCGGCGGCGGGGCCCATGACGATGGCGACGAGACCGAAAGCGGCGAGGGCGCCGTTCCGCCGCCGCCTCGCCCGGAGTTCTGGCGCGAGAGCATGAACGGTGAGTGCCCTCCCGGCGCGGCGGAGGTTGGCGTGCCCGGGCCCGACCCAGGGGGTATGCCGAGGTCCTTGCGCGCCTTGGCCATGACGGCGTGGAGCAGCGCCTCCGGGCCGAAGGCGAGCCGTATCATCTCCTTCTCGCCGTGGTCCTGGATGAGCAGGAGCCCCATGATCTTAGCGGCGTGGTCCGGGTCCAGGCCCTGGATCCGCGCGAACACCACCTTCGTCGCCTCGTAGGCGTCCATGCCGATCAACCAAACTCACGAACCAATTAACAACGCAGCCCCCGGCTCCTTCCTCCTGTCCTCCTCCTCCTTCGTCACAGAACTAGCTAGAGAGTGCTCGAGCCCGAGACGAGCAACTCCATGAATCCCCAGAGCTCGCGGGCGTGGGTGGCAGCGGCAGCGAGGGTTAGCTAGCTATACTACTTGCAGCAGCACGAGGGTGGTGCGCACCTTCCGCCTGGGGCTGAATCCCAATCTCTCTATCTATAAGCTCGCTGCTGCTGCTTCGCTCTGCTTTCCCGGGGAAGAGGGGGTCGCCGGGGACGGGGAGGACATCGCAGGGGTGTTTCGGGAAAACGTACCGGGTTTGTCCTGTGATGTTTTTAGCAGTGTTGTTTGGAGTGTGTTTTTATTGTTTCAGGAGGTGGATAGATCTAGATCTCCGTGGCCCCCATTTATAAAACTCGACCCACCTCCCTCTATGTGACCGTCTTGGCCTCTTTCACTTTTTTTCTTACTTTTTTGAAGGTTCGTCATAGGATGGAAAATGTGTTTATGGAAGTGTTGCATTCATCTTTAGCCCAATGTCATGCTTTCAAAGATCATAGTTCGGTAGTTGTGACCGGAGAGCTTAAGCGGGTGACAAATGTTAGATTTACAACAAGTAAATAACGAAAAACGAAAATGAAATCGCAGCAAGGGGACACGGATTTTTTTAACGTGAAAAACCCTCTCTAACAAAGAGAGGAAAAAACCACGGACGCCAGCCAGCAGAACTTCACTATACGGGTGTTTACACAACTCCAGGGATTTCACAGATGCAACTATCCCAGCCGGCGGCTTATAGGAGGTTTATATAGCGGTGATAACCTAGGTCATCAACGATCCGTACCGCGGGGGGCTCCGGCGACGGGTCTCGCTCCGCTCCGTCAGAAGTTGGCCTTTACTTTGTAAAATTTAGATCAATATATAACAAACTCCACCTTGAGATAAATTTCTTCTTGTAGATCAACAGTAATCATCTCCCTGAACAAATAAAGAAAACACTTTCGGCGTCAACAATCACTTGGGCTAAACAGTTATACCAACTAAGCTTAAGCATAGCTCAAACTTAGCAACAGGAACATGCTTTGTCATCATATGAGCAGGGTTATCATGAGTGCTTATATTGCATACCTTTAGTGTACCTTGTGCAACAATGTCACGAACATAATGGTACTTGATATCAATATGCTTTGTTCTCTCATGGAACATCTGATCCTTAGTAAGGTAAATAGCACTTTGACTGTCATAGAACAGGTTAATGCAAGAATCATCCTGACAAAGCTCAACATACAAACATTTCAACCAAACCGACTCTTTGTAAGCTTCACCAACAACCATATATTCTGCTTTGGTTGTAGATAGAGCAACAACTGGTTGCAGCGTTGCCTTCCAACTCACGGCACATTCACCTACTGTGAACACATAACCTGTGATGGATCTCCTCTTATTCAAGTCGGCAACAAAATCTGAATCCACATAGCCTGCGAGTTCCTCACCAGTCTTGCCAAACTTCAAGCAAGCATTCGATGTGCCACGGAGGTACCTGAAAATCCACTGAACAATTTTCCAATGTTCTTTACCAGGATTAGCCATATAACGACTCATCAAACTCATAGCATAAGATAAATCAGGGCG